>OZ005740.1:33325028-33727960 GCA_963930735.1 Dioctria linearis | reverse complement strand
CAATGCAACAGTCCAGGGGAAGTTTTAGCCCCGTCTTGAGTTAGGATAAGATAATCTGTTTAATCGCCTTGCCTCAGGCAACTCCCCTTGGTGCAGACGTTCCGTCCATCTCCTTTTCGGCAGCCAGCCGCTTTCTTACTTCTTTTTAATCTTCTTCATCGGATTCGCAGTCATTTTTATACCCTAGATGAATTGTAAAGGATATACTAAGTTTGTCATTCCGTTTGTAAGACCTCGAAATAATGGTGGTAGAGCAAAATGGATTGAACACCCATCCATAATATTAAAAGTTATTTTGGTTTTTGCGTGTCCGTCCGTCTGTCCGTCTGTCTGTCCGTCCATCTGTCCTGTCCGCCCGTCTGTCCGTGCGCACGATAGCTCGCGAACGGGTTCACTTAGAAAGCTGAAATTTTGTTCACGGAAATTAAGTTCGAAAATGAGACAAATGCGAATTGACTTGTTAGAGATTTTATTCAATTTTCCTTCGTTACTAATACTTAAATTCTAATTCTTTTTGATGTTTTACACTTGTAGTTTTGTACAATAAAAAAAGGGGAGAATTTACATTTTGATTGTAAATTTATCACTAATTTTGTGCAATAGAATTTTTCTACACTTGTTGAAAATTCTTGTAGTACAACTGCTTGTATTTTGGTGTAGTAGGCCCCATAGGCGGTTTCTCTCCCTCAATGGAAGGAAGTATTTTTAAGGCGATAAAAGAGGGTGTGTTGCGAGGAAAGTAATATTCTATCAGGAGTCTGTCCTACTTCGATCATTGCAATTCACCCAAAAACCACTTGTTTTTTTTTTTTTATTTTGGAAAGACGCCGTCTGAATTGATTATTTTCAAGTGCAGACACAACTACTAAAAACCAATTCTTCTTGCCGCCGTTATCATCGTCATCATCCTTTTAATAAATTTACTGGAAATATTTACTCTTTTCTTAAAAGTTCTGATTGAAGGGTCTCTCTATAACTAAGTTAAACAAATAAAGAAAGCTGCAAGTTCCTTTTACTTTTTTATAAAAGCAAAAAAAACAAAAAACAAAAAAGGAATGAAAAACAAAAACAAAAAACAATTTTTTAGCCCGGTTTTTTTTTAACGAAATCCACTGGCTTTAAACGAGGCCCCTTTAGGCTTGTTGTCCCTTAATTTCTCTAAATTTCCTCGAGAACGTTTTATAGCACTTTGATGATGACGACGAAATTATGGGAAGGAAGAAGAGATGAAATGATGCTTATTGATCCGTGCCACGGAGATTCATTCGATACGACTTCAGAAAATGTATTTTCTCGAAACTGTAATAAAATCGAGCAAAAGGGAACAAACCTCTCTTGATCTTTATCGTGTAGTTTGGAACATTCTTGCTGAAATTGGAAGCCATCGGAGAGGAGGATGTCAACGGAGTCGAGATGAGAAAAAGTCATAAATTGCTCTTATAAAAGTCACTCTATATATGTATAACTGTATCGATATAGATCTGGAACATATATATAGTATAATATCAATTTATTGGGAGCGTGTGTGTAGTGTGTAAAAAATGATGTGCGGGTTGTAAGATGAAAATATGTTCACACATATTTCGAATGTTAACATTTTTTTCAAATGAACTTTATACGATGAATTACATACTCCAAAAATACTAAGGATACTAAGGAAAGATTAAAAGGATTTTAAAATGACTTTCATATACATACATACGTACAGAGTGCAGACATCTAACTGTTGTTATTTGCAAAAAGGAATATAATTAATAATTGCTTGATGAGATACGTGTCCTTATGATGAGAGAGAGGCTAGGGATTGCAGTTCGGTTGGTGGTAGCTCTTCGGTAATATTACTGACAAAATCACGTGGGCGGGCCTATTGGGAAATTATAATATTCTTTATGGTCTGACTTACATATAAACCATCAGTATAGTTGATTGGACAAAATATCTAGGATAACACTTGCAAACTTAATCCTTTTTTAATCCTTCGAGAGTCATACGTTGCTGTAATTGGTAAAGCTCTCCAATGAATCCTTCCAGTGAGTGGCTTCCCAAATTACCCTGGAACTTTCTTTTTGATGAAATTTTCTCATTTTCATATAATGCTGAGATATGCATCCCTATTACATGCAAAAATATTTTGTTCTAATTTTTGGGTTGTCGTTTTGGAGTTATAGGGCATCCCAGGGACAGTAGAAACATAAAGATGAAATTAAAAAACTTTTTTGATTTATTCCAGAACACAATGCACAGTTGTTTACAGTGATTTTAGAATGTATGCATATGAATGCATATTGAATAATTCCTTTATTCCTTGCTATGGTAATTTTTAAAGCACCGAAAATAGAGACCAACATCGCATTTTTCGCAACGAGTTGGGGCATTCATGTGGCAAACTCTGCAATGAGTTCGATTTTCCTGGTCCACAACAAAGTGATCTATGCGATCATATCGAGAATCCATGTTTTTCAATGCGAATGGACTTGACGGACCCCTTTTTCTTTGCTGGCGATTTGACTCTCAACATGCGGACAGTGCGATGAGATGAGATGAGAGATGAAATTTGAATACAGTTTGTTCGAAGAATACCACCAAATGTTTGCCTGATTAATATCATCGATTGTCGATTAAAACGAGTCAGTATTCAGCAAAAAATTTCGATTTAGATACTAGCGAGCCTATAGGCAATAAAATTTACTATACGTAGGTTTGTGTCCTGAAAGTATGAAAATTCATATAAAATTAGCCTAGACGTATACCACAAGTCACATTAGAGACATCTAGCGTAAAAGACAGAAACCCAACATGACGAAAATGAAAATTTGCAGTTCAAAAAATTGAAAATTTTTAACGAGAATTAACTCTCCTAAATTTTATTTTGCACATAATTGTTAAATATACTATTTTGCTTTATATTTCTACAACTTTCAATGACATATAGCAATTTCTCGTTGGTGAAATATCGAGAGAGTAAACAAGTACTACTACAGTTGAACAATTAAAAAAAGCCCGACTAAAAATGAAAAACTCGACGTTATTTGCTATATTTAGGCTTTATCTTTCTAAAATAGTCACAATCTAAGGAAATGAGAATACCTACTAACAGGAATTTGATTTAAAAATCTTCAATTTTTACTTCTTACAAGTTTTTTTTTAAATTTTGAGCACGGGCTTTTAAAAAAAAAGTAAAATTAAGTTCGAAAATGAGACAAATCGGGTAACTCCTTCGTAGGGTTGCCATACAAAAATTTCGTTTTTCACAACATATTTGGATACTGCCTGAGAACGCTTCAACGTAGAGAGCTAAAATTTTGTAAAAAGTGTTTTCATACAAATATTAAATATTTTTTTTCGAAAATGGGCTAAATCGGGCAACCTTTTCTTGCTGTTCCCATATAAAAATTGAGGATTTATACGTATACTGTGAAAACGATAAGTCCTATACGGTTTTTTAATGTACCGAAGAGATCTTCAGAATACGAAATCCTATGAAATTAGTAATAATCATTTTTTTCTTTACGAAAAACTGTTATAGAAACATATGCGATAAACCACTTCAAAAATCAAAATTGCATTGATCGGTGATCATACAAAATGGCATACGAGTATTCATCTAGTCTAGGGGATCATAAAAATTGGTCTTAAACCAACTCCAGCTTGTTTCTACTATTTTTATAATATTTTAAATTCAGGTCATATAAAACTGGCTATTCCTTTATATGATTTTAATTCATTTTTCAACACCCTCTTGAATTTGCACTAATCCATTTTGATCTCACAACTCGCGATCAATGACTAAAATTGTGCATGCTGCGATAGACATTTGAATCGCTTGTCAAACTTTGCAGAAATTTTTTGTATCGCTGTGATTTATCGCGTTGATGTGAGCGTTTAGATTGAAAACTATGTGTAGCGATTTATCGCTATTGCTACGTTATCGCAATCGGCATCGCGGTTTTAACCGGCCTTTATTATAGCAATTTTTAGCATTTGGTTGCTCGAAAGTTTTAATTTTTATTTTGTTTTTAAATTCTGGAAAAGCGCTTTACAGATTTGGTGGGGGTATACAATGTCAGAATCAAGCGGGCAGTTTTTTTATCCTTTTACTCCGAATTGTACCTTTAACAGAAAATACGCTATAAAAGTTCCACAACTAATAATAAATTATAAAAGTTCACCTGTAGCTTTAATGTCCCGCAATTTTAACTCCCAAAGTAGGTTGAATGATAACTAGATGTAAAAAATTATCAAAATAAATATGGTATGAAGTTTTTACATCACGATTTTGCAATACATCGCAAAAATTCAACTCTACTCGAGAACCAAGACCCATATCTTCATAACTGCCTTTTACATCTGTTCCCTGATATCGGTCAAGCAATAACACATATATATACCTAGACGGCGACGCCCCAAACCTAAATTTTATATCCCCAGCGAATAGGCTTGCAGCGAATAAATTGCTTCGTGGACTGTCGTCCATAGTACGGGGAACCATTGACTTATTTATGCAATATCTTGGTTCTACTCCTATCTAACTAGCAAGGACAATAGCGATGTATTTAATGGGTTACAATCATCCACAGTTAAGTAAATTTCCGGAGTGCCCCAAGGTACAATACTTGGATCATTGATCTTTCTCATATGCATCAACGACATGCCTTCTTGTTTTATGTCTGATTGCTTATTATACACTGACGATGCCAAGATTATTAGAAAAATTAATAAAGGATATACTACGACTAGACAAATTGTGCCACGAGAACTGTATTGAAATCAACGTAAGCAAATGTAAATGCATTTCATTTCACCATAAAAAAGACCCCATACTCTTTGACTATACCATTCACTACACTGCTGTATCACGTGTTGATGAGATAAAAGATTTGGGCGTGATTTTTGACCGTAAGCTCCTCTTCATTACTCACATCAATTTTATTACTTCGAGATCATTTCGTTTATTAGGCTTTATCTTTCGCACCTATAAATCGTTTAGGTCGGCATCCTTTTATATCAGTTTCTAATATTCTTTAGTAAGGAGTATTCTCGAGTATGCTGGTCACGTTTGGAGTCCTTTTTACACTTCATAAATTCACCATAGTTTTATTTTATAAACTAGAAACTACCAATCTAGAGTGTCATGAAAGATTAACAAAATACAACTTAATCATTCTAGAAAATCGCAGAATCTACTTGGATAGTACATTTCTATATAATATTTTAAATGGTCGAGTATATTGTCACGCACTAGTCTCTAGTATTGATTTGAACGTCTCTCCGCGAAACTCGAGATTGCAGACCCTCTTCAGACTACCTACCGGGAATCGAACCAACACTTGTTAGAATGGGTCAAAGATGAAGAATAGAAGAATTTTTAAGAACTTTCTATTTTTAACAATTCTAAATCACTATTGAACTCGCCATCTCTTAAAATCTTATTCATGAATCATCCAATAATTTTAGTTGGTCCGATTACATTTTTGGTATTATCAAAAACACGATGAAATGCCTGGGTTTAGATGAGAATATAATTTCCATATTTGGGCAGGTGCTGGACGCACCGCATTGTCCGCGTTAGACAAACTTCAAAGGAAGGCCTTCTTGGCTATTACTGATGACATATCAATAGCAGCTATTCATTCCTTTGAACACCGGCGTAATGTCGGTTGTCTGTCTCTCTTTTATCGCTACTTCTATGGCTAATGCTCTGATGAAATCTCTAGCCCTATCACCACACGAGCTGTAACTCGGGCTCACCCTCACACCCTTGAAATCAAATTCGGCCCTACTTTGGAATTCGACGAATTCTTTGTAAGCAGAACAGTACGAATGTGGAACAGTTTGCCATTCTCTGCCCCTCCCTCCCCCCACCACAGCTATGAGCCACAAACTACAAGGGTAATGCACACCGCCACCTCCTTTTCTCAACCTAATAATTCACGGTCCCTATGCCTTCTGCGAAGGCAGTGCAACGCCATCACCTTAGTTTTGGTAACATCATAAAAAAAAATACACAGCAAAAGCTTCTGGTCTTTCATCAAAATCATTAAAAACCACTTAACCCGTTCTTTTGCACCTTCATTGTTACATAAGGATGAAGTAATCGTTTATTTTCCGGTTGGAACTAATTTAATGGCTACAGGATTCGCTACAAATTCACACCTTTCACCCAGTTCACAGATACCTCTTTCACTCTCTCGCCACCCCACTCTTAATGTGGATGTGGCCAAGTGGCCGTACGCAGAATGTGCTCGAGCTCCTGACGGAATTCAATATCTTTTCTTTGACTAATGCCGCATTCCTTTCAAACAGTTCTACACTAGTAGAGTGTAACTCTATGGGCTTTTGCATTACGAAAACAACAGCACTTAAATCTGCATCAGTGTACAGTTCGTTGAAATGAGTTCAACATAAGCCCAATTATTTTACCTGTCATATTCTATCGGATACTAAAAGAGGGTAGAAATTGGTCGAATGCAATCTCTTAAATGTTTTTCAAAGTCTATGAATCTATCATCTACTACAATTCAATGAACAATGTACGATGCTCATTTGGAGTTTGGCTGACTTTTCTACCATAACGGCGGAATCATATAGACTTCATAATATTAGATGACGTTGCTTTAGAATCTCACCCAATTGCTGGTGTCCCTCAGGACTCTATACTTTCTCCTTCTCTTTTTTTAACATTATGTTGGCAAAAAGTATCGGGTATTTCTAAAATGGTATAAGAAATATTTTGCTTTTGTCCATGCATCGAATGGGAAATTGGAACATAAAGCCTCTATTTGGGTAGAATAGATTAGATAAAAGAAATTTTTTCTTATTACCGACACTGAGCAATAATATTCCATTTCGACAATGTTGGATACGTTTTGGTTTTCTATCGATGGTCATCAGTAACGCACCCAGGATTTAGCTTTGGGGGAGGGGGGACCATAGGTGTCCCAAATCTTAAGAAGTCGGAAAAATAGGGCTCTAAAGTCGTGTCCTGCACCCATCTGAGTACTTAACGACTACTGTTGTATATTTAAAGCTTTTATTTTATTTTATCGGACTTTGAAATAATATACAGACTACATTTTATACATAATTTGTAAATTATTTAAAAAAAACTGACATTCTGGAGGGGGACCGGTCCCGTTCGTCCCCCCTCTCGGTGCACCCCTGATGGTCATTGTTCTGATGTGAATTATATATTCTGATATTTTGTCCAATCCTCTAGTTTTCATAATATTTTCGGGCGAATAGTGAAATCTCCTGATCTTCTTTCATCCTGAACTCTGCCAAGCTCAGGGGATACCCTATGATGCAAAGCACAGCATGGCAGGAAGGAGATAGGGAAAGAATTATGGGATATGAGGAAAGTGGCGGAGGTGCTGATGTATGACACTCTTGAACCTTTGCAGATTGTAAGCCCGAGGAATAACAGTAAATGGTAAACTGTTCCACATTAGTATTGTTCGGGATAGGAAGAATTAATTTGAAGGGTAAAAGGATGTGTGCGATTTGCAGCGCGAGAATTGCGTGCAGGAATAATTCTACTAGGGATCAGACTAGATATTTCATCAGAACATTGGGCATACATGTAGTGAAAGGCATCCAGCATTGCGGCGGTGCTCGATTGAGTCGATATGACAAGTAATTGTTAATTCGCCAATGAGCTTGAAGATTCTCGTCTGGACAATATCTAATGAAGATAGGGCTGTGCGACCAGCCCCAGCCCATATATGGGAATTGTATTCCATTCTTGGTCTGACGTAGGACTTGTAGACGAGCGCTAGATTCAATGGGCTGAAATATTTCTTACAACTTTTCAGAAATCAAAGTCATTTCGATGCCTCTTTAGGCAATATTGTAGATGTGATCTGTCCAGCTTAACTTACTGGAAATATTAATGCCAAGACTGCATAATGATTGCGTATCGCAAATCAGTGCTATATCAAAAGAGCGGAAAAATTATGATCTTGTTTTAAAGAGTTGAGTTAGCTTTGGGACTTAGATGCAGTGAATTCACACAGAATCGAAGTGATAGCAATAACTACCATCTCATGTTTTTGGAATTGGCTGACCGTTGGCTAGTTTCCAAGCAGTCGGAAATTTTTCTGTCGAATAAGAGAAGTAGAATAGTTAGCCAAGGATGCAGCGCAGCTATTAGTTAACAGGGGCGAGGAGCCATCAGGACGTTCATCACCTTATAAGGACCTTCAATACATCCCTCGTTCGGATGTGTGTAGGTTCTTATATGCATCCACCCAGGGTATGCAAAACAAGTGTCTGTGTAGTTGGTGGAAGACGAGAATTTGAAACGAATCGAGCAGCCAACATATTAGCCTTATACAGGGAGTCAACAACCGCTTCACCATTTGTAAGTAGTGAAAGTATAGAGGAACTGGTGAAGTAGAACAATAATAATAATAATAGAATGTAGAATAATTTACCATCCCCTATCATCATGGAATCAGATTCCTTCAATTACCCGTACCTTCCTACTAAGACAAGAACCAATTTTCTATGACAACAACAATTTGCAGTTTACGTGATTTTCGCTTCGCTTAAATTTTAATACCAAATATCATTCCTAACCTCAAAATATTTCTACATTTCTAAAAATAAATTATTATTTCAATTGCGTTGCTCAGTTATAAATCTGCACCCCTTTTCAACTTTCATGACATCTGACGTAGTATGTACTACATACCTACCTACAAAATTTCATCTGCATTTCAACTTCATCATCCTGGATTTCCTTTTTTCATATATAACGTAGTTGTATAGCTAGAGCCACATCCTAAATTGTAGTGCTGCGTCACTGTCACAAAATCCTCCCGAAAATAATGGAATTTGCAGTAAACTTGCTTCCATAAAGTCTACTTCGTCAGGAATGAACTTCTTGATACTGTGTCGGTGTCGTCGTCGTCATCGTTGTCGTGCCGTGTGTTTCACCCGAAATTATAAAAATATTATTTCTGTGGGAAAAAATTAGTTTTCGTGCATAAATTCTAATTTCAGTTGTCTTCCACAACACGAGTTGAAAATGTTGTATATGGTAGCAACGAAAGGTAGCAAGCGCTATGGATTTGCTCTGGCTCTATCTCTCTGCACCAAGGGACTTGTAATTTTAGCACAAACTTTGAATTCCTAAACAGACAACCGGACAAATGGCCTTGTCATGCGGGATACTAATATTATGAATTTGCTCCAATATTTTGCACGTGAACAGCATCGTATCGTACAATACCAGCTATAGGGATTGTGTGCTTTTGAAATATTTTTATATGAACATAAAGGGTTGCTTCTCCTCTTCTCACCCATCGGACTACTTTAGGAATTCTTTGTGAATTTTATAAAACACGGAGCGCAAATAGTAGAGGGAATGCGACTGTTCGCTCCCTGGGAATAAAGAGATTCCTTCGTTTTATTTTGTTTGTTTGGTGGTCAGATTTAATTTACCTGAAGGAATTCGTCGTACGAAGGACCTAGTATAGTAGAAAGAATATGCCCTGCCCTAGGAATTTTTTGCTTATGTATGTAGACTTGTTTGGTTTGTTTCTTTTTTTGTTAAACTTAAAAATTAGCATAAATATGAATTTTTCATAGCTTATCTTCTATGTTAAGCGTTCAGACCTAATGGATACCCTCTTTTCTCTCAAAAATTGTATGTTGACAATGTAGATCTATGCGGTTCAATAAACATTGGCGAGGCAAAAAAATTGGTGCTATACGACTTTATAAAACACAATTACAATTACGGCGACCACAATACCGACAGACAAATGACAGTTTTGTTTTTTATTTTTTTACGTCATTTGTAAGTCGACTAGTGTGAGGTTGCTCCGTATGAGTTAAATGGATCATGAAATAGCTATAATAAGAACAAAATTAAAAGAAGCACAAATACCTGAGATATGAACGTAATAGTATCCCGACATCTACATAATGTTGAAATTAAATTATGTATATATCCACCCTGGACCACTTCTCTCGGATTTCTCCTCATACAAACTTCCTCATTTATACGCCATCTGCGGGTATCCTCCCAACTAACCTGCTGTATACATGAACCTATGTATATACGCCATTTACTTAAGAAGAGATATTTTGTAGTAATGGGGTATGTGTGACCCAATTCAAAAGTAAAAAGAGACTTACGGAATTTCGCAGATGAATGTTTCTTTGATTTGATACTACACATCTATTACTGAAACCACCTACTTGTTTGTGGCTTCCAAAGCTTACCCCAAAATTAGCTCTAGTAAAAAAAAAAATGTCGACAGTTAAGTTGACAAAAAAAAATTTCTTTTTTTTGCGGTCATCCTCAAGTTATGATGATGGCGTTAATTTTGAAAAATTCTAATAAAACTTTTTAAGTAGAAAAACACTGCTTGCCGCCTATTTGAATTTTCTAATTTTCATAATTTTTGCATTTGTTCTTAGCATCAATAAATGCCAGAAAGTAGGCAATTATCTTTTGGGAACAAGCTTTTTTCAACCATTTTTGCTGGATATGTTCAAGAAAAAAACCAAAGAACGCAAAAAAGGTTACATTTTGGATACGGAGTGCTATTTTAAAGTGAAACTTTTGAGCTTCTTAAATCCAGTATGAAAAATTGATTTTAATGATGTATTTTTTGATAAAAATAGTGGTTAAATAAAAACAACTGAGTTAAAATTCCGAAATTGTAATTTTGTTGGGCCATAACTTCAAAATGGAGAGGAGCAGGGGAAAAGTTTATAGACCATTGGAAAGTTCCAACGATTATCTATCTATCAAATCATCATCATAGGGTGTATCGTTGAAACGCTACAGTGTGATTTATGAACACATACCCAAATATATTTAAGTCCTGTTATATTGGAAACCGTTAGGATTTACCCCTCCCCCTATATAATTTTTGCTCGTCTAAGTATGGATCTATCCATAGCCCTCAGATGTAACACCACATACGGGACACCACCCCCTGTATAAGAATAACATGAGCACCATTGGCAGACAATAGCGTAAGTATCACAGACTATATACTCTGTGGTTAGTATAGTTAGACCTGAAACATAATTAGAGCTTTTCAGCCAGTTTGAGATTTGTTGAGAATGTAAACATAAGCTGTGTTCTTTTGTGTCCGCAGAACAGGACAGAACAAAAGACACAGAAAAGAACGTCTCATACATTTTGATGAAGATTTATAAATGAAGGGAACACTACAAATAGTTCGCTTCAATCGACAAAAGAATTTGTTTTCTCCAGTATATGAGGCCTCTAGAACAAGGTACACAAAGGAGGACAGCTATAAAGTGATGAAAGCAAAAGAGATGACACGATTAACTTTGCGAAAGCTTAATTTGAAAATTTGGATGCAATCGTAAAAGCTTTAGTTGCAAAACTTTCATCTTTTATAATGATCTTAGAGCCCACAGTGTACTGTGTTGGTAACACAACATGAGTGCAAACAGCATGATTCGAAAACGATTTGCTAGCAAATCGTAATCTCTGGCTTAATCTTCGAGATCGAACGGAAAACAGATTACCAGCGTAGTAAAGGGAACATGATTCTCGACTTATCAACCCGAGATTCTCTCCCGATAGCGAGATCCTAAGACGAACCGAAACAAGTTATATGCACACAATGTGTTTATATATTAAGAGAAACGAGCTATTCTCGCATCGTAAGCGATTCACGCAAAGCGAATTTTTATGGATATTTTATTAGAGCCGTGGAAATGTACATTTATTCATTTTAAGTGGAAAATAAGGTCCGCGAACATTATTGTCTTGGTCACTTCATCGCACCTTTAATTATATCACTTATCAGATAAACACTAGACACTTTAGCACCACTAAACAGATAAGTTAATTTTGTTTTGAACATTATCATTTAGATCTCGAAGTCGTTTTCGATTCGATATCGATCCGAAAAAGAAAAAAAAGAAACGCTAAATCGAGTCGTATAAACGATTCGATTCCGAGTCGTTTTATCGGCATCAGTGTCTCAGAGCTAATACTTAGTTTCTACTTGATTCTCCAGAGTAGGTAAAATTTCAAGTGTATTTAGTTAAAATCAAAAATTAACGAAAAATCATATCCGGCAAATTGTTTTAAGTCAAAGCTTCGAGTTCATCTTGGAAAAGCGAAGTATTCTCAAATGATGGATTTTATTTATTTCCGAAATTATTTCTTTCCTACTCTTTATTCTTCGAGAATTCTTCGCAAAAGTAAAACTTCGAGAAATTGTTTGCTGGGATGATGACCCATTTGAATCTTACTCAGAGAATCGAAGGAATCTCATAGTAAATTCGAAGCATAGACGCACGTAGTCTCATTTTATTGTAATTCCGAAATCAGAGAAATGAAGCAATCTCGGGCAAAAAGCGAAATTGTCGTGCTGAGTTCTCTATTTTCCTCTCATTCGTAATAGAATGAGAAAAACGAAGTAATCTCGGGAGAATTTCGAAATTTTCATTTCTTGCTCAAATTCCAGATTATTTCGAGAAAGCGAGATCTTCGCTAAAATGTTTGCAGGGATAGATTCAAGTCACGGTACAAAAACCTATACATATTATAATTTCACAGGCAGGACTTACATAGGCAGCTACACCACCACCAATTGTAATGTTACGATCATTTTGAAAAAAATTTGTATCCAGGTACTTCAACAAGAGAACCTTGGGATTTTCATGAAACATGCACAATCTTTGCAATAGTAAAGGGAAAATGACAGCAGAAGCAATTTCCGTTCATTATTCATATATTCTTACGAACAGCGAACAGACAAGAAAAAATTGCACGACATCAATAAACAAAGTGACATGCTTAAGAAATCCAAAGCCAGAAAACTATGATGAGTTCTTCAGGAAAATGAAAGGACTATATTGGAAAGCACTTCCGTATTCGGTCCCTACTTGTTGCATGTAAGATTGTATGTATATATATACATACTCGTATGTATGTATGTACGGTTAAGATCTTTCCCAGCGGGAAATGGATGCAACACCGCTTTGAGGCCGTATTGCACCTTTGGCATGCATTATCGATCCATTTCTGCATCGAAACTTCGAAGAACAAGATGTCCTAGGGAGGGTGTGATGCCGTTCTGTAGGAGTAAATGACGAAGAAATTATCGGTGAATAATCTTCGATGCAAACATCAATGAAATGTCTTCGACGAAAGCTTGATAGAAAAATGATCGATGAGAACGTCAAAGAATAATCATTGATGAAAACATCATTGAATAATCCTCAAAGAAAACCTCAATGAATAATAACCGATGAAAATATTGACGACCAATTAATTTTTGCAGATCCAGTTGTGGTAGGTACTTGTAATTTGTATCGAGTAAAATCGAAACGACTATAGTTAAATTTAAAATATATTTAATAATATTTTTTTTATGTAATCCACCTATTAGAAGTCGTTTTGACTTTATTCGATTCAAGTTATATGGTGGTGCCACAGCAGAAAAGAATATATTTTGGATAGAAAACGATTTTTAATTGGTTATTGCTATACCACGAAAATAGTAATTGCAAATTTGGAAAATAAAAAAATATCTTTCAAACAATTAAACGTATATTTCACCACATGAACTGAAGATAATTTACAAAAAAAATTAAGGAGATATTGCTAAAAAAAAAACATAGCATAAGAGCACTGCATACAAACCCATAACCGAATATTTCTATTACTGAAGAAAATCACTTTTGTATCACACGCACTTTTTATTTTTCACTCATACTCAAGCCAACTTGAACTATCCCAGTACGAAAAAAAATTCTTTTAGAAACCTTTTGAAGCGCTTTTTCGAAGCACTAAAGCGCTTACGGTACACGGAAAAAAAGAAAGTGTACTGTTTACACACGACGACGTTACTCCATACATTTTAAAGGGTGAAATTTTAGCTAACCATGATTTTATGTAACCAGCAACATTTCAAAATGTATATTACATATTGTTACGAAAAACATTTTTGTAGTATTTACTACAATATCTGCGTGCTAAACACATATTAACTATTGTATATGTAACGATAAATTTGTTACTATAACTACGAAATTTTTGATGACAAAAGATATGTTTATTTTATATCCTTAAATATGTTTCGTTAAACACTTGTTATGTTACAGTAAACAAAAAATATTGTACTGAAAACAATTCTTTTGTGTACATTACAAGCTATGTGTATGAATTACGTAGAAAACAATGTATTTAGAACTATTTATTTGTTATATCCACCTTTTCCTTGTAGATAACCATCACTTAGTATATTTTACATTTTTCGATGTGTGGAGACTACAATTCTATATACATATAAAGTAGCGTATTATTTATGCCCATATACATATTTATATAAGAAGTAAGCAATGAATTTCACGTAGATATTCAAAATTAAATATACACAAAACTTCATAGACAAAAATATTTTATTGTTAATTCACAAAAAAAACATGTAATTCTACCACAATTGTATACATAAATGAACTTAAATTAATAGAAAGACTTAATTCTTACAGCTTTTTTACCAGTTGGCAATGAATGAACAGAAGTTGGTGGTGTCTTTATTTTACTAATTTCAAAAATATGCCAAACTGTATTAGTTGTTTCTTGAATTTCATAACAAAGATTAGTCGTTAAATAAGAACTCTGTAAGGAATGTTCAACAATATATGAGAATTCATTTTTTTCTAAAATATTCTGAATTTTAAAAAATACGTACTTTTCAGAAAAATTAAATAAATGGTTAAATACCATGTTACATACAAACTTAATGCCATTATATTCGACCCAATTTGTAACAAAAACTTCATTATTTATAGAAAAATCTTTTAACATTTCTTTAATATACTCAAAACATTCCAAGTCCGCTACTGGTACAAAATTACCAGGGCCAATATTAACGCGAGTTGCTATACCTTTGCCACTTGCAATCCTAAAAGAAAACTTTAACTGACTTTTTATAGATACTGTTTTACAAATATTTTTTCGAAAGGATATCACATTGGCATATAATTTTGATTCTCTGTGTTTTGCCTCCATTCGCATGGACCATATTTTCCTTAAAGGTCCCACTTTGAAAATCAACTCTGCATAGTGCAACATAAAATGGTGCTTTGGCTTAAGGGTGTCATTAAATAAAATTATATACTGTTCATGATGTTCAGTAATTAAAGTCTTCAGGGCATTTATTTCATTAAAAGATATTTCGAACTTCATTAATATGTCCACCACATTTAATAATGTTAGAAAATATTTCCAGCCAGCATCTTCTTCCGGTATAAGATCACCTAATATAAGCGGGAAGTAGTGCACTAAGCGAAAGGTTTCTGCTGCAGACATGGATATCTTTTTAGACATTAGGTGATGCAATTTAATAATTTGCGGTTTGTTCATTTCACCAGTGGAGTAATCAAAATGCTGAATTCTGTAATTTAGTGACTCGAGGGAAAGATACTCCTAGGTTTGAATGAAATAGTTTATTAAATTAGACATTCCATAACTACAGACACCTTCAAAAACGTCATGCATAACATCGACTGAGAAGTTATCGGTAACATGAAAACTTGGTATATTGTTGAAAATGCAATTTTGCTTCAAGCCAGTTTTACTACAGTCATTAGCCCTTAAATCATCATTGTAATTATTAATATTTCTTAAATATGCTTTTGAAGTATCGGTTGTTACTTGCAGTTCGTGCTTACTTAATTTGCAGGATCTACAGTAATAGTTAGCTGAGAAACTCGTTACAAAACCAAGTACTTCGTGCAACCCTAAGTTGTCGCCCAATATAAGGCCAAGAACCGGAAATACTTTTACTGTTCCCTTCTTACTTTTAATTATAATACCATTTAGCTCCATGTCTATTAAGTCAGAAACTAACAAGTTATAAATTTGATCCAGATTATTTTTTTTATTTGATGAATTGAAAAACATTAACGGCAAAATATTATCTACAGAAGAACAATGCTCTGCCGGTAAGCATGGAAATTGACAATAAGTAGCAGCCAAAGCATGTTTTGTTGCATGCGATCCCAAAGGATTATTAATTTCAAAATCATCCACATAAATAAAATATGGAATGGCAATTTTATTGCCGAAAGATTCAATCTTTTTTTTCCACAATGATCCCTGAACAAAATTGGAAATAGCTGGCTCTTGAGAATTCAAGAGTAAATGAATATAAGATAAAATAGTTTCAAACATATGTAGATGGTAATTCTAAAAACAATTTAAAATTTTCCCTGATATTCATTTTGGTTACTTTAACGTTACCGCTATTATCAAAATTTAAAGTTGGGCCAAAGTTTTGATCAAGGTTATAAGGTTTAGGTTCAGAAAAAAATTTTGAATCAGTTAAAAATTTCATTAAGTTATGTTCAGTGTTGAACTTTTCAAAAGGATTCCTGCAAAATTGTATAAGTCTATCTACTTTTTCCTTTGATTGTTCAGGTATACTCGCAGAAATTTGATTTAGCGTTTCGCCCAGAGAATTACTTATAAAGTCTGACACATCATTAATAAATTCTATTACTTGATGTCTACTCAAAGCAGATTGATTATGAAGTTTTAAGACAAATAATAGGCTAGTTTTGGAACAAATTTCATCAAAATTATCTATAGAAATATTTACAGCTGCTGGTGGTACTGTATTTTGTTGAGTATTGGTTATTTCTATTTGAACTTCTTTAGCAGTGGATATTTTTTCACTAGTTATAATTTCAGAATGTTTTACAAGAATATGTCTTTTAAACATATAGAGGGATTGAAATTGGCGAGAACAATTGTTCTGAGCGCACATATAGTTACTAGAAGCTTTAAGTTTGTGATGTAATTTAAAATGAAGGCATAGTATCTCCATACTAGCAAAATCTCTATTGCATTTAAAGAAAATCATTATGAAAATTGAATTTATATTCCTAGATCGGACATTAAAGCTGAATATGCATGGGTCGTTTTGTCTCCTTTTAAATGAATCTTAAAAAAGAATTTTTGTAAAAATAGCCACACTAAATAACATTCTTTACCGTAACATATATCTAAAACATGGTGCGCTTTAAAAGTAATATCAAGAGCTTTTAGAAAACTTGAAAAAGAATAACATAGCGTACATTAGCCCAGTCGTCTCCAATCGCTAAAATGACGGGTTGTAATGTTAGTCCAAGGCCGCTGTATTTTTTTCTTAATCGTTCAACAGCCCGATTCACATCGTTTTCACTCTTTAATATGTATAAGGATTCGTAATTTAGGAACATATTTTTTTATAATCATACCTATATACCTTTACTAAGACTAGCAAGCTTTCCTGACAGTCTGCGATAGTTGGCTTATAGTTTGGCCCCGATTTAGTTTTCATATAGGTCTTTGGTACAAGTATACTGCATAACAACAAAATAATAATGCAATCACGGGTATTATCTGGAATACTAACATATCAAGTCCTGATCGCCGAAAAATACTAATTATATTTTACCTGATAATGTGTCTTCATTTAATTTCCTCAGAAGATCGCGCGAACCAGGGTCTTTAATATTTTCCGGAAAGTATACAAGAAGACTGCCCACAATAGTATCCCAGCTGGTTAAAAGGCAGAGCTCTTTATCTTTAAACATCAAATTGAAATCGATCTCAATCTAAAAATGTATTATTTACTATAAAAGTAAATTTGATTCTCGGCAATATAATACCAATGCATATCCCGCTTGTATTGTCAAAGATGACTAATCTTCTAAAAGTGCTTTAAGATTACAGCCAGCTTTTGTGAAATACTTTCTTCTGTAACTGTAGCACAAAGTCCATTTTTCTTTGATTTCGTCCAAATTTTCTCTGCTATACTTTAAGAAAGTTTGAAATTTCTTGGCCTCTTCGTCAGATACTAAAAAAATACTGTTTATTTTTAAATTAAATGAAATGAATATTATTACTTACTCTCTGATATTTCTGTATTCAGTTCTTTGGTAGGAGAAGGCGTGCCACACTCTGCAGTTTTTTTATATCTACTGTCTATTAAATTAAATTTCCTGTAACTTCTACTAGCATTGTTGAACTTGTGGAAAAGTTTTCCAGACGGCCCACTAGTCTGACTACGAGGTATATAATATGTTTCCTATAAATACACATAAGGTTTTTTTAAGTAAGTATTATAAAAAAGTCATAAACATATGCTTACCTTATTTTCCTTTGCAAAATGTTTGGGAATCTCTTCAGCAAAAGATTCAAAGTCTGTTATGCTCATATACTTTTTTCTGCTAACAAAGTGTTCCACAATCACGTCCACTAAATATGACCGGTATTTAGAATCCAGCTTTTCATTTTGTTTAAAATATTGTAAGATTAGTTTTCCTTTAGGATTTAATGTAAGAATTGTTTGGAGATCCTCTTTAAGATTTTTCCGAGAATAATTAGAATGATTCGACTTTGGTGTTGATTCTTTGTCTGATGGAAATTCCGGAATCGCTTCCATACAATTATTCTCTATCCAAGAATCCAACGTGGGCATTTGCAAATTTCGACTTGAAGACGAGCAACCGCACGAATTATATGATCCACAACCATTTCGGTTTTCCTCGTTAACTTCAAATCCCTTTACAATTAATTATTTTTAAATAAAAACAATATAATTAATTGAAGTACCTAATAAGCTTACGTTTAATTTTTGCCATTCACGTAATTTGTGCAAAAATCTAATGCGCACGCCTATTTTGGGAACTAGTTCTTTCACATCTGATTGGGTCATGTATTTTAATGACTCGAAATCTATTTCATGTTCTATTGGGGATTACAATTATTAAATACTACCTACTTTCTTTTAGTTATAAGTCAGTTGAACTTTACACTTCACTTCCAAAATATCAAAACAATTTTAGCACTAAAGAAAAATAACTTACAAACCTTCAAATAAAGCACTTAACTGTGGTAAATTCCACATATCCAAAAGATCTTTTACAAACTCCGCGTTACTTTGCACTTTACCCGCATATAATTCCATTTTGCGACTTAACTTAACCAACGCGCACGAAAGACTAAAACTGTTAGAAGCGTACTTTATTCTCAATACACAAACAACTATTAAGTTACGGTGCATTTCTCCTTAGAGTTTATAATTAATTTGTTCTGAGTACACGCTGAAATTGTATGCAGCACAATTGTAGGGGTAAATGAAATTTCTATTCTTTATGATAACAACGAAAATGTTTTCAGCACAAATGAACTTTTTGATACACTGCTGTTTTGTACCAAGAACAGTATCGAAAATTTTCATTATATTAAAATAGTAGCATACAATTTAAGTAGTAGCCAACACTTTTTCGTAGTTCTTATAACAATTTCTGTTAAATAATACATTACATATCTCGTTAGTTTCAAGAACAACGAGAATTGTAGAAAAAATGTAATGAGCACATTTTCTATGTGATTTAAGCTAATTTCGTCGTTATCATCTCATTTTTCGTAATACATCTGAAAAATGTAACATTTACACTTTCTTTTTTTCCGTGTACGTAAGAAGCTTCATTTTATTTTAGCACTGCATGTCTGCAGACGTAAGCGCTTTTCTATTTTACTATAGGTTATGTAAAGCGTTTTTTAAGTGCTTCTAAAAACCTTCTCCGAAGCGCTTTACCTCGGTTTATATAAAGCACTTTAAATTTTTTATGGAAAAAAAAGCAGAAAAATGTTTCTTAAATATTTATTCATTTTCTTATACATATAAATAAATAATAATAAATATTAATAACTAAAAATTACACACTTTACACTGCACAATTAAAAGAAAACCACACGCACTTCATTCAACAAATGCAACAAGGTGACTGGTGACTTACACTGCGACTCGGAAAGATTAAAAACGTTTAAGCCAGCCATCTGCTAGGGTATCTGCATGTCACACCTAAAGGTATGTCATACCTAGATGGCACAAGAACTAGATGTCGCATGCAGTACCAAAAAAGTATACAAAATTTATATGGATGGGTGGTCCATTCCGGAATGGACCACAACATTTGAAATGATGTATACGTCGAGTGATTCATATTTGTTCATATCTGAAGTGTTGAGGAAGTTGATCAAATGTATGCAAAACTGTTACTATAAACACATTTGCTTTCGGCACGCTCTAAAACATGGTATGGTCCATTCCAGAATGCACTACCCATTTCACAATCTGTATACTCTGCTCTAGTATGCCATGCGACATCTAGTTCTTGTGCAATCTATGGTCATACTCATTTGAGGTATGCCCATAAAAATTTGGGCATACTAAATGCCCATCCACTAGATAGAATATAGATGTGGCATGCATCAGAAACTTCATTAGAGTAGAGATATTTAATTGAATGGTGAAAAGTGAAGAGAAATCTTAGTGAATAGTGTAATTTCGAAACTTTATATTAAACATGAGTGATATTGCTTTAGCTCTTATGATAATTAACCAGGAAATAGAAATTGAGGTTATTGAAAACAAAAGGAAGAGGAAACATAGATACTGGATCAAAGAATGGCTAGCGAAACGTGAGCGATTTTCACACGAGAATTTGTTGAAAGAACTGCACGAAACAGGTTCTTCTAATTACAAAAGCTTTCTAATGATGGATTATTCCACGTTTACAGAAATTTTAAAGAAAATCACTAATCCAAAAGAAGGACACCCAAATGAGAAAATCAATAACTCCGAGTGAGCGTCTTTCAGCCAGTCTACGTTTTTTAGCCACAGGACAAAGTTTTGAAGATCTCAAGCTCTTGGAAGAATTATAATTGAGACAAGTGAAGCTTTAATTAAAGTACTAAAAGACAACATTAAGGTAAGTACTAGTTTTTGATTATACAAATAATTTTTTTATGCTTTGCAGAATCACTCACCCTTCGAAACAACAACTCAAAATGAAATTCAGTAAAATTTTAATAAACCAGCGAATAATAAGATAAAATAAATAAAAATAAAATGATCCGAAAAAACACATTTGTAGTGTACTAATTGTTCTGGGGATCTTGTAGTAATCCTACAAAAGTGTTATGACCCTGCTCTGATCGAGCTGTAATGACTTCGTTGATTAATATTCTCACTCTTTTTGTGATGAGGTTGTTTCTGGTAGTGTCGGTGAGTAAGAATAAAAGTCAACATTTTGAGTAGGCATAACTACAGTACTAGTACTTATAGACGACGTGGAAGCAGCATCTGGTGACTCACAATGCGGAGTTAAACCTTGAAAATATTTTCTCAATGGATCGGTTTGATTTGTTGCAATGCTCTGTTCTCGCAATCTTCCAAGACGTCCTTGAAAAAGAATGTCATCAATTGCCTCCTTCGCAAACAGTTTTTGATCTGTAGCAAGCTGTCTACTATACTCCACTCCCCAAACTCTGGCAGTTATTTCCGCATCATCGTTTATGCTTTGAAGGTGCTCCACAGCCTTCTCCAGAAACTTAGTTTTTGGATCAGAAAGAGGTACTTTCGCTGGTCTGTGATCCTCTGATGTTTCTCCCTGTAAATTTTTTTTTCTCAGATCCATTTTATTCGATCATGTTAGTAAATTTGTTTGCAATTTTTTCCAGCTACCAAAAAATGAGGAGGAATCGAAATATTTAGCGAAAGAATTTGGAACAAAATGGAATTTCCCTAACTGCATCGGAGCCATCGATGGGAAACACATAAAAATAAAGAAACCTGCACATTTTGGATCTTACTACTATAATTACAAGAACAATTTCAGCATTGTGTTACTAGCTATAGTAGATGCCAATTACGATTTCATCATGGTTGATGTTGGTGCTAATGGTAGAGTATCCTGACGGTGGAGTTTTTACTAACTCAACATTTTATGAAAGATTCGAGGAAGGAGCTCTTAATACCCCAGACTACGAACGACTTCCAAATACCAACGAGAAACTTCCATTTGGTTTTGTTGCAGACGATGCTTTTCCTCTCATGGAAAATTTAATGAAACCATATTCTAGGACTATATTAAACGCTGAACAACAAATTTTTAATTATCGCCTATCGAAATCACGACGAATTGTGGAATTGGCATTTTATCTTCTAAATTCCGAGTTTTGCTATCTTCGATTAGTTTACACCCGAAAAACTTGCTGTTACTTGCATAATTTTCTGAGAAAGAGAAATGAAAATGTGTATTTACATCAAGGTTTCGACGTGGAAGATGTCAAAACCGGAAATTTCACAAAAGGTAACTGGAGGCTTGAAAGTAAGCAGCTACTGAATTTGAAAGCAACAGCTACGCATAATTCTACTAGAAGTTCTAAGATGTTATTGAAGCTATTTTCTCTATTAAATCCAATGCCGTTGGTCTTGATGGCATTCATCCGAAATTTATTAAACTTCTTCTCCCTTGTATTATTCACCCTCTGACTCACGTCATCAATACTATCTTATTAACCTCGCCATACCCCCGCATCTGGAAGAGAGCAAAAATAATTCCTATAAGAAAACGAACGAAGACGGCTATTCCAGAATATAGACCTATATTTATTTTATCTTTCCTATCCAAAGTATTTGAAAAAATCTTGTACAAGCAAATTAGTGCATATCTGGAAAGCAATAATTTCTTGAATCCTTATCAATCTGGCTTTAGATCTCGATATAGTTGCACGACCGCTCTCTTGAAAGTTACTGAAGATATACGGCTGGCAATTGATGAAGAAAAGGTTACTGCACTTGTGCTGCTGGACTTTTCTAAGGCTTTTGATAAAGTCAATCACAGGCTTTTAATTAATAAGTTGGGCAACAATTTCAATTTTTCACTCTCTGCGTGCAAACTTGTGTCATCTTATCTCTGTAACAGAATGCAATTGGTCGAAAGCAATAATTTATCCTCAGAATTCTTGTTAACGAATAGTGGTGTATCTCAAGGTTCTATTTTGGGACCGCTGCTTTTCTCCGTTTTCATAAATGACCTGCCAAATATGATAAGATACTCTAAATTTCACCTCTATGCTGACGATTTGCAACTTTGTATCTCCATGCCTTTGGGGTTGATTGATGATGGTGTCGATAAACTTAATGAGGACCTCTTGGGAATCTTGAATTGGTCTAAGCAAAATAACCTAGTCCTTAATCCCAGTAAAAGTAATTCGATTATTATATACAAACATGCCATAGACACTTCTTGTTTTCCATCAATTTTACTCAATGGATGCCCTATCATGTACTGCGATAATGTTAGAAATCTCGGTATTATATTTAACAAAACCTTTACTTGGAATAATCAAGTGAACAGCATCTCTGCTAAGATCTATGGAACCCTTCGTATGCTTTCTATATCGTCGGCCTACACTCCTCTATCCACTAGACATATGCTTGTTCGTACGCTCATTATTCCTATTATTATGTATGGTTGCGAAATTTTTGCTGGTAAGATGGACTCCACTTCAATGCGCAAGCTCAATACAGCCTTCAACTCAGCTGTTCGTTACATTTACGGAATTCGAAGATTTGACCATGTCAGTGCACATGTTATTTCAGTTATTGGATGTCCTTTAGTGTCCTATCTTCAACAAAGAATATTAATCTTTTTATTCAATATCCTTAAATATAGAAAACCGGACTATCTGTATAACATTTTTAATTTTTCTCGTTCTAACCGAACTTCTACGCTAATTAGTACACGATATACTTGCTTGATATCAGAGCGTCAGTTCCTTGTCCAGGCTACCAGGCTGTGGAATCATCTTCCGCCTGCGCTCAGGGGAGCACGCAGCAGAGATAAATTTACTATGGAATTAGCTAGATATATGAATTCAGGCCTATAGTTTATTTTTATTTCATTTCCTGGTACTAATATTATGTAAGTAACTGTAAGTAACTGGTTGTATGTACTTAGCGTGTAGAATTATATGCTATTAGTTGTTCTTTTTCGTTTCAATCATATCTTATAGCGTTATATTTAATCTTACTTTAAGTACATTTAGTAGTTAGTCTTTTATTTCTCAACCTATGCATACTTATAAGACTATTTTTCATGTCTTAATTGTATAGAGTTAATTATGAATAAATTTGAATTTGAATTTGAATTTGAATTTGAATATTAGGGACAAATATTGTGAATATTTTAATTCAGTTGGTTCAGTACCTTGGCAGCTGAACAAAACTGTATAAATATGTATAAAAGAAAGCAGAAAATAAAATAAAAATTATTTCTTACCACACTGATATCTTCTTCTAAATTTATTGAAGAAACTCCTCCCTCTGGAATCTCCAGCAATCTTATAAAATCTAGTTGGTCGAAATACCATAACGATGTTTCTTTCATAGATGTGACCAGCCCCAGATTTTTCGCTCTTCTTTATTTTCTTTAATTCACGACGATAGCTACACCTTAGACTATTTAATTTTCTTTTTACAGTTTGTCTATTTGCGAGTTGTTCTATTTCTTTTAATTTAAGAACTAATTTATCGTAACTGTCATCTTTTAGTTGCTTGTTTTTGTAACTTTCACTTTTGACATCCCAAAGTTCTGGTAAAGTTTTATATATACTATTTATCAATAAATTCACTCCAAAATTGCTTTGTTCCACCAATAACTCCTGACATTTTGATTTGAACGAAAGCACTCTTTAAAAGTAACTGATGTATGCGCAAGCATTGCCATCCACTGATATATCGGTATGTCATGCAATGAAGTATGCGCATACGGTATGATGTATATTACAATTTTTTGATTTTCATCACACATGCATGCGCATGCCATCATCCATCCGCTTGCGAATCTGCATATCATACATTATGTATGAAATGCATGTATGCTAGTGGATGGGCCCCAACGGTTTGTTTGGTGTGCTGAGAACATGCTTTTTCCTCCATTCTTACGAAGCACTTGCGACTACTCACTACTTCATATGTCCTCTTTTGCAAAGCGCCTTAAATATTTCCTACTGGGATATACCTGGAGTTTTGACCTGCATCGACGTTTACGTAGATGACTCATCAAAGAAATATCAACTAGAAAAGAGTAAAAAAAAATCGTGTATGTACCCCGGTTCCAAGATGATTTGAACTTCAAAGTCGGGTTTCGTTCCTTTTCTGCAGGAAATGTATACATATTTTTCAGTGATACTGATTTCCTCGACGAATTCCTGTATTGTTTCATTCACGAATATTTTCCCGCGGAGATAGAAGTGAGAAAATTTTCGTGCATGAAAGTAGGTATGCATGAATTCATCGAGGAAATGAAAGTATCAATGAACGATATGTTACAGGTTCCGCAGAAAAGGAACGAGACCCGACTTTGTAGTTCAAATAATGGTGCCTGCATGTACACGAGTTTTTTTTATTCTTTTCATTGATGAATCATCTGCGTAAATGTCGTTGCAGTGTCGATAATAAAAACTGGTCTAACTGAGCAAATTTGTAGAAAGGTGTATTTTTTAGAATATTTGGAAGAAAAAAATAAATTAAAAATAAAAATAATAAAAAGTGATTTTACTCAGTAAACATTCCTGGTATTGCAGTAACCGATTGAACTTCCTTTATCCAAAATCCATTCGCTTCTCCTGGGGTGCGAATACGTTAAGGCCAAAAGACAGTGAGAGCGACACAACAAAGTTGCCGTAAATTAATTGCTGTCAAAGTTTCGAATATATTGGAGTCCCATATACTACTTAACACAATGAGGACGACGTGACAAATTGCCAACAAAATGTTTGGGAAAATCTCTAAATTAGTATCGCCCACATAATTGACATTTCTGTGTGGACAGTGAATAATTGACATTGATGTTATCTGGATTTGGTTATTTTTATGAAACATAGGAAATTAAAAGATAACAGTTAATAAACTAGTTATTAAAAACTTGTATAAAATTAATTAATTTAATTAATTTGAGAAATTATGGGTTTTGAGGAGGAATTATTAGAGTAAATGAGGGAAGAAGTTATGCTGTGCGGTAAGCATCATTCCATGTGTAGCAATCTCTTCTTAGTGCTTTGAAATTTTAAGTAAGTCACTACTAAAGATTTATCTTAACTTTTCATTGTTACCATTTATTTTACAATAAATAAAACAGTGACTGCTGTCAAACAAAATTTACGCGTTGCATTCACTGTGTTTTAAATGCGACATTGTCGCCAACTAAGTTGCCAACATTATTGTGTCGCTCTCACTGTGTTCACGGAAAGAATAATCTATCCAATTTGGTATAAAAACAATCAAATATGCTATTGGTTTAGCGTCACTCCAATGCTTTATTAATGTTAATCCAAGTTTACTAAAATTTTTAAAATTTGAAAAAGTAGCTTTAGTAAACATTTTATAGAATCAGTTAAATTTATTTGCTGGAATAATCCCAAAATACTGACTTTCAGTCAAGCATTTAATTAAGCTGCTTAATTATTACTGATGTCAAATAAAAGTGTGTTAATATCAGTAAACCCTTTTCTGCTATAAATCCTTTTTTTATTGGAGTGAGCAAAACGTTTGCTATTATTAATTCGTTTTGGATTGAATTTTTACCATTGAATAGAATAAGTACAATACTTATTTTACTGAATGTATCTTATTATTTGGGAGATTCAATCCTAATTTGCTTTAAGACAGTAAATATTTTCTATAAACTATTATTTTTCGATTGATTAAGTCAATTAGTAGAATCGTGTTAATCCTTAGTTAACTAAATTCGTTAATATTTTTATTGACTCATTATTTGTTTATTTCACGGCAGTAGAACAACTTCCTATATATTTTTACCTAGCGTAAGTAAGTGTAAATGTTTCATATCTATACAAAATTAAAGTTACTAGAGCCAATTATTGTTATTATATAGATAATTAATATTGATAAATTACTACTTTAATTCAGAAAATTATACAGATAGATATAATCAGTCATCAATTTAAATGGTAATATTTACAATATCGCAGTGACGAAAAATTCTTGGTATAGATCAATGCTGTCACTCTGTTAAAAGATATCCAAGCTCCATTTTAAACTGAACAGTTAAAGTATTAATGAAATTATTATAGTAAGGATTATTGACATTCTATCATATTACTACTTAAGCAAATAGAAAAATAATAAACAATTTTAAAACGTCGTCTTCTTGCTATGTATTTTAAAACCCTTTAATCCAAACTTCAACATTTTATCTTTAAAATTATATCTGCCCTTTAAAATTTATTTTAGTTTAAAAGGTAAAGTAAACAACATACTGTTATATTATTATTCGTTTATTTTAATATAAATTCCATCACAAATTTCTATTCTTTAAACACTTTCTTCCATCTGGAAGAAAATGAAATGTAGTGGGCTTAAGATTAAATAACTTAAAACTTACGTTCTTTCTACCATCAATCATGAATTAACATTTAAAATGATTGTCTTTTTCAGTAACTTCGATTTCATTTAAAATTAAATAAATATTGTTTTTATCTGTAAAGATTACAATGTTTATAATTTCATAAAAGCTTTCATTAAGAATATAATACCCAGATTTGTATAAAGTGCTTTGTATGTAACATGTGATGAAATGATAATTTTAACGTCATTTTCACATAAAGAATCTTTAAGTAATAAATGATAGTATTCCTTCTCGATCAAAAGTGTATTTTCCTGTTTTAATACAATATATTCCTGATAGTTCACAGATGATAAAAGTAAATTACTAAATTTCATAGCCCATTTTTTCCCTATTGATAAAGGTAAATTTCTTCTAGATAAAGTTCCATTTCTATAATTAACGATTTCTCGGTTTTTTTATTCAAAACGCATACACCAAAGAAATCTTAATGGTTTAGGCTTTCGTATTATAATTGGGTAGTGAACGAATAAGTGAAGCTTTGAGCGGAGAAGGTTGCCATTGCCTTTTACACAAAGTAATTGCTCGAAGTCTATTATGAAAATAAATAAAAGATGAATTTGGGTTTTGAAAAGACAAAATCAAGATATTAATAAGCGTTGGGTGACAACATTAAAATATACTTATAAAGCCTCGTTTCCACTTATACAAATTTTCTTACCCGACAAGTTTTGAAACAAGTTGGCAACATTCTGTCTAAGTGGAAACGCTATATGAAAATTCAGACAAATGTTGGCAACTTGTTCGATGTCGGCTGTAAAAACTCGCAGAATTTGTTGGGTGGATTTGTTCATTTAAGTGGAAACGCTCATTTGTTGTGTTGGCTAAACTAGTGGAAGGCAATGGAGTAGAATGTAAGAAGTTAAGCCAACAAGTTCGCGAGAATTTATTTAAATGGAAACACTTGTAAGTTTAAGCTAACATGTCGGCTCCCAACAAGTACACAACATGTTGCCGAACAAGTTGGCACAATTTGTATAAGTGGAAACGAGGCTTAAAAAGGAGCTTACCAATTCGCGTCCATACTCTATTTTATAAGCTGGCCAAGCCTCAATTATGCTTGTTATTTTTGCTTCCTGAAGACTAGATATGTTTAATTGTCGTTTGCAGTTTCTTTCCATTTTGATTTAACTACAGACCAGGGACTTGAATGATGCTTCAACCAGTTTTGGTTATCACTCGGCGTATTGCTGCAAACTAATTTAATAGATTAAAAAACATATTAAAGATAAGTTGAGATGTTTATATACCAATAATGTGTTTAGAAGTTTTTGTTTCTTCTAGGCGCCCATTTTTTTCTCTTGGAAACAGGCCTACTTTTCGCAGCTTGGCAACATTATTTTTGTAGGTAGTGTACAATTTTCCTCGAAGATACTTTCTGTTTGTGTTTTAATATGTTTCCTTAATTGCAGAATAAAATTGTTAAATAAATTTGTTCTATAAGATAATATTGAGTAATATATTGCAATTATAGTCTGACGCCTTGAGTTACACGACTTTCTCCTTTAAAAGATTTGCAAATTTGTTGCGAGATATTTTTAAAATCTGAGTCATGAATAAAAAGGTTGTTATCAATAAAGTGATTTACTGCATCCTCAACCAAACGATCTCTATACTGGAAACAAAGATTTTGATTGTTTTCTTCATATAACTTGAGCATTTTCTTCCCAGCACTTGATAGGTAAACTTGTAGGTCCTACATATTGTGCAAACATGTATGCGTGAATCTTGAATTTATTATACATACAAATAACCTAATTAACGAATTTCTTTCAGATGTTGATGGTTGTGTTTGCTCTAGTGACGAATGAAAACATGTACAAGATTTATCAGTAACACACTGATGAATCTTCCGAAGCTAATTTACATCCATTGAAAAATATCTTCCATTCAAGGGTGCAACGTAAACAGCAAAGTCCTTAAAATTATAAGATTTTTAACATTAATCGCTAACTTTTTTAAAAAGTGAAAAATATTTTATCAAGATCTCTTTCGGTTATAATTTAAAAACTGTTTATATTGGTTATTCCATGGCCTAAATAAGTGAAATTTTTTGTATGATTGTATGTATGTGGTATGGAATGAGTAAAAATACACAGTAAATTTTTGTAAACTTAATTGTAAATCCTCCATATAAATGACCCATATTCCAATGACTGAGCGTATGATACATACAATTCATCTTCTGATGGGCCAAAATTATATAAAGAGTGTTCACCAGAGCTAGTAAATTCTGTTAGAGATCCATTATTTGGAGCATTTGCTTGCGGTACAGACGACATAACCACTGTTGCTTTGATATTGATTATTAGCGTCCATATTTCTAAAATTCGAATGTAGAGTAAATCATAAATAAAAAAATATTACTTACATTAATCGAAATAGAGCACTTAGTATAAACACGCACTTGTCACTTATATTAAAAACCAGACTTAAAACTGCACTATAATTTAAAAGCCTTCTTGCGATTTTACACAACAGACGCTAGAACAAAACTAAATTGAAACCAAATTTACTGCGTTACTTACTCTCATCTTGTGCAAGAATGTATTAAATTGGAATAAATTCAGTAATATTTTACTTAAAAACTGTTTTATCATAACAATCAAATGCAGGATTGTTTCGATATAATATTTGATAAATCATTTACTGATTTTCAGTAAGATAAACGTATTGAGTCTATACTACATCTGATTGAATAAGTAAAATTTGGTATGATTATCATTAACTTAAAAATTGTCATATGACTTTTCCACATTTTTTTCTACTTTTTAGTAAAAAGATAAATTTGACCCAATCATGTATTGGATTTATTCAATTGAAGTTTGATTGATATTAGAAAATAATTCATAAAAAGTTTTGTATTAAAATTTTATTGAATTAATCAAATTAATTTAATTTTTATACTGATACACAGCACATCATATTCTGAAAAACAGTAAAATTTAATTTTTCTTCATTGTTTTACAAATATCAACTTCAAATTAATCCCAGCTTATTAATATCACACTTTTTCTTTATTAATCACAGCTTTATTGATTCAATCGTTGAGGTTAGAGTAATATCATGTAAATTTTACTTCATTTTATGAAAAAAAGATAGGGTTTATCCTATAAATACTACTTTTACAGAAAATCATGCAGTTTTCAAATGTAATAAATCAATTGGATTGGTTTTAGAATATTATTTCTTTCCGTGTTTTGGCCTTAACTTGAGTTGAGTAAAGTTGAAACGACTACTAACAGCTGAATTACACAAAGAAATCTAATAAGAAATTTAACATGCAATTTACCTATTCGAAGTGGTTTCGACTCGACTCGATTCAAGTTACATATATACGTATTACCACCGCGAGATCTACAAAAATTAAATCGTCCTCCTGCAGAAAGATATCACATCCGGAAATCATGTGTTAAATTCATCGAAGTTTTCGTGCACAACTGGGTTGATGATGAATGACAAATCTGCAATATGGCTTCGATGCGGTGTTGCATGCATTGCCCGCTGGGTGTAACGCCTCGCTCGAATATAAAATAAACAATGCCTCGACCTCATGTAAGGAAGGCTTCAAATTTTTTTTTAGAAATTTACTTGAAATTTGTTCTTTAGAAATTTTATGCATTATTGGAGGCCGACAACGGCACACAGTATTATATTTGAAAATAACTCTAGTCCGGCAAGCAGACTGAATAAAATTTCTGCCGAAGCATTTTCTGTAAATTTCTAAGAAAAAAGTCAGGGCTTCCCTACATCAGGTCGAGGCATCGTAGATTTTATTCTGAACCGAGGCAATGCTGGTTTACCCTTTGGTAACGATGCCAGCAAGTCGAGGCATCGTCGATTTTTTATTTGAGTGAGGCGTTACAGACTTTTATTCTACTTGTTCGTGAAGCAATGATATTTTATATCATTAAAAGAGCTTACAAAAGTAACACATTCACATTTGCATTAATCTCTACCATAGTAAAATATGGTAGTATTGGTATTGCATTTACTCCATTCAAAATCTTCGAAAAATACCTCCCAACCCAGCAAACCAAATTTTCTGATTTCTCTTTGAAGTCGTAAAATAATATCGGAAAATGCTTCCGATTTCGGAATCCATTTCAGCCCGAGCTCATTTCGAGAAATGTATGAAGCGTTTGACATGAATTCTTAAGAGAAATTAGTTACGACTTCGGTAAGAAAAGTCTGAATAATTTCGAAAAGCTTCTGTTCCCTTCAAAAGCTTACCTAACTCTGCCAGTTGGGTAGTGGGACCTCATTTCATTCTGGATGCCGTTATACCATTGATTGACGAAAACGCTGAACCGAAAAACTTGTTTTGTTACCCTGCAACAACGAATATTTCCCATTTCTTTTTCTTTTCTTATTTTTTAATATTTCCCAACTTTTAATATAAATTGAATTGGAAATATTCGGTGTTGCAGGGTAGCAAAATGAATTTTTAGGTTCAGCGTTCTTGCTTTCGTCTAGCAATGTGACAACGTCACCTAGAAATGAGTTTCCACCCGTAAAAATCATAGTAGGTATATTTTATAAAAATATTATACTTCAAACGTATAAAACTCAATTTTCTTTTTGTTCTATATTGCATTTTTAGTATTTTTATTATTTATTTAACTTTTAAAAAAGTTTGTCGCCACACTGAGCCGCATTCAAGAAATCCCAAATTTTGAACGTGCTTAAATAGAATGTAAAAATACACGAAATGTCGATTTCTTCACGAATTCTTAAGAGGAGTCAGTACTCAGCAAAAGTTTCAATTTAGATACCAGCGAGGCTGTAGGCAATAGAATTTACTATACGCAGGTTTGTGTCCTTAAAGTGAGAAAATTCATATAAAATTAGCCTAGACCTAGACCAAAAGCACATTAGAGACATCTACGGTAAAATATAGAAACCCAACATGCGATAATTTAAGACGAAAAATGAATATTTGCAGTTCAAAGAAATTGAAAATTTTTAACGAAAATTAACTCTCCTAAATTTTTTTGCACATAATTGTTAAATATACTATTTTTCTTTGTATTTCAATCACTTTCAACGAAATATTGCAATTTCTAATCGGTGAAATATCGGGAGCAAAAACAACTAATATTAGTGTCAAATAAGTAAAAAAAAGCGCCACTAAAATGAAAAAACTCAACGTTATTTGCTAGATATAGGCTTTATCTTCTCAAAATAGTCACAATCTAAAGAAATGGGAATACCTACTAACAGGAATTTGATTTAAAAAACTTCAGTTTTTACCATTTTTTACAAGTTTCTGAGCTAATATCTCCATTCCAATACACTTTTTTTAATTTTTGTCGACGTTATTTACTAGACTCTTCGTTAACTTTAATTTAAGGTATAAATCATTATTCTGCCACAAATAGTTTGCAAGAAATTCACATTGAAAAATGTATGAAACTTGCAAATCTTGGTACTGACTCCTCTTGGAATTTCGCACTTCCGACAACATAAAGAATTCGTAAAGCATCATCGGAAGTGAAGTTTTGTTGCTTTCTTCAGTTTTCCGAAAACTTTCAGATTTGTCTGAAGTTCGGAAAGTTGTGTTTACTGGGAAGCCATGAAATACAAATCGTATAAGTGTGCGTGCATTGGACTAGCAGTGCTTTATATTGATTCTTATGGAAAAGTGACTAGACATAGTTTATATATATTCCATAAAATCTAAACTACTATCTACACAGGAAAATAGTGTTCCATTAATTTACAGCTCGGTCCCTTACCTTCCCAACGGCTACACTTCCTATATATCTTACTTAACGAAATAAAAAAATTGTTTTGATTAAAAATTAACGACACCATTTTACTCTTATGAACTCCCAGCTGAGTAATATTTCCAATAGTGTATATGCGGCCGTAGTCCGAATCTGTAGATAGAATTGATTTGAATTCATCGGACCACAGCACATTTCCACATGCAACTATTACTCAATTGAGAGCTTTTGTTTGGGATTCGTAGTCATTTGGTTAAGATAAATTTTTTTAAACAATTTTGTTAAGAAAGATAGAAAAATTTGATTACGGTTGGAAAGATAAGAAAGTAAGCTTAAGATTATCAGAAGACAATTTTTCTGTATGAATATTTGTTTAGGCCGCAGGAGCTATTCAAATCAAACTTTTGTCAGTTTTACATAAGAACACTACAAACATTTTAGAATGATCCCAGCAAACCAAATTTTTCGATTTCCTTTCGAAGTCGTAACATAATGTCGGAAAATCTTCAGATTACGGAATAGATTTCGGCCCTAGTTCATTTCGAAAAATGTATGAAGCGGTTGACACGACTTCGCAAGGGAAATTAGTTACGATTTCGTAAGAAAAGTCTGAGTAATTTCTAAACGCTTCTTTCCCCTTCAAAAGCTTTCATAACTCTGCCAGGGGCGTGGTTGGACCTCATTTCTGTGTGCCGTTGTCACATTAATAGACGAAAACTAAGACGTTGAACCGAAAAACTAATTTTGCTCTCCTGCAACACCGAATATTTCCCATTCATCTTTTTCTTTTGTTATTCTTTAATATTTCCGATTTTTTAAAATAAATTTAGTTGGAAATATTCTATGTTACAGGGTAGGAAAATGAGTTTTTCGGTTCAGTGTTTTAATTTCCGTCTATTGATGTAACAACGGCAGCCAGAAATGAGCTCCCACCTGTAAAAATCAAAGTAAAAATCATAGTATATTTTATAAAAATATGTATACTTCAAAAGTATTTCAAAAATATGTTAACGGCTTATAATAACAGATTCAATCAGTTCAGTTAAAAAAATATTTATATTATCCCTAATGTTATTTTAATTGCAGTTATCAAAACATGTAAATAACAGGGTGCACTGAATACATTGCAATCTTTACACAAAGTTGGTTTCATTGTCAGAAAATATGTCTTCTTCAGATGTTACCTTATGGTAATCAGAATCAGAGGGCTCAGTGTTACTTTTTATTTTTCCTGCACTATTAGATACTGCCGATTCCGACCGTCTTTTTAAGGATTATGTAAAGCGATCCTTGGCACCGTTGAAATATTTCTTTATAAGAGTTTCTATAAAAGAAACTTGGATGTATACAAGAATCTGAAAAATATATATATACGTCAGTGGCTGAGTACTTAAAATGAAGAATTTTTCAATACCTTTAAGAATTTCCACGGTAATCGAGTCCTTAATGCTAATGTTGTTGTTAGCGGCTGTCCAGGAGAGGTGCCTAGCAAATTTGTCACTTCCAAAAATTAGTTTCAAATTTTCATTAACAGCTTTTACAATGTCTTCGGAACCGTGTTGTGAAAATTTCTGAAACTTAATTTGAAATGTTCCACAAAAACCAATAATAATCAATTTTCAATATATTCTTGCCAGCTGTTTTTGCATATTCTTCTTTCCCTATAAATCAAAATATTTTTTATTTAACTTCTCTGAATATTCACTGGACTTGTAATACGAAAAATAACAATAAAGAAAACAGTACGGTTTCAAATTTGCAATCACAATCAGCCATTCAAATATTAAATGCGCGTACACCTTTACTTTTCTAGATAAAATTAATTGTTTATATAAGGTTTACAAACTTACGTTTTACACTTTATGATTTTTAATATTTATTTATTTAACTTTAAAAGAAAACTTGAACACACTAAACCGCACTAGAAGAAATCACAATTAATAATGCTGCGCGCTTCAATTTCAAAAAATTTTGAACATGCTTAACTGCACATTGTGCTATTACGATATAATTCCGGGAACCGTTAAAATGCATTAAATGTCGAGATCTTTACGAATTCGTAGCGAAAGTTCGTATGACATTGTTGCGTGAATGTTACGAATATTGGCACTTCCTACATCATCACGAACTCGTAAAGAACCATCGGAAGCGAAGTTTTGTTTTTTTCTGCAGTTTCCTGAAAACTCTTAGATTTGTCTGAAGTTCGGAAAATTGTGTTTGCTGGGTAAGTTAAGGCTCTCTTGTAGCAGTGAGGAAGTCTGTTTTATGGCTTGGGAAGTATCTCTCGAGATGTCCTGCCTGCTGCTACAGTGGACTTTAAAATCAATACAAAAGTTCGAAGCTCTCCACGAAAAGCTTTTACGATTGCATCCGAACTTGCAGATTGAGGTTTCACATATTGGTTCGCAAAGCAAAGTTAATCACTTCATCTCTTTTTAATACTTTATGATGTAAATCAGTGTAGAAGAATAGAAGAATACAATTAGAGCTTTACCGTTTTTTTTACTAGCTTCAAGCCATTTTGATCAAATTGCAAATTTCAAGTCCAGTGACAGTCAACTGTGCGAATGTCAAATATCAGATGTGAATGGCTTCAGTTGACATATTTTTTGAGACAGTTGAGCAGTAAATAGCTGCCAAATATATTATTTTTTAAATATAACTGGTAGGTGCAACTCCACAGCTATCGAAAAAGCATAAATTTATCGTACTTTTAGAAAATCGGATGCATTTCTGTATTTCCTTAATGTCACTCGCGAATAAAAGCTCTCACCATAAACAAGATAAAGTTGCATATCTCAAAAAAGTCAGTTGAGTTCAATTTTCAGTCGGCTTGCGATAAACCTAGCTGAAAGCTTCAATTATGTTTCAGCTTGGTTATGCAAACCTTGAAAATATCACGATTGCTTCCTTATGGCTGATTTACATTACTTGAACATGCGATTTTACTGACAAAGTGAGTGAGGGCCTTATTACTTTGCACTATTAGAAAAAAAGGAAGAGGTGATCGACTGTCAAAACATTATTTCCCACACTTTTATAGCGAAGTGTCACTTGTGACGTTTTATCAAATTGTCAATTGCAAAAATTTGTCAGACGTCAAAAACAGTTGAAATCAAGAAAATTTGCGGAAAAGGGTCTAATTACGAGAATAATTCGATTTTACTTAGAAAAATTTGCGTTAGTCAATGTTGACAGCTACGGAAGAGAAACAGAGAGAAATGGTGAAATATTGTACAGGGGTTGATGTAATTTATTTAAAAATATATTTAAAATTTTCAATGTTTTAAAATGTTTCCTTTAGATTTCTCTTCAAGATAATTTACCACAGTATATGTTTGGAAAAACTGCTTCAATGCAATCGGTTGAGGCGGCAGTGCTTTAGTTCTACTGAAATATTAAAGGAGGTCTAAATTAATTGGAAGAGGCATCTGATATATATGATGTTATCGCTGATAGTGTCGGAACAGGAGATAAAGAAATTGTATTATAAGAAATATTTATATTTTGTGAGTCCTTAAAAATCATATTTGTAGGATGAGGAGCTCTTACTTAGATCCTGCGACGCAATAGAAGACATGATGACAAAATACTGCAAACTTATATCCAGTTGATCAATTACTGGTGGGAGAGATACAGGAACTTGGATTAAACTCCACTTTTGAATTGAGTTATGAAATTTCTATTAAATTTTTTAATTTTAATTATTTTTCAAATAAATGTATTCACTAAACCATTGTAAAGGCACTTTCACATCAAAAACAAGAACAGAAAAATGTAAACCGAAAAACTCAATTTATTTCACTTTAAAACAAGATTTTTGTTCCAATGATTAATAAAATCCAGAGAAATAGGATAAACTAAGAATTTTACTGAGAAAATAGTTACATTTATTTCAGATTTTGAAGAAAACACAACTTATATGTTTTATCGGCCGAAAAACTTTTACGGCGGAAAAATTCGTCCGATAAATCATAAAAGTTGTGTTTTCTTAAAAATTCTATGATAAATATGCTATTTTAATAGTAAAATTATTAGTTTATCCTATTTTCCATGATTTTATTAATCATTGGAGCAAAAATCTTGTTTTAAAATGGAATACATTGAGTTTTTCGGTTTACATTTTTTCGATTCTTGTGTTTGATGTGAAAGTGCCTTAAATTTGGAAACATTTTTTACAGTTTGTTTTAATATTTATTAATTTTGTTGTACGTGCTCTTGGATTGCTCCAAAGGTTGATATGTGGCCGCCGAAAATTAACTCGCTATCCGACATTGTGTGTTAAACTTCGTACATTTGAATTCTTTCGACTTCTTTATTATACTTCGGCACTTCATTATTAAAACGTTCTTGCTTCGAAGGGCTCAACTTCCAAGCCCTAGACGATTTTATATCCTCTGAGGTCAAATGGCTAAGCAAAACTAATTTTTCCTATAGTACAATTTGCAACCCAGTAAGTCCCATATATCGATTATAACTCAAATCGCGCAATAAATGGTAACATTTTTTAGAAATATCATCGTAGCCATCTTGAGTGGGACGAAGCAAAACGGTAAGAGCGCCACGAATTTTCGCTGTACATCTTAATATATAGAATAAAATAGAAAAGTTGTTTTTTTCCCACCCCGGCCACTAAGCCATGTCCTACGTCGAGCAATATAATCTTCATCGATTAGTTGGCCGAGCATGAAGTAAATATGATTGTTTTCAGATGAAATCTTTTCAGCAATGACAATCAAGAAAAGATTGATATGCAAAGTTTACGAAAGAAAGTCATTTTACAACTTAACACACACACACCTTGCTCAAATAAAGATTTAAAATGTCCAACAACTCAACCCAGATTGGCACGTCACCCATGAAAATACAACTCGTCCATAATTCCCTTTTCGACATGTTGCGGTGTTATGCCCTTTTCAATTAATAGAGTAACTATCTCTATACATTAAATGCAGTTCACCTTACCTTTGTAAGCTTGGAATACCTGTTTCATTGGCAATTATAGATTGACATTGCTTTCGTTTTTGGTTAATTTTACTCTGTGCTGATTTTGATAGCACTTGTAGTGATTTTTCTTCCATTTGAATTTATTATTTATATTGAAAATTGCACGGTATAGAGAATACAAAAAATTCTCATTAAAATTTTGACACATTCCAGCAGCTGATGTACTGTGACTTGATTCAAACATATTTAATTTGTATGCGTGTAAACAATTATGTTCGTACACGCTAGTAATTATATGTATGAGTTTGCTGCCATAATAGCAAAATTTACTGCCATAAAATATACTTATGGCTAGAACTTTTTATGGCTAATTATGGCAGTAAAAATTTCTTCTTCGTCGGGGCATGTGACATTTAACTCAGTAAAATTTTGCTGGATTATCTTTTGTCCTTATCGTTCTAAAGTATTTTCAGATAAGGGGAAACTGTTTACTCTGCTTTCTAGCAATGTTCGAGTAATGTAAGTCAGCCATTATGCATCACTAACATTTGTATAGTATTAACACAAACTGTCAAATTCGCTTATGCAAAGTACGATCATGAGCGTACAGACAGAAGTTGACGAAAGGAATTAAAACTTAACGAACGGCTTCTAATTCCTATTGTGGGTTGTTATTACGAAAAGCAATTGCTCGTGGCTTTTCATATGCTATAGCATATACACATTGTGGTTAGGCCTATACTTTAGCTATTTACTGAAAGTGGTCTAAAAATATTCTTTATTTGAGTGCCAATCTCTCGGCGAACACGCTGCTAGCATGAATCACTTTGCATCACTTTTCGTGGATGAAAACACTCGGTGGAGGGGGGGATATTTCCGAAGTTTACCTCCCCGAGTGTCTCTCATCCACGAAAAGTGATGCAAAGTGATATATGCTAGCAGCGTGTACGCCGGGGGAATAAAAGTAACATTTTGTTATCTTCTTCTCTAGTAAATTCAAATTCATTTTATCTTTTTATGGGAAATATGTATATGCGCATTACATACACATGTATGTTTGTAAATGTGTAATTTTGTAATGTATAAGAGGACAAATATAAAATTCAAGGAAAATTATAGGAAACAATTAAAACTTTTTAACAGGATAATGCTTTCAGTGTTCATGTTCCCTTCAAGAATCATATCTTCGGCATTTTTTTCCAAAAGTACCTTCGGGGGTGCAAATAAAACCTGGAATATCCGTAATTATCATGTCACAGTGAACTTTTCTAAAAATTAATAATTCGTCGTATTTCGTATTCTAAAAATAGTTTCAGAATTCGAATTATATGTAAGTATTTGTGTTGATGGGATGAAGTTCTTGTTGTCAAGGCCTTGTAGTACCAAATGTTGCCATATGACTTATGACCGAAATTGTATCACTCACATTAGGTTTTACGTAATGGAGCCAGTCCATTTCTGCAGGAAAGTCGTATGGATAAATTACTTCGGTATACATAGTTTTTTTTTTCCATTTACCGTATGTGTATGTATGTATTAGGTACATAATTACATATTTCCCTGGGATACCTAATGCGACCTAATGGATACAAATTTCGAAGTTTGTTTCACAAAGTTATTCCCGTATGAACTTTAATTAAGACACATCGATGTGAAAATAGTTTTGGGTTTTGGAGCTCAAGGTTCATAGAAATTAAGAATGTTTTGGATTTATGGTTGATTTCTTGGTAAGTGATGTTAATAATTGTTATATTTACTGAAAGATTTGATAAAATTTTTAATCATAAATATTTCCTGAGGTTTGCGTGTTAGCCACCAGACAGGTCCAAAGGAGACAGATGATGGAATATATAGGAATAACGAATAACACAAATAATAAGCTGCAGGCCAGACTAAAGAAAAAGATCATGTAGTAAGTATTAAGGGGAAGTTTAGTCTTTAGTATACAAACTTTGGGGTGACCATCCATCTTAATGTGTTAAACCTAGAGATCTTAATGTACCAAACTTGAGGCTACTACGATTCATCAAAATGTAGATGTGTGCTTGATAATTTTGAACAGGATATATATGTAATGAACTGCAGCAGGATCTGGTTCCAATTTTGATTTGATATTAGAGCAAAGTAGAGGACGTAAATCGTGTAGTTGTGACCGAGTCTCTTGTGATAGATGAAGCTGAATTGGAATACTAATTACGAACCCAGAGTTCTAACAAGAATGCAAAGGACTCCGAAATCGATAGATAAGGATCTAAAGAGTTCCGACATAAACTAAAAGGTTACCCATATACAGGCACCCATCGGGTAGAGGTGTAGGGATAAAAAACACCTCAAATGCTTGGTTGAATAAGAGCACAATAAATGGAAGAGACTTGCGTGCTGCTGGTTGCTACTACATACAATCAATTAAGAATCCCGAAAAGCAAAGAAAAAAAAAGCAAGACCTATTATATACGTTTGGACACCTTCCATAAATACATACATGAAATACCTTTTGTCCTTGATACCTATCAGATCAGAATAGTTGTTGGTTCTCTTTTTTACTCCGAAGTGGTGCCGTGGGTCATATTAAATCATCGGATTCAGACAAACTGAAGTTGGAATGATAATCAAATTACTCACTCAAAAGTTCTTCTTGCGTACTTTCCAAACAGCTCTCACATTTCCACTGATGAAATGATTTAAGTTAGTCACCGTGTTCAAAACCATAGTCTTAATGGTGCAGATTTCAGGCTCTTTAGTAGAGCTTAGCTGAGGTTTTACTATCTTAAATAACTCTTTCAGGTGAAAACTGTTCAGCTAAATGACTAAAGAACCAGTCAACCGTAAGTTCGAAAAGTTGCAACTTAAACCTCAACACGAAAAACATGTTTGGATAGTGGAAACGTCCATCGTAAGAGGAAGGACTAATTTTTTTAGCAGCTGAAGTTAAAAGAATCCTCGAGAATCAATATCCCAACCCTGACTAAAACTCTGGAAACGATAGGCGTGGCCGTATCATATACACTAACTATAAAAACAGTGGTAATTGGAATGTCTGACTCAATGGGACTAAGATGTGTTTAAGAAAAAAGGCTTGAAAAGTCCTAAAGAAAGGACCACCGTGCTTCTATCGGAGTAGATCATCTCAAATATAAGGGAACAAATAAGAAAAACAAAATGGTTCTCTAAAAAAACTCTATACAAGCGAATAAAATTAGTCCTCGTAAGGCCTTTGCCGTGCAAAAGCTGCTGCAGATGAGTGTACTAGATGATTTACTTTCCGGATCAATAGCAATATAGTGATCCTGCAGGAGTCTTGCATTTTCGTAGTCAAATTTAAAGTTTTCTAATTAAACAATGTAAGTTAATCCATTCTAATAACCATGTCACCCCATGGTCGGTTTCCTCTCATTCCAGAATTTATCTCTCAAGACGTGGTAACCGCCTTGTTTGAGGTGTCGACGAACAAGGGAAAACATTTGCTTTCGTTTTGTTTTATTGGTGATCCGGATTCGCCACTTTCATAGGAATTATACAACTTACGCACTTTTGCAAAGAAAGGTACAAATCATTTGTCATCAGCAATAAATTGAATGCGAGCTAGACCATCTAGGGTTGCAGTGACATCAGCAGGTAGGGTTAGTACATTCTTGATTGTATGTAAATTGTAATAAAAAATAATATTAGTATTGAAAGAAAAGGAAGCAATTCACCAGTAGGTCCTGGACTTAACAGTGGTAAACCCAAGCATGGAGAAAATTTTTATATAATTGCGTCATATTTTAAAGGAGTCACCTCTATAGGACTACAGCCATACCTGTCAGCTTCGATAATTTTCAGGTGAGAAGGATCACATCAACGAAGCAGATTTTTAACATTGAGCAAATGCTATTTGCAAAAAAAAACTAACAACTATTTTTATCAAAAAACACGCCATCAAGACAAATTTTTCATATTGGATTTAAGAAGCCCAAAAGCTTAGCTTTAAAGTGACTTATTTCTCTCTGTATCCAAAATGTGACCCTTTCTAAGTTTCTAACACTTTTTCTTAAGCAAATCCAAATCCTTTACACCCTGTATAGCTACTACACTGACATCTTCAATTCAAAGCGCAAAACATATGTAGCAGAGTAGTTGTTTTATAAGAGCTCTGGGACACTTTTTGTACTCAAAGTTGGCCCATATTCTACCTATATGAGTTCTGGACCAATTTTTGTGTTGAAAAATGCCACATTTTCTATGACTGTTCTGGCTAACCTGCTTGTGTCTCAGAACATACATAGATTTTACGAAAACAAGCTTTCTGTCAAGGAAAGAAGCCTTATGGTTTGTGCCCCAGCTAAATGTGGTTTGTGTCCAGGAGAGGAACTTCTTAGATTATTTTCTCGGCTGTAAGATGTTGCCATCTGTGGAAATTGATGGAAACTGTAGTTGGGCTTGGAGGCGATAATTTGACCTTGATTACGTCTACATACGTATGCTCAACAATTTACTATGTATATAAATATAATGATGTCAAAGTCATGTATTTAGGAAAAAGATTATAAGGAAAACGGCAACAACTTCGATTATTTTGTATTTGCTCTGGGGCTCACCGCAGAGGCGCCTACATGTGTGCTCCGCTGTGTCACTATTTAATTAATAAAAGAAATTCGCACACCCCCTTGGTGAGCTAAATTACGCTAAAGAAAGGTTTTCAAAAAGAACGAATGCCTGACTTTTAATACTGTTACGAGCGTGGCCTTTGTTCGTTATTCAAGCACAATATTTCTAATCTTATTCACAAGTTCTATACTATTTACTTTTATTACATTCACAAACAATGATCAAATCAACTCTTCTTTAGTTATTCCTAGTACTGTATTTGTAATTATCGCAATTCAAATAGTTTACTTCGTTCACTTCGTTGTCTGAAATAAGACTCCGCTTGGCGGTGATAAGTGTCGTATTTACACTCTACAAATTGCCCTAGAACCTTCCCGAAAACTCTATTTTAGAGGCATCGATTCTCCGAGCCCAAAGTTGTTTATTTCCGTACTTTATAGATGTCCTTTTCTCTAATACGATTCTCTGAAAATTGTTTATGTCCTTACTTAATTACTATTTCACGTGAGGTATCCATTTCCAACAGATATGTCTCTTTGTCTCTTACATTTAACTCTTAACTAAAAATTTATTAATTCAGAACTGTTCCAGCGGATTTATTTGAAAAAAATGCTCTTTACTTTTGACAGGTTATGTAGAAATTGATCGTAGTGCAGAGTTATTCCAACAAATTTAATCGTATAAATGTTACTACTTTCAGCAGTGGATTTATTAAAAAAAAAATACTTCTCTGATGCCGCTAAATATTTTTTGATCTCTTCTTTCCGGAAACCTTGAAACTTGTCAACTTTTCCTAACTCACACCGACTCAACTTCTTTTTTTTCCATCATGGCCCTCTTTTTTTTGTGACAACTCCACTTCGTTTTTCAGACGACAGATGCCAGTAGGGTAGATGGAGATGTTAATGGTACATCCACATGCGATCATAAAAATATTTAGAAAGTAAAATTCTACTTATTTCAACATTCTAAATGGATCCAGTAAAGAAATTTACAAACAAATTGAAACTTTATTTTTCTCTTATAGGAATTCGATCCACATGATGTCACACAACAAAAGAATGGTGAATCTATGGTACGGGAGGACAGACCTACCTTGTTAGTCTGTATACTGTGATAATTACCATCCTTCATACTGACAGTATGTTCCACCTTACATTACATATTACGCACTACGAAGCTAAGCATAGAAACCGACACCGCAAATTATAATGTGAGTGTGAATAAAAAAAAAAGTAATTAAATAAATGAAAAAATTGTAATAGTAATGGGGTAATGTTAAAAAAGGTCCTCGTGGTGAAATTAATTGGTTCTATAAATTAAAAACACACGTTCTACCGGGAAAAGGCAACGGAAGGAACTTGCATGTTGCAGCGCAGATCACATCCAGCAAAGCTGAGTACCAAATCTGGAAGAAAATCCCAACATCGCAATGAACCAAATCTTTGTTGATGGAAAATCACACTTTTCAAGAAAACGTTGAAAAATCAAACAAAAATAGAAATAATAGAAAGCGGTCGACATTTTCGGGAAGAGATGTAATCATGTAAAATACAAAACAATCTTTTTCCTGACGGATGAAAAGCATTCTTTTGTTAGGGGCAATTTAAGACTAGTAAAAAATCTGTATTCTTTTTTAACTTTGATCTTGTAATCTCAACTGGAATTGAAGGTTATTGAATTCTTAGAAAGTGGTTCAATATCAACGTTAACACGTTACAATAGAGCGACAACGAATAAGTTTGGTGCACTAGGAAAAAGTTCGGACTATCTATCGCAAATCTTTGGGTTCGAATCTAGCGATTATTTAGTGGCGAGTCCCCATTACTTGTGCAAAGGGACTTTTTTATTCATTGTGAAAAATACGAATTTCTCTGAAATCCTTATATAGGAAGAAAAACCCACATATAAAATGGTCCTTCGAGCCGGATATAAGTGATATTAATTAGAAAAATTGTGCTTAAAAATAAAACCATAAAACCTTAATTACAAGCTACGCTTTGAGTGAATTTTGAAGGTGAACACATTGTCGGTGAATTCGAATAATTTGTGAGCATTGAACATTGAACTACACATAATACGGCATAGTTGAAATCTTCAACTATTAAAAAAATTCAAGAAAAGGATAATCCGTCTGGGAAATTATATCATTTAAAATAATGGAAAAACTGATTAAGTTGCAAAGTCGCACTAAAAAGGCAATAGATGAGTTTTGTTGTAATTATAAGAAAGATGGCGAGAATTACTAATTTCGAGAAACATTGCGAGGATTTTAAAAATCGCGATGTAGAAATAACTTCAACAGCAAGCGAAGAAGGTATCACAAAAGCCATATTTTGTTGAAGAAGCATATCCCGAAATTGAGAATTTTTACATCGACGCTTTCGCAAGAACCGTTTCGAATTTCCAAAGGAACTATCCATCGACTATAGTGGGAGCCACTACCGGAAATGACAGTGATGTAAAATACATCTATTTAAAATCAAAAAACAATGAGCTAAATTTATCGAAAATTATATTACCGACAATTTCCGGAGATTACCTCACATGGAACATATTCTATGATTTATTCAAAGCGTTGGTGTATGATAATGAGCGTCTGTTAGATGTGCAAAAATTGCAATATTTAAAGGCACACCTCGAAAGTGAAGCCAGAAGTCTTCTTAGTAATACCACTATTAAAAGCGTAACTTTTAAACCAGCATTGATAGCTTTAGTAAAAGAGCATGACAAAGAAAAGGGTCTCAGTAAAGATCCAATTAGATGTTTTGTTTAATCAGCAAACCGTTAACCAGGAATCCGGTAAGGGCGTTAAATCTCTGCTCACTAAAACTTCTGAGTGTTTACCTGCTCTCGGTTAACTTGAGAGACCAAGAGCCCGCAGTAAATTTTTGGTGTGAAATATAACCAAAAAATGTATGCATAAGTATATTCAGTTAAAGGAAATGCAATGTCAAAAACAATCGTCTGGCAAGAAATCTCCATGGCCCGGCCTAAGTGAGTAATTGTATGTTGAAAGCACTATTTTTTTCAAAATTGAAATACTTATTAGTTAATTATTAATTAGTTAATTCGGGTCATAAAAAACAGTGAAGTTTTCCCTGAGCACAAATATGTAGGTCCAAGACGCTTGGCGCGCGGCTAACCTTTTGCCAGGCGAAGTTAAAGTAGTGAAAATCTTGGATTTTCCCAAAATCCATATTACAAATAGTAAGCCGTTCCACGAATTGTTGAAATACTAGAAAAGTTATATAGAAGTTAATATTCAATGCGTCTAAATGTTTTGTATTTTACATAGGGATGAGTCCAGAATTTGGTAGGCAATCCTTACAGTAATGCTCGTCCCCACGAAACTATCGTATTTGTGGAACGCAATAGCTGTGCAGACTTTTTTGGAAGTAATCATTTATTGAAGCAGAAGGTATGATTGCAAATTGTCGGTTGAAAAGGCTAGCTATGTTTGCAACTCTTTGACGTAGTGGTAATTAACCCAATGACCGAATTTGTTTATAATTTCAATGACGCGTCTACTACTTGTAAGACTTTTCATCGGAAGACCTATAAAAAATATATAGGACTATATATATTTAATTTACACTAATCTTCCAATAGAGACTAACCTAATTAGATGTGCTTTCCCGGTTTTATTCGACGTCTTGAAACGCAATAAATAGCATCTTTGGAAAGTGACATTATTCTCCTATTTACATCTTCCCCTTTTCCAAATCGTGAGTCCTGTCCAGTAAGAAGATGTCGGAAAAATTCGTGTAACATCTCAGGAACTTTAACTTTACTATTAATCACAGATTTTAATGTTAAAATATCTGGAACAGTTGTATTTTCGAGATTTTTAATGTCTTCCCTTAATTTGTATGCGACGTCTCTGCAAGATGTGTTAAGAAATAATTTTGTTATATACAAAACAGAATATTCTGAAAACGGGGTTATACGGTGCAAAAATAGCGGAAAGCTTTAATTCCGAAGATAGGCAATCTAAATAATCCTGAAATTATATCTCCATTTAGCGTCTCTTCGATATCAAAGTAATTTTCTTTAATTAACTTCTTGAACTTGACATGAACTACAATATTTTACTTAAAGACCGCCTTTGTCGATTTGTCCCTGAAATAATATTGGCGTAATTTACAGATGGTAAAAATTTCTAAAAGGCTGTACAGATTTGCATTAGAACGCCTCTATATGTTATGTATACTATGAATTATTATACTCCAACGTTTTGAATAAATCATAGCATAGATGGCACAAGAACTAGATGTCACATGTCATACCACCGGAGAGTATACAGATAAGTAAATGGGTAGTGAAACTTGGAATGGACCATAACATGTTTTAAAGCGTCCGGAAAGCAAATGTTTTTATAATAGCACTTTTGTATACCTTTGATCGACTTCCCCAACTCTTCAGATTCGAAAAAATATGAATCACTCAACGTATACATAATTTCAAATGTTGTGGTCCATTCCAGAATGGACCACCCATCCATATAAATCTTGTATACAATTTTGGTACTGCATGCGACATCTAGTTCCTGTGCCATCTATGATCATGTTCCATGTGAGGTAATGTCCGGAAAATGTCGGTAATATAATTTTCGATAAATTTAGCTCATTGTTTTTTGATTTTAAATAGATGTATTTTACATCACTGTCATTTCTGGTAGTGGCTCCCACTATACCCGGTGGATAATCCTTTTGGAAATTCGAAACGGTTCTTGCGAATGCGTCGATGTAAAAATTCTCAATTTCGTGATATGCTTCTTCAACAAAATATGGCTCTTTTGTGATACCTTCTTCGCTTGCTGTTAAAGTTATTTCTACATCGCGATTTTTAGAATCCTCCCAATGTTTCTCGAAATTAGTAATTCTCTTTTTTTTAATAGTTGAAGGTTTCAACTATGCCGTATTATGTGTAGTTCAATGTTCAATGCTCACAAATTATTCGAATTCACCGACAATGTGTTCACCTTCAAAATTCACTCAAAGCGTAGCTTGTAATTAAGGTTTTTATGGTTTTATTTTTAAGCACAATTTTTCTAATTAATATCACTTATATCCGGCTCGAAGGACCATTTTATATGTGGGTTTTTCTTCCTATATAAGGATTTCAGAGAAATTCGTATTTTTCACAATGAATAAAAAAAAGTCCCTTTGCACAAGTAATTGGGACTCGCCACTAAATAATCGCTAGATTCGAACCCAAAGATTTGCGATAGATAGTCCGAACTTTTTCCTAGTGCACCAAACTTATTCGTTGTCGCTCTATTGTAACGTGTTAACCACTTTCTAAGAATTCAATAACCTTCAATTCCAGTTGGGATTACAAGATCAAAGTTAAAAAATAATACAGATTTTTTTACTAGTCTTAAATTGCCTCTAAACAAAAGAATGCTTTTCATCCGTCAGGAAAAAGATTGTTTTGTATTTTACATGATTGCATTTCTTCCCGAAAATTTCGACCGCTTTGCTGGATGTGATCTGCGCTGCAACAGACGGGGAATCAAATGCGTTAAAATTGTTCTTATAGTTGTATTGACTAAAAAAAGAGACCCATAGCAACCTTAATGGCTGGCATAACTTTTTTCTAAGCTATTAAAAAAAAAATCAAAGAAACTTGTAATTTTGTACGCATAATAACAAAGTTTCAATAATAAAGAGAAATATTCCGGGAATTTGTAGTGACTAATTTTCGTTCAGGGATTCATTCTGTTAGAGAAAACTGAAATAAACGAATATTACGTTTCCGTTTTTAAATTCCCATTAGGTAGGTACCCAGCAATAGAGCTTACTGTAATTGTCATATACAGAGTCCCGAAATGGTAATGGCAATGGCAACGGCAAATGGCAGACAATTAACTCAATATAACGTGATTCTTACTTAATACTTACTATTTAGGCAAGGGACTATCTGTCTGTAGAGAGAACAGAAAGTTAAACGATTTGCCTGCTTATGATGTGCAGAGATAAAAAGCCTAGCAAATTACCAAAAAAAAAAAAAGTAAGTTGAAATGCTTTTATACACAGTCCTTTAAAGGGGATAAAATCCTCCCTCCACCCTCTTCCATATGTGCTTTTGAAAATAGAAAAGCTTTGGCCTCCAAAGGGAATAGGAAGTTTTTTTAAATGGAAAATGGTGGCACTAAATGTGTAATGCCAGCCAATGTCGTTTCCAAGAAATCAGAATCAGTAGAAACAGTGATGCGGGAAAGAATATCCGAGCGAGGTCCAAAGGCAGATTAGTTAATGTGATTGTGCTGAGTTTCAGAAGAGTTTCCGGGTAATGGGCTTCTGGAGATTACCTTGAATGAGTATGTTGAACCGCTCAATCAGCTCCTAATCCGAACTCGACGTCATTTACCCAGAGTTGATGGCAGACTTTCTGTGGCTGTTATTGGTGAAATGTTGTATTTATTTTGTCGTTGAGATGTATTCTGTCGTCTAAATTCTGCTATTAAGGACAATCCTGTTAGCTTGACAAATTGTTTTTCGTTTTACTTTTTTTTTTTTAATGCATTTACTCCAGGGAAATAACAAAAACTTTGATGAATTTGTGAAATTCTGTCCATAGCTTATTTATGGCAAAGTTTCTGCTTAGAAAAGTTCCTTCAGATTAAGGCAAATATTGCAGAAATTACTTAGCTGCACAGGATGGAATAAATTGCTTATATCAATCTGCACCTTATTCCTTATTCATCTACAGTCGTAATTTATTGGATAAATGATGATAATAATTCGAGGAGGAAAGACTTGAAAGGCAACTGAAAAAAAGGACCCTGATAAACCTGTTATCGACGTAATTTACCAATTTATTTCTTCTAAAATGAGATAGGATATGATCTAATTTACATATACAGGGTGTCCCGTAAGTGGTGTCATATCCAAAGGCTGCGGATAGGTCATGCTTGGTTTCCAAGATAACCGGACTTAAAGATAGTTGGGTATATTTTTATAGATTACCCTGTAATTTCTGAACGTTACACCCTATGATGATGGTTTAATCTTTGATAGATAGACAATTGTTGAACCTTTCCAACGGTCTTTGGTAATTTATACCATATTCTGTACAAGACTTGAGTAGTTGTCAGTTGACGTTGGTACTGACGTAATGGTACCAGTTGAAGGTGACGGTAGTATTTCAGGCGCAAGGCTTGAGTTTGACAAAAGGGCCAAAATATGAGAAGCCGATTGCCTTGGGAGACTCGACCTGCTTGATGAGGTTCCACTAGGAATTTTGTTCCCAGATGGTTCTGTGGCGTAGAGCAAAGGAGTAGTTCCAATAACTATCGATTGTTCGTTGATGTATTGAATCTGTTAGACCTGTAAAATTCCAAGTACAAGTACCAGTACAGTACCAGTACCTGGACTTGAAATATTTTAAGTACAAGTACAAGTACCGGTACTGGTACTTAAAAAATTTTTCAAGTGCAAGTCCCCGTATTGGTACTTTAAAATTTTTCAAGTACAAGTCCCGGTACTGGTACTTAAAAAAATTTTCAAGTGCAAGTCCCCGTACTGGTACTTTAAAATTTTTCAAATGCAAGTCCAGGTACTGGTACTGTTCCTAGTACTTAAGTACCAATGTACTTCCGCTCAAGCACCCATAATCGCCTCCAATAATGCATAACAATTCTAAGGAAAAAATTTCCAGTAAATTTCTAAGAAAAAATTGAGGCCTCCCTACATCTACGTCGGTGCCAACATTGAAAAAATCATTGGCTGGAAGTTGAAAAAGTGAGCACGCAGCTCGGAAAGTGATTTTAATAAAATTTCTGCTGCGTATCTAATGAATATATCGTCTTTGGTAAAACAGTTTTTATCGCAGTAATATCCCTAAATGATTAATTTAAAATCATATATTTCGACGAATCCACTAATTTATTTGTTGTTTTCAGTTCTGTCTCAGAAGTGAGCCCACTTTCTGCAGTGTATTTCTATGAACTTAGCCATGTCAGTGGTTATGTCATCAAGTCGAGGCATCGTCGATTTTATATTCAAGCGAGACGTTACCGGTTTTTGTTCTAAATGCCCAGACTTGTTTGTATGTTATTAGTTTGTCTTAAGTTCTGCCTTGATGTGTGAGTGTGGCACATGCTTTGAGAGTTCTTTGCGTGCTTTAAAACTAAAAAAAAAGGAAAGAAGTTGTGTTAGAAATTGTGTTTGATTTTCTACAAAGAGTTAGATATTTGTAGATAATTAATAGACTCAGAAATACTTAAGTAAAAATCTTGGTACTTAAGTACAAAACTAAGTCGTAAGTACAAGTAAATAGAAGCAAGTACTTATGTTCAAGTACTAAGTAGGGGCATTTCAAAAGTATTGAGTAATAAGTCTTAAGTAACGAAAATGTACTTTAAGTAGTACTTAAGTCATTTTCTAATTAAGTATTGCCGACCTCTGTTTAGTTCAAATGTCTAGTTTGTGGTGATTTCTAGTGAGTAATTTTGGTAGTTAGTTTATGCTTTTATCAATTTTATATTCATTTGAAAACGTTTTGAATATGTTTCTGTGGATGCTCATTTATATAAATTTTATATCTTTTAGAATAAGTTATTTCGGATACGCACTATTACCATCGATTATCAAACGATCATTTTTAACTGACGTCCGAAGATTTCGCTCGGCACGGCGGACATGATGAGTCTTATAAAAAGCATATGTATGTAAAGAATATATATTTTGATATCAATTCGTGTAGTCAGAGAACATTTTCTCATATCCTGTGGACCATATCGAGAAGATGGTTAGAACATGTTCGGGGTTATCTGGGATGAAAATACAGTAATACATTACATAAACTAAAAAAAAAACAAATAAAAAACAAAAAACAAAATCGGATATGATATCTGCCCATAGTTTTAGAGGAGTTGAGAGATCATTATCTCTGAACTTACTTTTTTTGATGAGCTTCGGATCTGATTAAATTTGAACTTGTTATTAACTATTGTCAATTAGATATTATTCAACAATAATAATCTGATTTTGTTCTTTTTCCTCCTCATTAAGGTAACCATCCATGAAAATGTCGAGTAGTTGGTATTCGTTTTAACAGCCAACTCCACAGTACCCGGGATTTTGCTTTACTAAAATGTACTTCTCAAAATTTGTCTTCGTCGTGCTCTCAATATTATTATCAACATCGATATTTTGGATACGAATGGTATTGGATTTGAGTAGGTACATATATTGCCAAAATATTAACAAAATAATCTTATAGACAGGAGGAAGGACAATTAGATTATACACCCTGAATGTCATCACAGATCCCGAATATTTACATGTTACTTATAACTTGCATAATGACAAAGTTAATGCGAATCTAACTATTCTGAGAGGAGTTGTGCAGAATATTCAATTTAATGTAGATGTACATAAAAAAATTATGGGAAAATATAGAAGTATGGGAAGACTACAAAATCTTAATTTTTGTAATATTTTAAAAAATACTTCGAAAGATCAATTTTTAAGATTTATGTTCGAAGATTTTCGAAGTCTTAATATGACATGTCCATTGAGAAAAGTAAGAAATTCTTATCGTATAAAAATGATTTCATAATTTTGATTGATTTTCAGAAAACTTACTATTTGAAAGACTACACCTTCCATGTAGAGTCGCTGCCATCTTTAACACCAATCGGGGAATATAAATATTACGTAAGTTTTGTAAAAGTCACTGAACAGAAAAGTACTGTCTTGTTACAATTTAGTATTGATGGCGAGATTGAAAAGTAAATTCATATTTAACTATGTGACTTAATTATATTTTAGAAATGTTACACAATTAATAAGTTATAAAAAAAATTTAACAAAAATTTTATGTTACTCCCACGAATTGTATTTGGAAAAAAAAATAAATTCATTTGGATCAGTTTGTAACTAATTCCAGCCAAAAATAAAACATAAATTTTTTTACCGCCTGTATTATCCCCCGTCATCTAGTTCCAGTTTCTTACACATTTTTTAATAATTCATTTGAATTCAACCATAATTTTTTATATCATGGGTTGGTTATTGCAGTAAACCGTTACAAGACTGGGAAAGTTGTTATGGTTTAAAAATTATTCCAGAGCAAACGGAAATCATTGTTTTATTAAAAACTAGGGGAGCCCAACGGCGTTGTCCGACGATAATATAGATGCCTAAATTGGGCGGGGGCGGGGGGGGGGGGGGGTGAAAGGGTGGGGTGCTTAGAGAAGCTTAATATCTAAGCTATCATCTGACTCGATCGCGCGATTCCGTACTCTAGGATTTCACTCCGCGCCTGCTTGTGGTATGCGTGTGTACATGTGCGGGAGGGTAGGGGGGTTCGTGCTTATGGTGTGCTTGTGTCCATTGTGTGTATGTGTACGCGTGTGTGTTTTTCGGTGCGTGTGTTAGTGCATACGTTCATATGTATAGATGAGTGTAGTTGGCTACGTCGGCGCGTTCACAGGCAGTGCTAAAATATATATAGTAAAAAACAATATTCTTGTATGGCAATCCAGTTCTACGAAGGAGTTGCCTGATTGGTCCAATTTTCGAACTTAAATTTCCTTTTTTTTTTTTTAAAAGTCAGTGTATAAAATTGCAGCTCTCTACGTCGACGCGTGAGGCAGTGTCCAAATATATCGTGAAAAACTAAAGTGTTGTATGCCACCATCAAGAGGGTGTTGCCCGATTTTCTCTACTTTAAACCAGTATTTGCAATTTTTATGGAAACGCCGTATATCACATATGTGCTATCCACCTTGACGCCTTCTCAGGCAGTTTCCAAGTATACAGTGAAACCCAAAGTTTCGCATGGCAACGCCAAGAAGGGGTTGCCCGATTTAGTTCATTTTTGAAATTTTATATACCATTGCTATGAAAACACCCTGTAAATAGATATGTAGGTAAAACCAAGAAGAATTAACAATGTAACACCTTAGAGAACTATCAATATAGTCAGTAAGGTAGATATATGAAAGATTATAAGCTATGTGTTTATTATTAGCTAAAGATGTACTAAAAATGTTAAAGGTTAAAAAAAGGGTATAATAAACGATTTCAAAACACATGTACCAAATTTCAGCTCTCTACGTCGACGCGTTCTCTGGCAGTGTCCAAGTAAATAGTCAAAAACGAAAATTTTGTATGGCAACCCTACGAAGGAATTGTCCGATTGGTTCCCTTTTTGAATTTAAATTACGTAAGAAGTTTACCCACACTGTGAAAAATGCTAAAATTGTTGCCACACTGCTTAGGTTTTTTTGCCTATAATGTAGGGAATATTCCCTAATCTTATCGAAAAGTACCTAAGCTTTGTGTCAATTTTGGTCAAATTTTTTACTGTGTAGAACGTCACCATAGCCGATTTGGAAGGGTCACGGTACGGATACCCAAGAAACAATTTGTTTTATATAATAGTAACGGTGAGGTGTCCATTACCAAATTATATAACTTGAGTTGTATAGACTAGTACTCGAAACCTCTTTGTAACCACTATAAACCCTTTATAGAGCTTAAATGGAGGATTATGTAAAGGTTACCGTAACTTGATCTAGGTAACATTATATATCTAAAAGTTTTATAAAATGAATAACAAAAATATGCTGGTTACCTTAATATAACTTATTATATAACCCTTATATAACCCATGGTGCTCTCGATTAATTAATTTGGTCACAGCCGTGGTTGCAGTAATGTTTCGGTTACCTTTATAAACTTTGTTTATAATGGTGATGGTAACGTTTCCCCAACGCTTAAAATTTTCTCAGACTGATTACTTTTAGTGATTGAAATGTTAGGGAAATTACTTTTCGTTACCTTTATAAAACAAAACAATGCAAATAGTTACGACATAGAACTTCGATATTTTTTTGTATTGCATTTTTATAATGTAAGGGTTTAATATTTTTACATTTTAGAATTACAATGTTTCGGCATGTACGTGGTAAAATTCAGCTGCAATTAAAATTTTCTTGTGAATATCATCATAGATACTTCTAAAAAATATAGACCCCTCCAAAAATAAACAATTTTTAATAATTTTAATTAAATATGACAAAATTAAAAAATTTCACTTAGGTGATATTAATTCATAAAAATTACATAACATAATTTAAAAATGTTATGTACCTAAAAAGATGTATTTTCTTCATATAACAATAAAACGGAAGCCATATATCTGCAATTTAAAAAATTGGCTTAGCTGACATTTTCTTTTTTATCTGCAATGGACAGATGAAAAAATGGCGGCTTGTAATTAAATTAACAAATTACCATTATAAAAGTTCAAGTAGTTTTATATAAACTGAATGACCCTTATAAAACTTCTAGGAATATTACATAAACTAAAGGAACTACCATGCTTCGAAAATGGTCCTTATATACCCTTTAGTCATAATATGTAACCTTTGGTAATGTTATATATCTTAATTATAGTCACAAAAACCAGACGTTAGTGTTCTTATATACCCTTTGGTTATATTATGTTATATAAATAAAAACAGTTTTATAATGGCTCCATTCGACACTAAAAGTAATTTGTTTTTATAACGATCACCGTAGTTACTAAAGGGCCAGCAACAATTTTACGATATTTTATAATGGGTATTTGTATTACCGAAAGTTCCCAATTTTTATTAAAGTCACCTAAATTACTGAATATTGTCGAGTTATATAACGGTAACCAGGGATACCGCAATATACACTTATTACCAATAAGTTATATAACGTGGTGACAAAAACAGTTACAAAACTTTCTTATATACCTTCTAGTAATGGTGAATGGTTAATGGAAACATTTTCATCACCAACTTATAAAACCTTAAGTAACTTACTTTCACGATAACTAGTAAAACTCTAATATAACTACGTCACCAATTGGTAATATTATAAAACTCTTATATAACCACTGAAATTGTTATATAACCGAGTAACCATTATATACCCCTTATAAAACTACCTATCACGTTCAGTCACCAAAAATTGGAAAAATTGTTACTTGGGTAGCCATGTCGTACTTCGGTACGATACACTTACAAATTTGGGTGCGAACACAAAATGCCCAAAAATATAAGAATAAACATTAGAAATGGCTCAGTGGATCTTCTAGCCTAATTACGCTGGGATTCATACCGCCAGATCCGTGGTTTCAGGAACGGAACGTTGAAGCTCTCGAATGGGCATCGTTGTCATCTGATCTCAATATTATTGAGAACCCATGAGGATGATTATTTCGGCAAGTGTATTGCAATGGAAGGTAATACTAAAACGAAGCCGAAATTATTCTGGCGATAAAAGAGACCTGAGGTGAAGTACCAACGGAACTAATCAAAGTTATTAAAGTTTATAAAGAAAAACGGCTTTAAATTTCCAGTTGTCGCCGAGAATATATCATAGCAGGATCTTTTATAGCACTTTAATGTCAAAATATACGCCTAAATGAAATAAACTTTTCTACTGATTTCAGCAAGCCTTGCATTACGTAGAATGAACTGAAAGTAATACTTCACATTACAAATTCAAAACATTATTTCGAATTTAAGCACTTTTATTGCTCTAATTTGGTGTAGAATATAAATTTTACTCCAGTATAAAATTTTTACAACAACCACGGAAGCAGTTGACTAATTTGTCGTACTTTTAGGCGTGTATGCTGACATTAATTCATTGCAAGTTCATTTTAGTTTATTTTTTGATTGATGAAAAGGGTAAATTAAAATGAATATGGTGAATATAAAAGTACGACAAATTTGAGGTGAAATGTCAAAATATGTGACTAAAATATACGCCTAAGCTACGACAAAGAGATCAGAATCACCCCCAGGATAGGCTATATTGGTGTCAAATTCAGTTGGCGAGGTGGGGGGTCAGGTCGAAATTCCTGCTTCATTTAATTGTCATTATTTTCTTTACTTGCACTTAAATTATGTCAGCCGTACCAAAGGCAACGCCAAGAAATATTATCAGAAAATATATGTGGCACTAGGAAAATTCTTAAAAATTTGAAAAGCTTAAAATTATAAATTTAATTTAAAAATTTTACGATATAAAAGGATCTTTTCTATTAAATTTATTCAAATGAATTTTCAACCACTAAATTATGTGCCCACTCTGAAAATATCATAGTTTACTACTTCCATGAGTAAAACAAACACATCGACGCCGTTCCACTACATGAACAGAAATGCTTAAGTTTTTCTTGCTTATAACCTTATCTCTCTCCAAAAAATAGAATTTTAACGCTGGTAAAAAGTTGATGTAATTTTTTTATGAAGAAATAGAAGTGACAGTTGTTAAAATCACAATTAATCGGAAGTATTTTTAAAAATGTTAAATGATTACAATTTATAATGGATATAAATCATCAAATTGACGAGGAGATTATTGCGGCAGGTCTAAGTGTGTATCGTCGTCAAGGAAATCCAGAGGAAAACTAAATAAATTAGTTTTTTCCAATAATCGTAGAAATGTAAAAATTTTACCAGCATTTTAATGCTACGCGCATTAAAATAGTCAGCAAAATGAGTGGAGACTTACAAAGCGCCATCTATCTTATAATAGAGAAAAGGGCACATTTTAGAAGTGAACTCCATACTGGACTAGTAAAGAGATCAGTAAAATTTTTCGATGGGATTTTAACAACGGTAAAATTTATATGGAAATGGCACTCCGCACTAAGTTTAAATCTAAATAAAAATAGAAAATTGTAATTTATCCTTGTGCTTTATAATCATTACACAAGCCCCCGTACATAAGATGCGATTTATGGAGCTACAGGGTGTTTTTTATGTTCAGGTCGATGTTGTTTGGCTGCCATTTTAATTTGCTTGGCATTTGTCAGTTCGTATTTGGCAGTCGTGCAGTGCAATAGATAACAATTTATTATGGAGCACCTAATACCTCAACGACGTGTTGAAATTATGAAAACATTTTATATAAGTTGTTATGGTCGTAGCATACTGCAGGCAGCAGTATACTACACTGAGGCTAGCGGCATGATGTATGCGCGGGCTGCTGTCTATATGGACGGATTGTCGATACGCGTCGAACGCACCCGAACGGAAAGGAAGAAGAAAAGCGTGGGCTGTCAAAAAATTGATGTTGGGTGAAAAAATCAAGAAATGTGAAGGCTGAAATGAAACGTAAAAACAAGTTTGAGAAAAATCAAAAAGAATCAGAAAAGTCTGAGAAGATAATCGTGTTTGAGGCAGTCATCGGCCGCGATTCTGGGACCGCAATTAGAGTGCGACCAGAATTTTGTAAAAAAAAAAAAAAATCGACGAGATTGAGGAATTGATTCGTTTTCCATGTGATGGATACAGTGAAGAATCCATTTTGGTTTTATTTGGTACATCCGGGAGTGATTCTAAGGACTCTTGAGGAACGAATGCTACAGCACAACAATAAATATCGTGCCTCCAGAAGTTTTTTATTCTCATGCTGGCGTTAACGGATCATCACAGGTAAAATTTTTCTATATTGGGTCTAGATCCAGAAGAGATTCAGGTTCCCACAATACACTTTCATGATGGACATCAGAAATTGCTAAAGCATACCAGGTATTTTAGTACTGGAGGAGCTGAAATTGGTTGGATTCTGCCGAGAGAACTTAAAGGTTTAAACATTTTTTTTTGTTAAAAGATTGCACTTTGAAATTTTAAGTAGTGTAAAGGCTCCTTCAGGACTGGATGTGTGGGACGGTCTTTGTCTTGTCAGGCACGAATTTTATTTTGTATATGGCTGGTGGCAGTTGCAGGTTTTCGTGGAACCTGCCCACACTCTACGCCAATAGCCGAGGCGAGCTAACATGCCGCCCTGCAGTCAACGCTGCCCACCGAGTGATCTGTCAGCTCATGCTGGCAGTCTGAACTTCACGTCCAAGTCAATTGTGAAAATACGAAGGAATTTGCATAATTTTTTTGGTGTAAATCATTTGCCTATCAAGTCAACCGTTCAGCGTGTAGTGAATAACTTTGAAACTCTGTATACACTGGGAAACAAAGTAAGGTGTGGCTGAGTTAGTAGCGTGCGTACCCGCACAAAACAAATATTGCTGCATTTAGTGACAATATTGATGAAAATTCGGGGACCTCCGCTAGACGCCGTGCACAAGAATTAGAAATGTATCCGGCTAGTTTATTTGCTAAGCGTGAGAAATATTTCTGCCCTCTGTTTATGAGTACGTTATGAATTTCTTCGTTTGTTTAAGTCCTGGGGTGTTTACCCCCAGTATGCCAATTTAATTCTGTTGTACTTTTGCCAAAAAATGAGCCTTCGGATGCCCAAAAACATGTTTAAGGCCTATAAACAAAGATCTGGCTCCTTTGTTTTGCAAGACATTCCACAATCTCGTTGTCCTACCGCTATTATTGTATTTTTTGAAAAAGATGTTAGATTCAAAATGTTTGTCTGTACCAAGACAACGAGGCCTATTCTATATAATGTAAGTCCTTTCAATTTTTTCTGGAGTTTTTCGGGCATGAAAAATATGTACAACATAGGCTGTGCAATTGCCTCGCATTCGCGTAGGACGTGCTCCGATGTTTCATCTTCTTGAAAACAGTAATATTTTTCTATCCAATGCTTGTGTTTATTTAGTTTGCAGTCTCCCAGTAGGACTTCTGTGATGATTCTGAGTTGATTCATAGACAGTCTTAAAAGATCCTGGCTTTTCTTTGGGAAAAGTCCTTTTATCGATCTTTTGGCTTGACTCGAGCCTATCATTGAAGTCCATCGTTGTCCATTTGGTTTTGGATTGAATTTTGGAAGGTAAGCTTCACGGTGTTATAAGAAATTCCGCGAAACGGTTGCGGTCCTATGAAGGGCATGGATGCTGCTTTGTTTGACCAGTAAGTCTACCTTATCATTCCCATGAATTCATAGGTATCTTTATACCCATTGAAGTGTTAGGTTAGTGTTCCTTCTTTGCGCCAAGGTTTGTTAATGCTTGAATACATTCCCACATTAACTTCGTTTTGTCCGCACAGTTGATGTAATAGATGGCTTTCAATGCAGCTTGGCTATATGTATAGATATAAATATTTTTATTAGTGTAGGATCGGCTAAAGTTTTCGTATGTACATCTAGTGCAGTGTTGGGCGTAATCTGATTACAGTGTAATTTAATTAATAATTCCAGTACAGTTTAGTCAAATTACAAAGTAATCTAATTAAATTGTATTCGATTACATATCAATCAGATTATTTATGAGAGAATATGTAATCTATCAAATGTGTAATCTGTTACAATATAATTAGATTATTTTGTAATCTAATTACATTGTAACAGATTACTTTGCAGATTACTTAAAAGTAATTAATAATATAATGAAATGAATTGAAAGAAAATAGGATTGTTCTCGTACGACATTAGTTTTATGGAGTTTTATGAAGAATTAGAATACAAATATCTTAAATATCTTAAATATCTTAAATGTTATCACATTAATTAGATTAACATGCAGTGGGATTAACTTGTAATCGATTAATGTGTAATCAGATTAACTTGTAATCACATTACACGTTAATCGATTACATTATGTAATTATGGAAATGGATTACATTAGTAATCTGTTACAGAGTAATCTGATTACAGATTACATGGTTAATTGTAATTGTTAATCATTAATCAGATTACATTTTGCCCAACACTGATCTAGTGATGTGGCATATACCTCTGCCTGGAATATTGAGTCGTATTTTCCTAGGCTTTGATAAATACGATCTCTTGGGTTTACACCATATATTCCTGTTCCTATTTCAGTTTTTTAATCGTCGTTGTACCAGATTAGGGCTTAAGTTTTAGATTTGTATCTCTTTCTTCACTATTTGATATCTTAATTTTGAGAGGCAGACAGAGGTTGTGGTTTAACGACCATTCTGTCTGATATGATATTCAATATTAGATTTGCCTCTATTTGTTCCGTACATTGTGCATAGACTTTTAGAGTCCCATTCACCATAACCATCTGTCCGAGCTCTGTACGCCATTATTCCAGCCTCTTTTTCAACAAAGTTGCTGAATGCTGGTAGGTTCAGTAGTGGTTCCAGACCGCTGGTAGATGTTGTGCGGATGGCATCAGTTACACTTAGACATGCCATTCTTTGGAGCCTGTCTAGCTTCCTGACGGCTGTCTTTTGTGTACATTTGTTCCACCACGCAGCTGCAGTATAGGTGATTATAAGTCTGACTACTGCCTTGTATAATCAGATCTTTATATTTGGCTTGAGTCCCCATATTGATCCAGCCAATTTTCTATATTTCCACAGCATTCCTGGACTGTCTTATCTATATGTTTGTTTCAATTGAGCCTATAATCGAGAGTTATCCCAGTATATTTAGAATTCTAGGATATAGCGTTCTAGGGGCTAGTTAAATTCCCCACTATCCTTCTTCTAATAAAGGGTATAATTGTTGTTGGGTTGATCGATAACTTCTGTACAGCACACCAGTCTTGAACAAAACCTAGGGCTTCTTAGAAAATAAGTGCTTATATTCACCTTTGATAATGATAACAAGGTCATCCACATAGTCTTGCGATTCAATACCTTGGTTGCTTAGTTGAACCTGAGACAACTTACATCTAGATGTGCAAAACCTCACAAAAACGCGGTCCAACTAAACCGGGCTAATAGCCCTCCAATAGAAAGCCCTACACATTCTCTCTCTCTCGCGCTGTATTATGCCACATAAATTCATCGCAATGATAGCTTTCTTTGGTTGAATAAAGAGTTAAAGAGCTTTCAAAAAGTGTTCTGGTTTTTATATGGAGTTTTGCACATCTAGTTGTAACTTGTCTCAGGTTGAACTAACATGTAATCAACTACCTGGACCACAGCATTGGAGATAGTACTCCCATTGGGGGCTACCTCTGGTGGTGTGAACATCCAGTGCCTCACAAAAAAAAACCAATAAAAAAAAATCCAACTTGTACTTCTATGCTTTACTTTTATTTCTTTCTTAAAATTTGTTGTTTTTACGTCCTTTTAGCACGAGCGTCTCCTACTTACAAGAACTTGGCCTACGTGACCTACTCTATTACATTATTCTTTTCCTCTTTTCCAAAACAGACTTAAGCCAACCTCTAAAAGTTTACATCAGGCAATTTGCTTCATTTTAACAATCTTTTAATGTTGGAACAAGTTTCATCTAATTTTAAATTTACAGCGTGCTAAAATTCATTTCAATAGTTTTTCAGGTTGGTACCAATACAAACAATTTTTAAACTAGTTTTACCTAAGTCTAAGATTTACAGCGTGCTAAAATTCATTTCAATAGTTTTTCAGGTTGGTACCAATACAAACAATTTTTAAACTAGTTTTACCTAAGTCTAAGATTTACAGTGTGCTAAAATTCATTTCAATAGTTTTTCAGGTTGGTACCAATACAAACAATTTTTAAACTAGTTTTACCTAAGTCTAAGATTTACAGCGTGCTAAGATTCATTTCAATAGTTTTTCAGGTTAGGTACCAATACAAACAATTTTTAAACTAGTTTTACCTAAGTCTAAGATTTACAGTGTGCTAAAATTCATTTCAATAGTTTTTTCAAGGTGGTACCAATACAAACAAGTTTTAAAGTAGTTTTACCTAAGTCTAAGATTTACAGTGTGCTAAAATTCATTTCAATAGTTTTTCAGGTTGGTACCAATACAAACAATTTTTAAACAAGTTTTACCTAAGTCTAAGATTTACAGCGTGTTAAAATTCATTTCAATAGTTTTTCAGGTTGGTACCAATACAATAATTTTTAAACTAGTTTTACCTAAGTCTAAGATTTACAGTGTGCTAAAATTCGTTTCAAAAGTTTTTTCAAGGTGGCACCAATACCTATTAAAATTGCTTTGCTGATTTTATATTTTCCACCCTTGTCAAAATTTATATTTGCTCTTTAAATTCAATAAACTTTAATTTTTCATAATTGTCTAAACTTATATTTACTTTTCACTTCGCTAAACTTTCATTTTCACACGTGTGAAAATTTATATGTACTTCTTAAATTAGAAATGTCATTTTCCACCTGGGACGTGTCAAAACTCGACTTCCTATTTATGATGACATGTCTAAGTACAAGTCCAACAAAATATGCGGGTTTCGTGCTGGTACGTGTGGGTTGCCCCTCTATTAACATCGGGTTGAAGGGGTCTCTGAATTGGAGTAGATTCTATCCGGGAATGTAATAACGCACTTCGGTTAGCATAAGAACGTGTCTTTAATCTGGTTTGAGGTTCTGCTATTGTGTGATGTCTACCTTCTGACAAGAGACAACTGACCGGCGGAGATGTCAGGCTCGGTGTTGTTTTGTTGTGGTTCGAGTTTTATTCGCTGTTAGTTTTGTGTTGCCGGGCCGAAAGTTTGTTTAACGGATTTACTCTCTACAAAAGAAAACATGACCCCGGGAATTGGTTATAGTCATGGTGCCTTTTCTGCGCTTAATTCTTCTTGGGACCTTGGTAATGCATATGGCTAGAGGAGATGGGAAAATTCAGGTAAGTCGTTCTGTTAGAATTCTTCCTCTGTTAGTATACCGGGGTTCAACTGATAATTTATGTCTGGTTTCAGCAAGAGCGCAATATTCTTCCAATTGCGATCACTCGAATCCCTCTAGCAGAATTTCGAACCTCCGAGCGATTCCATATGCGTTTCTACAACCAATAGCTCCTTATTGCTGTTGAAATATTCTAAAGAGGCTCGGCCGACCTATTTGTCTACTATCAACATTTATAACAGCATAGCCTTGCCTGTATCATATATCCGTCGGTCAGTCGACATTTTCTCGAAGGAAAATGCTATTCTGAGGGTGCATAGGGATCCTCAACCTAAGCAAAATAGAGGAAAATAACTAGATGAGTCGTTTTGTTACAATATTTTTTTTTGATATGTATGTTGTTTTTAATATTGTCACAGCATTTTATCCTGGAACTGAGAAGTATTCCCAAATCACGTACCTTGTTCATATACTGCAGGGATGTATCAGCTTTACGGCAATACGGGAATGGCACCCTATGACACGTGATTTCCCAGCGTTTAGACAAAGACAATTCTTAAGAGATCAATCGTGTATTCTCTTTAGGTTCCAGTTGATTCGTTCATGCAATCGTCAATTAGATCGATTGGACGGTAGATTTCAATGTCATCCACGTATAGATGAATGCTGACGTCTTGGAAAACGAGAAGTAAGTCCTTAACGAGCAAACTGAATAACAAGGAACCCAATATCGAACCCTGAGGAACACAGCTATAGCCAGCCCGAAAGCCAAGCACTCAACAAATTAAACGATCTCAGATATTCATTTATTTGATAATAGATTCATTTTTCAATTAGGGGTAGGGAATTGAGAATTAATTCTTAGGTTGAGAAAAGTAGGTGACGCTTGAATGTTTGTGGGTCATAGCGGTGGGAGGGGTGGGGAACAGGGGAGTGCAGATTTTTCCACATTTGTACTGTACTACTTATGAAGGATTAGCCGAATTTCACGGCACTCAGAGGAATAGCGATAAAAAAAGACTGACATCCGACATTACGCCGGTGACCTAGAGAATCAATAGTTATTATTGATATGTCCTCGCCAATTGTTTAACGCGGACATTGCAGCGCGTCCAGCCCTTGCCCAAAATTAGGAATTATATTCTAATCTAGGCCTGATATGAGACTTGTAGATTTGCGCCAAGTCTCATTGAGTAAAACATTTCTTGCCAACTAGGATTTTTAGATATTTCAATGCCTAAGATGTTAAGGGATGGAAAATTCGAGATATCTTCTTCATCGATGGAAATGGGTTGAGCGGGTGTTGGAGTACGTTTGAGTGATAGCAGACAACATTGCGTTTTGGAAGCATTATGCAAGACGTGATTCGCTCTACTCCAAGCGAGTGTTGTATTAAGGTCATTGGTTAGTAAACTGAACGTTTGTCAACATAATTTTTCGCGAGAAACAGCTATAGAGTTGAACGAGTACACGAAATCAAAAGTGCTGTTTTTTGCAAAACTATGATTAGGATTGAAAGTGAGAGCTATCAGATCTTTAATAAAAATTAGGAAGAGAGTTGGAGATAGCACAGAACCTTGCGGTACACCGGCATTGATTATAAAACAGTCAGAAGTAATTCCGTACAATATAACTTCAATTGAACGGTGGGAGAGAAAATTTTCAATTCATTTTAAGAAAAGAGGGAAGAGAGAAGTTTAGCTAAAAGTGCAGGATACCAGACTCATCGAAGGGCTTCGAGATATTTAATGTGATGATCTTAGATTATGGAGACATTGATTGCAACGCTCGGTAAGCAATGTTAGTAAATTTTCAGTAGAACGACTAGCATGAAAGCTGTTTTGGTGATCGCTAATAAAATGATTAGATTCTAGATATTTCATAAATTGTGTGTTGACGAGTATTTCGAAAAAAAGCATGCGAAGTAAGGGCAATTAGTTTATAATTTGAGGGATAGCTTGCATATCCTTTTTTTCGGTATTAGCTGATCATGTACAAGTTTCCATGCTAAAGGAAAAGCTCCTGTCGAATAGGGCAGGTGTTATAATTTGTGTAGAGGTTTTTGCTGGTATGCACCAATTATTTGTTAGCCTGGCTCATGAAGTCAAGTGAGTATTTTAAACGACGAAACCAATCATTCTAGAGGAAGTTGACATCGGACCCAAGAGAGGGTTGTCTTCAAGCTGTTTGAGACGAACAATTGGATAAAATGTTTTTCCAACATATGTGTGGTGCTGAGTGTGTTGCATTTCTGCTCCGCCTGTATCTCTTGTAGTTCTTGGAATCGGGATATGTAGTCATGTTATGGCGCTGCCTACAGTAGCTAAATGCGGAGCTTGAGACAAAAGAAACCAATGTAAAAATATAAATATGAGGTGTGTTGCCCTCCGAATAGAGTCTACAACGCTCCGATGATGTCGATGTGTTGATCTCTTGATGAAGAATCAATTATATTCGTCACTCAACTCCAAACTGGCCCTATGACAGTCGGAGCTGACTCGAAGACAATTCGACACGAGCTACCTTGATAGCTCTGAGTACAGCGAATTACGGTTGCGTGATGATATTGTAAAGACACAGGAAGTGGTTTACAGAGCTGACCCTTTGCCGACAAAGTGTAAACGTCGGTCGTAGAATGAGCTAATGAAGTGAAATCTGAATATGTAATCTGTTCCTTTCGAAAGATTCCACGTGGATCCCGGTGTACACTGACTGACTGTCGCTGGATAACCTAGATATGGAGACTCTGAAAAAAGTAAATTTAATATTGGGCATGAATGAGTGCATTAATAAAAGACTGCATGTTCTGGTGAATCGTCCTTTTTATTTTATTTAAAATCTTAAATTTCTCCTTGTATTATATGTATATTAAAAAAAAAAAAAATTATAATAATGAGATACTTTGTCTTGCCTGGATGTCCCTCGGCGCAATCCTCGAAGTCGCGGTAAATGACGTGACTACGCAAAATTGAATTTTATTGCTGGACGTATCAAAAAATTGCCCTTTTCTTCTTGGCCTTCCTTAGCCCGAAAATAGACCTTTAGATTGTTTTTTATGGAAAAAAACAGATTGTTTAGCGTTTTAGGATGAAAACTGATTCTTTTTCCTATTTTGTCCGTCGTGAAAAAAACATATCTTGTTCTCCGCTCGTCCAAACCACAAGTGTCGTTCACCCGTTCGAATCGCCGCTTCTCGTCTTCACTGTCTTTTTGTTCAGTGGCACTGCTAGCATTAGTGTTTAAGCCGCGTTCGTATTAGGCATTATTTATATATTATTTTGTAAAGTTTGTATTTTTATTTATTTATTCTATATTTGCTCAGTTATTTCTATTGTTATTTTACCTTGGATGTTTTAATTATTCATTTTATGTTTGTTACGTTATTTCTATTGCTATTGTACAATTTAAATATTAGAAAAGGCTGTGAATTCGCATATGCCTGATTTTATTAATCTAATCTATTATTAATGCTTTTTAAAATTTGTTTGTATATGTCGGTGGCTTTGTATATATATCATTTTCCCTAGGTTCAATTCTGCTAACCTTTCAATCTTTTCTGGATATCCTCTTAGTTTGAATTCTTCAGAACTTTTTCGTTTACGTTAAAAACAAACAATTTATGTATATTTTTTACATTTATTCACCCCACACTACCATTTCAACACACACATTCATTTATTTACGCACTCATTAATAGATGAGACCTAGGCACAGACTTAGATATGATATATAAGCACTAATTCATACATTTCAGAACAGGATAATACCTCAACGCAAACATTTTTCTATATATATATTGATTTCCAAAATTTATACTTTTTTATTTTAATTCAAATTATCATGTATTTTGGATCTTAACCCATCTCTAAATCGCGATCAACACTTCAAAATTTCATATAATGTTTCTTGACCGCTGTTCACAACTCGTGACCCATGTGTAGGCATTGTTGGGTTAGCCTGTTTCGTTCACAAATATGCTACGTTTCCATCAGATGAATATCCCATCACAAGACTCCCAACTATATTATTAACATAGATTAATATAACAACAACGACGAGTGTAAATATGAAATTTGCGAAGCAAAATTCGTAGCATTTTTAAATTTTAATTTTTTTTTTTTAATCATAACAATTTTTACAATTTCGGGATTTTGACATTTATGTATTTTGTCGTTAACGAATTTTGTCACTTCTGGATTTTGTCACTTTTAGATTTTCTCATTTCCGGATTTTTTTATTTTTTCTGAATTTTGTCACTTTTGGATTTTGTCATGTTCCCGAATTGAATGTTAGACTATTAATACTAAAATTTTCGTATTTTTATTTTCTGGCACATTTTAGTCGCGGCTTACTTACACACCCCCTTCCTCCAGTTCTCAAAGGGACTTGCGATATGTTTATCGAAAAACCCTACAAATGTGGTGTGGCTGCCCAAGGTCGTTAACGCTGCGTAGCTTGTGCCATCAAACCGCCACAGGTTTAGATAAAGAAAAGGTGCCGCACTTGAGTACCAGTGGCGAAATACTATCAAGCCCAACAGCCCTAGACACATTGAGCCTTGCATGCAAAGCTAGCTGCAAACAAATTGGCTTTGTCCAATGATTCCGTGTACACATCGCGTTATCGAAGAACTGCTGAAGTTGTTCATAACTGTTTTAACAAGAGACCAGAAACTCTTACTGCACTTTCGCCTAATAAAGATTTTCTGTCTAATGCTTTGGTCGAATTGGAACTTGAGTTGAGCTCTTCCTGAAAATATCAATAATAAAATTATTAAGATAATATATACATTTGTATGTATAAATTGAAAATTTGTGGTAGACATCCGGCTCGAAGGACCATAGAGCATACGTTTAAAGAACCTTTTATTTCTAATAGTTTCTCATAAGTTAATCGTTCTCCCTGTAAAAAAAGATATAATAAATAAACTGGAAATAAATAAAATTAAAAAATAATTTCTAGTTAAAACCACAAAGTTTAAAACATTTAAAATATTTTATTAAACATAATTTCTTTGGTACACATTTCATCTTCAATTTTTAAGCACATTAGTCATCAGTTTATAGTACAGTATAATACAATTGTATAGGGTGGTTCACATTGATAACAAAGAACGTTAATAAAAATATATTTGTTTTTTATGTTATTAAACGGTAAATACTGTAGTTATTGTAATTCTAACATTGGTTTCATATTTACACAGTAAGTTTAACTAATTCATTTTTTTGTTTGTTTGTTTTTCTCTGCCACAAAGTTTATTGTTATGTAGGTACTATATATATACTACATATATATATAGGTAAATATGTAGTTAGGTAGCTCCTGGTAATTATACATACAAAGATATTTTTTTTTGTTTCGTTTTGTTTTTTTTTTCAGGTATTAAAGTCGTAATGATTGCGCTCATATAACAATAGATCAGTCTTGGAAAATAACTCTGGAGTAGTAGCAGGAGCAATAGCTTGGGCTCAAGGTGATATTGTTCCTGATACCTATGTACATACATACATATATGAACATTCATATGAACTTGTGCATATATGTATTTTGTAGCTCAATGGTATAATAAAAGTCACTGAATCGAGAATATGACGTTGAATCGAAGCTCAGAGGGTTGATGGTGTTGTTCACCTATTCTAAGAAGTTTCACAGAATTCAATAACAACAACCAGGCATAACGGAATTGATAAGGCAAAAGACGTATTTAAATAAATGATTATGGTAGGTAGTCAAGGCTTTTCGGATCTTAAGCTTCTTGTAACGCACAATAATTTCAATGGTAAGTGAGTTGGAGAGGTTACGGACCCTTTTTATGTCTATATAAGTATAGACGTCCATTATATATGTATAAAATTAAGGTATCAAGGTATCCAGACTCTGCATGAATATTAAGTTTTAATAGTTCGTACCTCCATAATTTACTTATCTCTTGACGGGCCTTTGATGTTTTCTGAGCTCTTACAGAATATGTGGCAACTTGGCAACACGTGGAGTAGCTGATATGAGTTAGAATTATATTAATATCAGATTTGAATATACACAACCTGTGCTGCTATATTAATTAGAGTTCAGTAAAGGCTGGTTGTTTGGTGTTTATAAATAGTAACTACTTAGGTAGATATGTATCACACCTATGTGTATAAAAGTAAATCACTCTCAATGAAGCAGAGTAGTCCCACTTACCCTTTCCTAGATCATAAAGTTGATGCTAATTAATTTAATAGGTTTAAAGCTGGTATCGTAACAGCATCTGTATGTCGTGTCATAAAAATTATTGAATTTGTGGGATTTCTTTATGGTAGGTCGTTTTACATGTGACTTTAGTTTTTTAGATATTTATGTGTAGGAATAAGAACTTAAACTTTGCTTTGACTTTTGTTAAGAAAAAGCGAAATAAAACAAGTCTTGAATGGAAAATGTAGTTATACATATCGCTTTAAAAATGATAAAATAAAAAAATAATGAATATTAAATTGATCACGTCTAACAGATACAGATACTTTTTGGACCCAGTAAAGGCATAGACAGATTATTATTATTATTTATGGGAGGATGCAGACAGAGTTCCTGCTTCTCTTCTAGTCACCGCGACCTATAAGATCTTTTGTGACATTACCCCCAAATGAGTATAGGTTGCGCCCATTTGAAGTTTTATAAAGCATATGAAGCTTTTGGGGGTCATATTTGTGACATCTTCTGGCAATGGGAATGCCTTTCTTAGATGTCTTAGCCATATGCGGCACACAGTTACACAGGACATATTCAGCGGGTTCATCCATACAAAAGCGACAGGTCTCATCATCGACCTTACCCATCTTTTTAAGTGAGAAGTTCCAAGTAAATAGGCCCGCTATAAGTCTTAACTACGTTCTGCTAAGTGTGAGGAATGCTTTTGTCCTCTGTTGCGAATATTTTACAAACTTCTTCGCTTGTATCAGCCTCGGGATATTTTCCCAAGTTGCTTTTTTAATTCTGTCCCCCCAAAGCTTGATCTGAGCTGAGAGGTGACCTTTCCGTTGTCGTAACACTGGCTCAGGCCCAATAAACACAGATCTGGCTCCTTCCTTTCCAAGGCGGTTCGTTGCCCTTAATGCCTTCATGTCCTGGCACCCAAATCTGTGTCACTTTGTTTACTTCAGCGAGTGGATTCAAGACAGTAAGACAATACCAAACCAGCTTAGACTAAAAGGGAAACGAGTTTAACGCTTTAAGTGCTACTTGGCTGTTTGATATTATGTATATTTTAGCTGCACGCATATTCTTCTGAACTATTTTACAAGTGACGAACTCTATAGTGTGTGTTTTTACCTACTGTTTAAGGGTGCCATAAGATTACCTTAAATGGTGTTTCAAACTGAAGGTGTTTCGGCATAATGTCTGAAATTGGGTTGGACATCGAGTCCTTCAGGAATTCTTGGGAGGGCTGTCATCTGGCAAATCAAATTTTTTGTGCTCATGAGATTTTCCCTCTGTAGTCTAACTGCACTGAAGATGTCTTCTTTTCTAATATGATAATGTGAAGGGAGTAGGTTCATCATAGTCTCTAAGACTGCAGTTGGGCAGGTATGCATGGCATCAGTTATCCGCGGCTGCCAGCGCAGTCAGGCATAAAGCAATGGGTGGTAATGGTATGTGAATATTCCAATATTCTTCAGATAATTGACTGCATTGAGGTGAATGTAGTAACAGACTTACAAATACTAAAAGCGATTGGGAGGGAAATGAGTGTTCTATAACAACAGATATCTCCATTTTTATGGATCAAAGACAAATACAGGTACTATAGCGGGAGTATAATCTAGCAACTGGCTCTGGAACGAGTCATACAGACTGCCGGATAAATGTAGTATCTTTCAACCAACATTGATGGCTATTTACTAAGCAATACTGCTGGAATCTATGTGTATAAAGAGTCGGATTTAGACATCTGCGTATATATATACTAACAGGCTAACGGCCATTAAAACATTGGACATTGTGGTGGAAAAAGAAAGCTGGTGCAGCTTTGCAAATATAGGTTGGTAGAGATTTTTATACGACACAAGATGACCATGTGTTGGGTGCCTGATCAAAGAAATATCGAGGGTAACGAGAGAGCAAATGAGCTAGAAAAAAAGCTGCCGAAATGTATAGCTCAAATGTCTTATCGTTTGTGAGAATCCCGATCGAAGCTCTTAAATTTGACATCACCAATGACAGCTATGTTAAAGCTAATCATTGGTGGATCAATCCGGATATCTGTTGCTTTGCGAGGCAACGATGGCCCTTTGTATAATTGGAAGAAAAGAGGGAACTCCTGAAAAGGAGTAGAGATGACACCAGAAAACTAGTGGGGATGTTAAGGGGCGATTGACCCATATGTAAATATGCTAGGGGTCTGGGTTTACAGTCAAACGCTTTCTGTCGTAGCTGTAAAATTCCTGAGGAAATCAAATCGCTTCTTGTCATGTACATTTCGAGTGTCCTGCCCTACCAATTAAAATAAGCGGGCTACTTCTCAGAGCTGGGAGAGCTACAAGGTAAATAACTTAGATACATCCTGAGTTTCCTTACAGAATCTGGGTGGATTTTGACTAACTCTCAGGAGGTTGGGTTTCCATGAATCTATGGGATGCAATAGATCCGTCACTGGTCTAACTGATGTAGGCCAAGCTTTCCTTGTACTTGGTACTACTCTACCCTAATCTAACCTAACCTAGGGAATTCTTTGGAGAAAATATTAATCTAAAATGTCTCCAGAATCTTCTTCATTATACATATATAATCTATCCTTAGAAGTGTAACGAAGTTACATAGCCATGGTAAGCTCCGCAGTATTTGCATCCATAAGTGCTTACATTTATTCAGAGCAAAGTATACAATTTCGTATACAGAAACGGACCTCTCCATATCTATATATAGATATTTTAAAGAATTAAACTCATTCCGACTTTAATTTCCAAAAGATTATTTTTACCTGAATCCTGCGTATGGGCAAGAGCGACGGAGCATTATTCTTCATGCGGTGATTGCATCTGCAACCAACATTAAAACATCAAATGGAATAAGAAAACGTTCAGTAAGTGATATTTTGTGTTAGTAACTCAAACTGTCCCATAGCGCAAAAGAGAAAACTATAAAACTATAAGACGACATAACGAATGGAGGAGGGGCATACCATACCACAGCTACTGCACACGATATTACAGTGTCCGGGACCGACCGTATAAGTAAGATGTCAACAGAGCAATGAAGACAGAAGACATCAATAAACCGCGGAACCGACCAGAATTTCCAGTTCGTACCAGAGAAGTTACCGAGCCACCCAGCCAAACGTGAACTGAAATTAGCAGTCATTGGCAGCAGGGCTGCCAGATTCCCCGATTAACCGTATTTTCCCCGATTTTCAAGTATAATTCCGATTCCCTGATTTTGGATCTGTTATTTCCGATATTTTACAGCCTCTGGCGATTTTTAGAGATTTTCGCTATTTACCCATATTTTACTTTATTACCGCTTCTGACACTAACCTAAGGAGCATGAAAAGTTGGTAAAAGCAACGAACTAGTTCCTATATACATGCAAAAATATGGATCAGACACCCTAAAGCAATGGAGAAATGTGGGTGAAAACGGACGCAAACATTGCAGATATTGCAGATTAGATTAGAACACACTTGTGAAATCTGATGAAATTGGGCAAACCTCATAATTTTTCCATTGTCACTTTTTGTATTTAGTTCTTCTCTTATGTGATGGATAAATTTATAGTAAGAAAACCGTAATTTTTGAAAAACTGTTGATTTTTCTTGAAAAGGAGGACTTTCACTTAGTACCAGTAACACGACCAGTGCCAGATGATTCAGATTTAGATGATGAAATATGGCCGAAAATAGTGGTAAAATTACAAGGTTTGAATTATGTAGATTTTGTAATTGTGATCATTGAAAAATTTTGCAGAAAAAATCGCATGTGTAAAAATTTTGCAAATGATCCGACTTTAAAAAAACTTCTTAAGTTGAAAATGAAAAATATGACACGACCCGTAATATTGCATTTTGCAAAATTCGCTCTGTTTCACAGATAAAACAAAGCTGAGAAATTGATTGGATGTGGAAACCTTAAAAGCATTTTAATGTCCAAAATTTTTTTGATAAAAAACAGGGAAATGTTTTAATATGCATATAAATGACAACATGATTAAACGCTTTAATTCTAATATGGATTAAAAATAGTATAAATCTAACAGATAAGATTTAAATAGGGCAAATGGCAATAAGAATGTTAATCTAATCTGAGTTAATTCTTTCACCGTTTTCATACCCAATTCACGATTTTCTCTCCAGCATTTTCTCGATTTTTGTATATTGCCATCCCATCTGGCAACACTGATTGGCAGTCGCACCGTTGAGGGAGCTACACTCCATCGGCGTATAAATATGCCGTCGATCAGTGCAGAGAATTAGTCAGTTGCCTCCTAGCAACTCGGCGGTGCACATCTTCCGTGTATTAGCGCAAAGACGTATTCTCGCTTCTTGCGTGGTTCATCGTTTCACATGTTCCTCTCGTGTTAAGGCTAAAACACAATGTGAGCGACACGACAAAAACGCCGTAAAAAACGCTGTACAAATTGTCCGTGAAAATACAATGGAAGCGATAAGAGCTGTCAATCCCAAATTAAATTTATTCTGTTATTTGTGTTCTAAATTGAAACTAGAAAAAATTTCAACGAATAAATTAAAAAAAATTTATTAAAGTAACATGTGTGACCCTTTTGGCTAATGAAGATAAAAAACAGAACCAAAATAGAAGAAGAAGGTGCGTCCAAGAGTTATATAAAGCTCATAATGCGGTGACATTTTACCACCTCAATAAACTTTTCTTCCAGTTTTTATTCAACCAACTTTGATATTTTCCACGGTATTGTTATTTGCTGATATTTTTAATCTATCAAGTCATAAATATAATTGCAATGAATATATAACAATAAATATGAACGCAATCCAACATCATAATTTTGCTAAACGCACCCTATACGTGCGACAAATTTCAATTTTCATTTAAGTTCGACGACAACGTCGAACGATGTTGTCCGCATTGTATTTTATACCATACACCGCCATGTAATTAGAACCCTATTGACAGCGTTTTTTATGGCGTTTTTGTCGTGTCGCTCGCATTGTGGTTTAGCCTTTACGCTACGACACGACGTATTCTAGGTTCGTGCGTGGTGCGATGTACACATCCCAGATCCCCACCCCAGTGTTAATATTACACATCAAGTAAACTGTAATATGTGTGTATAGGAATAAAATATCTTGTATAACTAATAAGTAAGAATAGGTCAACTTTAGTACTACTAGCTTAGGAGGACCAGAAGAAAGAGTGAATTTAAATAACAACAATCACGGTCTTCTCATTTCTTTTTCCAACGTCTTTGGGATTCTAAACCTGGGCATTCTCCTGACTACTCGTTGCAATATTTAACTCGACGTTACAGAGGTAATGAAAATTGGGTCAGTTGTATTTTTTCTGTGAATAGTTTTAGTAAGTTTCTTTTTCTAGTTATTATTCTCTACACTTCTCTACAACACCAAAACTTTATACATACATACTCATATTTCATATTTTCCAGTGACTTTTATTAACTTTTTAGAATGATAAACGAAATGTGATTGCCAGAAGTGAGTTTTCTTCTATCTAAGTAATTATTCATAATAATAATTATAAAGAAAAAGAAAAAACAAAATTGATTTTGATTTTGAGCTTCGGTCATATTATACATACACACACACACACACACACGCGCACAAGCTACAACATCGGTTTACACTGGTATAATACATAGTTAAAAAGACATAGCACCATCAGGAATCTAATTATAATTAAAAATATATATTTAAAGATAAAAATAGCTTAAATCTAATTATCGTATTTGAAAAATATTCTCTATATATATTTTATTTATAATTATTCATGATTGCTTGCATTACTTTTACAATTGATTCACTTGGAATTTGGTACAAATACGATGAGTCTTTCTGCATTCTCTTTTCCTACACAAAAACCTACACATACAATATACATACATAAATTCATACATCCATAGGAGATAATCCTAATTGCTAATCCTAAATTAATCTAAAGTGATGAATTCTCCATTTGATAGGGCCTACTACTTTGCGGATTTCTACTTGACATTTCGAATTCATCACTTTTTCCTTCATGCTAACGTCTTACACATCTAGTCCGCCTTCGTATGCTGTTACGTTTGCCACATAAGATGCGTTTAAATGCATGCCTAAATTCCGGACTAAAAATTGTATAAATTATTGGATTTAGGGTAGAATTGAAATAGCCTAGCCACAGTGAAAAACTCATCGCTAGTGGAGAGATATCACATTGACAAATGGGTAATAGAATAGCTAAGATAAAAAATGGCAGCCAACAGCATACGAATGCACCTGTAATAATGGCAAGTGTTTTTGCAGCCTTACGTTCTCGTTTCGAGTCGACAGATGTTTGATTCTTTTTTCGTGAAATAATTGGTTTTGTTGTTGTTTGTTGTGTTGGTATTGTACCACCACCGTATGTAGATATATCTGCAGTAGGTGGATCATTTTCGATACGTTCTACACCATTTCCGTAGCTACCTTTTTCTGGGCTGGTATGTGCTGAAGAGATATTGGTGAATGCTGTTGTCGTTTCACTGATTGTCGGTAGAGGACGTCCTATAACTGTTACCACAGCTGCTGCAATACCTCCAGAGCCTCCAGCTGCTGTTGCTATCAGTCCACCAGATGTCGGTTGTGTTGCAGTTACCTTCCATCGGAAACCAATGGCCGTTAGTGCCAAACAGGAAGCATTAGCCAAGGGTTCAGGATGGGTCTGAGCAGCCTACAGGGTACGTATAATCATATACGTACATTTACAGGGTGCGGAATGGGATATCAATGGATTTATGTATATAGGGATATATGCATGTATAAATTTGACAATACAAAGGAATGGGATTTATATATATAGAAAATTTTTATCTACACATACAGTTATGCAATTCATCAAAACCCTCGAGAAATACTTCCCAAGCCATGAAACAGAAATCTATATGTGTGCATGCTAGTCCAATTTTTTAAATTGCTTTATATTCATTTTTATGGAAAAGTGACCAGACATTGATTTTATATATGCCATAAAGTCTAAACTACTATCCACTCAGGAAAATAGTGTTCCAGTAATTTACAGCTTGGTTCTTTACCTTCCCAACGGCTATACTTCCTATATACCTTACTTAACAAAATAAAAAAATAGTTTTGATTAAAAAGTAGCCTTATCATTTTACTCTCAATAACTCCCAGCTGAGTAAAGGAGCGTTTACAATGGCACAGTAGAGTGAAGTCACCAGATTGCATCTTCTCTCATCATCTCACCAACGTGAGATTAGGAATTTTTCAAATATGATGCTACGCTGTCAAATCCACTTTGGTGAGAAGTGCTAAGAACGTATATTTGAGTACGAGCTTGAGGCAAGGAAAGACAATGCAATCTGGTGACTCCACTCTACTCTGCCATTGTAAACGCTCCTTAATTACAATAGTGTATGTGCTGTTACTATTACTCAGTTGAGAGCTTTTGTTTGGGAATCGTAGTCATTTGGTTAAGATAAATTTTTTTAAACAATTTTGTTAAGAAAGATAGAAAAATTTGATTACGGTTGGAAAGATAAGAAAGTAAGCTTAAGATTATCAGAAGACAATTTTTCTGTATGAATAGTTGTTTAGGGCGCAGGAGCTATTCAAATCAAACTTTTGTAAGTTTTGCATAAGAACACTGCAAATATTTTAGAATGTTAGGACTAAGTTAGGGCTTTCATGTAGTTGTGAGGGATTCTGTTTAATGGTTTTGGAAGTATATCTCGAGGGTTTTGATTTCGCACATACATACACATACTTAATAACCAGTCATTCATATGGATACATATATAACGAATACCATGCAAATAAAATAAACTGTAAAAATTATACATATTATATACATGTATGGGCGACATTCAATTACTATGGTGATAAATTTTTTATTTGCACACTCTGAAATAGTTACGAAAGATACATAGTAATCCGTACGTGTAAATTCGGAGTATAATTCGGACAGAAATCTGGAACTGATTTTAGACTGAAAAAAAAAATAAACCTCACCAAAAACTCATCAAATACACAGATCAATCAAAAACTATAAAAGAAATGTTACTCCGAAAAAAATTCGGAGTATCATGTTAAATGTATACTATTTTTTCCTAATTTTTGTCCTTCATTATATATCTCAGGAAATTTATTTATGGGAATCTTAAATATATTCAAAATATTTTCAAAGAGACTTTTCAGAGTTCATGAATAAAAACACCATAGCAAAATCGAAATAAAAACTTTCGCGGAATTCTTTATATTTATTCCGAAAAAAAAACCGATTTTAGGAAGTATAACTATTTTCCCGTAGAAGGACTACAGAAACATCAATACATCAACAGACAAATCGAACTAGCAGAAAAATCAATTTATCGAAATACAAAAAAAAAAAATTGTCGAATTGGAAAAACTTAAACCCGAAATTTTTTTTTGTTTTTAGGAGTAAATCTTGCGTTTCGAACAGCTACTTCAATAGTTATTAATTTTATTAATTTGAAGAAATATTTCGCAATCCGAAAAAATTAAACACTGTTTTTTTCGTTTTTCGATTCCGAATTTTTAAGTGGACATATAACGAATTGATTCAGGTTTCTTATATCCAATCTATAAACTGTTCCAATTAAATGAGAACTTATACAAATACATATAATTGCATATTCAAAAGGAAAGAAGAAGATATTCCGAAAAAAACAAACAAACATAGAGTCCTGGAAATATTCATTCGAAACATTAATGAGCACATTGGGGACAATCTATCAAGGGAGGTATAAAAACACAGTTTTTGAGGTCTGAGATCAGAACGAAGGAGAAGGGCAAAACAGACAGAACGACAAAGCTCCCTTGTATAAGAGAAGGTCTTGGATAAGGTCGTGGGAAGCTCGGACTATGTTGACGAACACAGGGATCAAAGATTCCGCATTTCTGTATTCGGTACATTTAAATTACCCGATATTGATGCATCCTCTATTAAGAGGAGAGACTCTAACAAGGGTTCTTTTGTTTTAGTATACATTCCAACTGCTTGGAAGACCGGCTTTAATTAATCTTCAAATAGGTAAGAGCGTGTAGATCATTTAGAAAACATCTTTTTTTTTTTCTAAAATGATGGTAAAAGGTACACTATTGGGCTATAAGGGTAATGGTTATTTATATCGATTAGCCTTACATTTTTTCCAGCACACTTATTAAGGGTATCGTATAAAATTCGTGTACATGAGTGAAGCTGACAAGCCCGGAAAATATCTGCAAGTGGTAAATCTTCAAGCGCAAAAAAAAACCCAGTAACAAGTGGGACTATCGGCCGTAAGGTAATGGCAGCGTGTAGAAATTTCAACAAATTTGCTCTCTTATTAGAATAACTTGAGTGCTCGTTCATTTCTTTCAATTCTGCTAGTTGTGTGCACTGTTCTCTTACACTGGCAGCTGCAAAAGGGGCTAGTGATGCGCAATACTGCCAGGTGAAAAGTATATGCAAGCATATGATTGTGCGTGTTGAGAGTGAAACCTGCACATATATGGTCTTTCATATTACTAGTGCCTTGGTAAGCTATAAGATTACTGGCTGTTATCTCAAGCCTCTCCTAACTTGAAAGGTGGATCATAAGCTTCACGTGGTCCACTGCCATAACTTTTGTGCTAATATGATTAAGCCCGAACGGAGCTAACAATCTCGTTTAAGGATTCTGGTAATAAGTATGGCCTTATAATATAAAGTCATGCAATACGAAGCCATACCAACTGGGTAGGAATATTGCTAGCTTGGTACCACGAGCCCTAGATAGTACTACTATAGTAGAACTATCCACCTCAACATGGAGAAAGCCCCTTGATGGAAGTATCGCGGTGGTTGTGGTAGTCCATATGCGGGCAGAGAGAGGATGTCTGAGTCTTACAAGTCTTTAGGCGGACATTCTTCTTTGAATAAATTGCATATAGAATCCGAGGATCTGAAGGATGGCCACTTATGAACGTATGCTTAGATATTTAGCTCTCGGCGTGGAGTTGCGCTAAATCGATCGGATGCTGTGACCAACAGATCAGTAGAGATTTTATATAGGTCTCGCTTCGACCAGTAAGTTAATATCCAGTATGAACTGGAGTAACTGGTAGGTACTCATTGGGACAGAATATACTCTGTCGTATGAGGGCGCTAATTGTCGCATTGTTACTAAACCGTGCATTAAGACCGCTGTGGAATTAAGGCTTCATAGCTAGATGTCTGGCTATTGATGGTTGTGCGTGTCCGGAGCTTACATACAAATTAGTAGTCAGTACCTTGCTAGCTATAAGATTACGGACTGTAATCTCTAGTCACTCCTAATTCAAAGGGCAGATCTTAACCTTCACGTGGTCCACTCCCGTCACCTTGTATGCCAATAAGATTAAGCCCGAACAGAGCGACCAGTCTCGTTTAATAAGGATTATGCATTAAGCAAGCATAGCCTTATAATTAAGGTTACGGATTACGCAGCCATACCATTTGCATAGTCGACATTGCTAATGTGGTACCACGAGGCTGAGAAGCCCTGTAAAGCTTGCTTACTTGCTTTACACCTCGAAACGATTATAGGCCCCTTGATGGGAGCATCATGGTGGTTTGTGATGGCCCATATCGCGGGTAAAGAGATAGTGTCAGAGTCTAGTATGGCATAGGTGGACATCTTTCCTATAATAGAAGAAGCATGTTGTATGATAAAAGAGCGTACAGCTACCTAGGATTTAAAGGATGATCGTTTACGCACATGCTCAGGCATTTAGTTCTCGGCGTGGAGTTGTGTTAAAACAACCGTAGATCGGTTCGAGATGTTAGATAGGTCTCGCTTCTATATACTCTCTCTCATGAGGGCGCTGATTATCCGTGCATTAAGAGTGCCGCGTGATTGAGTCTTACATAGGCAGGAGCTCACGTAATGCCATGGACACATCTGTATCGATATTGAGATATTTATATTGTAATTATGTCATATTGAAATATAGAATTTCAGAGACACATTTGCGGTTTAGAGTACTGAGGAATTAAGAACTGGCGTACGTTCAAAATGCGAACAAATATTGTGAGATAACTTGTCTATTTGCAATACATTTGTCACTTGAACTTGACAAGTATGAAATATTAAATATCAGAAAGTTGCAGCCAACATTGCAATATGAAATTCGACTCTTAAAGCTTCGTGTATTAAATGATTGTTGGTTTATAACTAGGCTAATATTAAGATAAACTCTGTATATCTCGAAGTTTTAATATTGAGTTCCAATATTTTATATACTGAGTCTATACCGATCTGTTTTTCAGTATACAGAGTAACTCCTGCGGTTTAATACAAACTGTAATATTGAAACTGCAAGCCTGTCTCCGGTATTACATTATTTGGCTTATAAACATTCGTGTTTGTTATATGATCTAAGTTAAATATGATCTCCATTATTAAGTAATACAGAAAGGCATACAAATGAGTAAGAGGAAGGATACGATACCTGAAGCGGAGTATGTATTAGGACACCACCTGCATCATACGTCAACTATTTGACTAAAATTCTGAAGCCTGTTGAAGTTCTGGTGATCTATTTACTATTTGGTGCAGAATTAAGACGACCGGTTGAATATGGAGCGATGCAGAATTCATCTTAAGAACATTTGTGTTTTGTTACCCGCTTTATTTTGGTACACTTATAATATACGTTCATTTCGCTCTAATAAAAGATTCTAACAATAATTGGTGAGTAAGAAACGAAAACTATATACCAACATGTTACCTAATGAGGAGTGATGTTTCAAAAATATATCAAATTGCTAAAAGTTTTCATGTATTACCAGGATTATATTCAAAATATCACTGTAAGTGTTTTTCATATGGTATTCCTGGCGAATTTTGTTCTTAATGAACATTTACAGCAAACCATCTACTATTGGGATGCTAACGAGTCTTTGAATATGGAAGGAAACCAGTTCAAACCTAAAGAGATATAAATTCGCCATTGGCCATCAATCATTCACAAAGCAATTATAGAGTTGTTAGTCCTGCCAGCACGCATTGAGTTTCAATTCTCAAGAGGGTAGGTACCTACTTAATTCAAAAAGGTCTATACAGTAGTAACGTCTTTAAAATGATATCGTAAGCTCTTACTTTGTGTCGATAATTTAAATAAATTTCATTTGCCGATTAACGCCCTCATTAAAGCAAATTTAAGAAGGCCTCTTTCTTGCCACCATCGCCACCTTTTATAATTAGGGGTTAATGGTGAGAATATATTTTTTTTTTCGTAATAATTATAAAAGGCAAGAGGTGTAGACATAATACATTCAATTAAGAAAATTTCAGAGATCTTAATCCGTTTTCGTCTTTCTTCCTGAACTTTTAAATATTCGACAAATTGGATTAAAACGTGTCGAAAAGTTTCATGAACTTAGGTAAGTATCTGTTGAGATATATATTACAGAGAAACATACAACGGGTGAGAGAGAGAGAGAAAGACAGATCCATAGAGAGGTATATAGAGAGTGGAAGGAAGAAGAAGTTTGAAAACTTTTAGTAGAACTTTACGCGAAACTGTTCATCCGTGACCGGAAACAATTCACAAGTTTCTGCTCAAGACAAAATTCCAAAGCAAAATATTTCCTGTGGTTTTATCAGCAAATCAACGCTCTAACTCCGGATGTACTTCATTATTGAATGCATGAACTTTGTTGATGTATTTGTTACTGTTATCTGTGTGGCTTTAGATAATTATTATAACAGCGGGTGTTTATTGGTTTCGACCTTTTAGCTTTCATTTCAATAATAATTTCATAAGCTTCATCATTTCTATAGAATAACTTTTGACTTAAATTTTTGTTCTTGTTTGTATTAACAGTTGGGGTAAAATGATACGTACCCAATCATGAACCAAAATATTTCTATCTTTAATCAATCTTTAAAATACTCTCTCCTATGCGACAGCTTTCATGCTCTCTCCATGTTCTACTGCATTTTTGTTGATTTCTGAGGTTTGCTTAGTGATTTTTAGTGTATAAATTCAAGTCTATCAATTCGTTTCGACTATAGAAGGACTTTAAAAAATTCATGTTACAGTGAACACTATCAATTGCATTCTGTAAATCTCACTTTCGGACCTCTAACAGGATAGTCAGGTTTAGTAGTATAAAAAAAAAACAATTTGTATGGTATTCATAGAACAAGTCTGTTCCTCCCCCGCCCTCTGTATAAAATCTTCAACAATAAAATATGTGATTGACAAAGAAATAATATTTTTTACAACATCAATCTAATTTTTTTTTGTGCGCCTCAAGGCTTCATACTAGGCCCTTTTCTTTTTGCTTTATATTTGTAAAAGTGATGTTATTTGTAAAGGTGATGTTCATGTTGAAGAAAGGTGTGGAATGACATATGTTGTTACTAATAAAATTATTCAAAAAGTTTAAAAAAATATTGCAGGCGATCAACGATCGATGTCCTTCGTGAACAATTCCAAAAAGTGTTTCTTTTTCAAACGGTTATGATAGCGGAAACTCTGTATGCATGTCTATCCATGGGAAGCCACAAATGCTGACAGAAGATTATAAGAAAAATGGAGTAGGTGTGACGAAAGTACTTCTTGAACTTAAGGTAACAAATATTTAGAAGAGAGAGAGAGAGAGACAGAACCGGCGAGAGGAACAACGAAAAGGAGAGAACGAGAGAGAGAGAGAGAGAGATAAATTACTACGTTCTGTACACAAAGAGGCCCTTTGTTAGTTTTGAAGTTTAGAAAAGAATTTACAAAAGTATAAAATTCAAAGCTTCAAAATTTTATTTTATTTCACTTTTATTTATTTTTTATTTTATTTTTATACTTTTTAGTGCGAGTTAAGAAAAAAAAAATTCTTATAGAGTTCGGTTCCACATTTCGTTGTTTTCGAGTTATGCTGGCAAAACTGTTTTGTGTAACGAATAATGTAGACTTTTGAATTTTAATGTATATCTGAGGAAGTGAGTAGCCTAGAAACCTGAAATAAATTTCACTTTAAGAAAGCATTTTGTCCATTTATACAGCATCGAAACTTCCGAAAAAACAAAAGGTCGACACGAAATTTGTGTGTTTTGTTTTACAAATTTTCTTACTTTCGGAGCGATTTATTTAAAGGGGAATGTCCATTTTGGGCCCAACACCTCCAGACATGAGAGATGTCTTAAACGATGCATTATGATACTTTGAACATATTTTTTATTAACAATATTTATTTCTATTTAGCGGGGGAAACCTGGGTGTGGCGTGGAGAGGGGGATGGCGGGGTTAAACTATGATCTAATACATTTTGGAAAATTTAGTACAGAACCGAGTTCTTTAGGTCCTGAGAAGAAGTTTGAGTACCCACACTCCTATATTCGGGGGCTTAAATTGCTATTTATAGTCATCTCAATACTCACTCGACCTGAAGTACTAGATTTATCACACCTTAGATCAGCTCTAACTCGGTAGGGTTATGTCCGATTGGAAAACGGGTTTCATTGTTCGCCTCAGCTCCTTACCAGCTACAATTCGTAGAAGAAAATTGTTCTCTTCATTCTTTTAGGGTAGGGGTTGGAAACCCCGGCGGGGGGGGTGGTTTCAATACTGGATGTGGCATATCGCACTAAAGGGCTCGCCGAGTACTATCAGGTGGTGTATATTTTCTCCGATTCAGAAAACTTTCTCGGGGCGTTTTTGCCGCCGGAAAACCCATTTTCATGCACTTGAGTCACATACAGGCCAGCTACTACATTTCGCACATATTTTTGCATTTCTTTTTTCCATGGCCATTAGTGTTATTTTTCTCGTACCAAGTCATTTCCACGACTCAACGATTTCGTACAATCACGAGATGTAGAAAAGTCCATTTTTTCACCCAAGAAAGTCGCTCAAGCTACATCCAGCGCCAAGGTTTGACCCCGCTTAATTGAAATAAACATTGTTAAAAAAATATATTCAGAGTATCATATTGCATCGTTTAAGACATCTCTCATGTGTGGAGGTGTCGGGACTAAAGCTGAATGAAAAGTGGGCATTCCCCTTTCTAATTAACATTTGTTTAGTTTTTATTTTATTTATTCATTTGGTAGCTAATTCAATTCCCTTTCCAACGATATGTAAGTCAATGAAATATTTAGAGAGTTTCATAAAATAGTGTCCAATAAACATTCATACCACCAAAAATTATTCATTTAGGGCTTATTTGAGTCATGGCCCTATTCAAGAGTATATGAAACTTCTTATTTGCTTTCCAGGAATATCCTATTTGTTATAAAATAATAGAAAACTTCAGCAGGTATCATCAATTATTATAGCCAAGAAGGTTTATTAAAAGCAAATATTATATGTCAGCTACTGTAGCAGGTAGACATGAATTGCATATGGCGTATTTCTACGGGTACTGTCGTCGAAATGCACGTGCAGAAAGGATGGAATATATTAAAAGATTCCCCGGTAGATAAGGTCCTTCTTCAAGACTGCTTTCTACTCTTTTTAATAGATTAAAGACGGGAGGGTTCCTTGTCACTTGACGAGAATCTTCAGGTAAGCCAAGATATGTAAGTAAAATTTTTAACTTGAAACTGAAATAAATTTCTTTTAAATATGGTTTCACTTTTAGAAAGTGAAGAGCATCGAAAACATTATGGACAGGCAATGAACTTTAATTTAGACCATACCTTTGTGTGGCGGACTTTGAGCAATGACAATCTTCATTCCTATCATTTGTCGGGCACCCGTACAGGAACTTCTGCCGGACTTTCAAAGCCGAATTGCCTCTGCAGGCTTCTTTTATAAAAGGATATGACTGATCCCTGCTTTCTAAGCAGGACTGGCTGTGGACTGGTGAGTCCAATTTTACAAATATTGGAGTAGTCAATTTCCACATTATACATAGATGAGTTGAAAGTAATCCTCACGCAAGCAGGGAATCACACTCATAACATCGACTCAGACTGAGTCAGCATTTCATTGGGCCTTATATCTATCGCCATAATTTATCAAGAGAGCCTTATCTCAATTTCTGGGAGGATGTGCTACCGAAATTATCGGAAGACGGAGCATTGAGGATAAGGCGGAATATGATTTTCAAAATGATGGAGTACCTCGTCACTCTACTCGAACGGTGTAGCAGTGATGCACGAAAACTTTGCTGACAGTGGATAGGCCGAGCTTGACCAGAGAGATAAACGTACCTTATCTGATGGACGACTATTTCATATGGGGTTATTTGAAGGAATTAGTTTATTCTCCTATAAAGGACAACGAAGACATTGTAAGACAACGTGTTTGAAAGTAAGAGGCAGATTGAGAGAAATTCACATAACATTAAGTGTTAGACGTAGATTATAAGTTTGTTATTTAAAAAATGGGCAACATATTGAAAAGTTGCATTTTTCCCAAAGATTTAGTAGTCTGTTTTACTTGAGTACACCATTCTAATATTTTTTTACCTGTGCACGAATTCGATATTCCTGGAAAGCAAATAAGAATTTTCATATACTCTGAATAAGTTAACGGACATGACTCAAATAAGCCCTAAAATGAATAAGTTTTGGTGGTATGACTCAGACTTGAATGTTTAATGGACATTATTTTATGGAAAAGGGAATTGAATTAGCTACCAAACAAATAAATAAAAAAAAAACAAATTTTAATTAGAAATTTTGAATAAATCGCTTCCAAAGTGAGTAATTTGTAAAAAAAAAGACACAAATAATTTCACTTCGAACTTTTGTTTCTTCGGAAGTTTCGATGCAGTATAAATGGGCAATATGATTTCTTAAGGTGAAAGATATTTTAAGTTAGACGAAATTTATTTCAAGTTTCTAGGCTATTTACAAGCTGAAATATACATTAAAATTCAAAAGTTTACACTTTTTTGTACACAAACAGGTGTTGCCAGCATAACTCAAAAACACCACAATTCGGGTAAGAATTTTTTCCTTAACTCGGTTTCAGCTACATAAATCTAGCATATTTAACCATACTTTTGCAACACCCTGTATGCACAATAGTTTGGGTTGGTTGGTATTCTGCAGACGAAGGGTACTCGTTCTTGTGTTTTTTTTAACGATTTTAACTGGTTTTAGCAAAACGCATAGGTATGAGCTCCATCAAATTGGCCGGTTAACTTTAATTTTTTTTTAATTTTTTACATATAGATTGTTGATCAATTGTTGGAGATTGTGGGCTTAATTGTTAGATAATAATTTTTTCGAAAATCTATAAAGAAAAGTCGTCATCAAGTTAGCTGGAAAATTATTATTTTTAATTTATAACCAGCTCAATCAACGCGTAAACATTTGTTGGACTCTTTTTTATAAATAAAACATTTTGTTGGTCTGTCAATTCTTCACTAATTGCCAAAATAGTATCCAGCACTTTACCTTAGCTTTTCAAAATTTTTCATATAAGTATATGTAGCGTGTTTGTCGATTATTCCCAGCATTCTAGAGAGTTAACTTAAAGGTATACAAATGTCCGCTCGGCAGTCAACTATGAGTTAACATGTTGTCCGAAAGATAACTTTTACGGCACTTGTTAACTTTCGCAAATCAATAAAGAAAATTAAAGCTTAGTATCGAGTTCGGGAAAAGTAAAATTTAACGCGGTCTCCAAATATTTCACATTAAAACCGCTGCGGTGGTAAAATTTTAACTTATTTAAAAATTTTTTCGCTGAAAAACTTCAAATTGTTTATAAAGTTTAAATAAACATTTTTACAATTTACAATTAAAAATGGATTTAATCAATCTGAAAATTGTCAAAAGAAATAAAATCCTTCAATAAATTAAAAAAAAAATCTGAAATTGTCATAGAAACTGGAATTTTCGAAATTTCACCAGCATTTTAATACTCCGCACATTAAAATCTTCAGTAAAATAAGTGGAGACATACAAAGCGCCATCTATCTTCAAATAGTAGTCCAGTCTTTATAGCGGAAAAAATGGTAAGTAGGTATATAAATGCAAGTAAACCGAGCAAGCTGATTTTTGGATATTGTGTAGGGGGGCTTAGAAAAGCTTAACTTGAAATTGTCGACCAAGATTTCCAATGAGCTTTCTGCGCCATCTTGAAAAACGAGTAAATTTGGTTTTTTAACGATAACTCGGCTCTCCGTCACAATATGAAAATTGCGATTATATACTTTTTTGTTGCTTTTTTCACGCTATGCAATTAAGGTCATATGAATTTTTCACCTAGCGTTGTTCGTTGTTGAGATATTGGACGAGAAAGTAAAAAATTACGAGACTGTTACTTGTTTTTTTTCTGTTTTCTTCTTTCTCGTGATATATATTGAAAAATGTCCATTATCACACTGGTAGGGCATGATAATAGCTACAATGTCATCTTTTTTTATCTATCTTTTTTTAGACAAAAATTACGACTTTTAGCTCGCCACAATGTGAGTTGGTCTGTAAGTAAAATATTAAGAGACTGTAGAGGAGATTATTAAAGTACAAATATAAATAAATAAAATAATAAAATTATGAATAACACACATGAAATTTATTTGTGTTGTAGAAGAAATGGATGGAGATCCGTTTTTAATATCTATACTCTTCTTCGTTTCGATGGTTCTGGTTTATAGTCTTCGTGCTCGGAATACTAATCGAAATGTGGAGATTCTTGAACCACATGAGATGATTCTTCAATGGTCGAATCATCCTCATCATCCTCGTTGAGTAGGATGTCGACTTTGGCGTCGTTGATGCAATTGAGGCAAATTATGGAACAAGCAATCCCTACTTTTCTGCATCCATAGGCAGCTTTACACGATATGAGCTTTAAAAGCTCAGGTGGCATGGGTTCAGCAGTGCTGAGAACTGGTTCAAGTCCATGATTTGTTCGTCGGCAACCCCATTCCTGAGGATTCTTGTAAGACCCGAGCCACGTTTACACCTACACATACGTACGGACTATATGCTGGCGTACTGCATTTATCGTTGGTGTGGTTCAATTTATTTTTAGTCACTGATTTAGTGAAGCTTATTGCCGCCATATAGAGCTATGCGAAATTGTTCTCTTGTGGAAGTCAGAACCTCCGGATCGACTTTTTCTTGTTTGAATAATTCAACCGATGAACGTAGCTCCGGATGCTTTTCAAAAGTGTTGATAAATTTTGAATTGCCAATATTGAAAAAAGACGATGTGGTATTGCAATCGCTAAAAGCATGAAGGAAAAGTATGTTGTTGAGAACGGACAAACTAGTTGGAGAGTAGAGTTTTCCGGGTGTATTTCCTGTGCGAATCCACTGATTAAAACTAAAGATCGATGTTTTCGCCGACGATTTCAACAGAGTTATAAATTCAATTGCCGTTGTTACGATAAGAGTATCTGCATCCTCAAAAGCATGTTCAAATTTGATTTCGACTTTTGCAAAGTATAAAGTTATCTTTGTTTGTGTCTCTTGCAAGAAAATTCGATGAGTTTTCCAAGCTACCTGCTCGGAACGAAGACCGTCGAAACGCAGAAGAATATCATTTCCATCTTCTAGAACCCAAAAACAATTATTTAGTAATCAATTTCATGCGTATTTCTCATAAGTTTGTGTTTTTTATATATTTATATTGCCTACTTCCTTGTAGTCTCTTAATTTTTTACTTTCTGACCGCCTCACATTGTGGCGCGCTAAAAGTCGTAATTTTGGTATATAAAAAAAAAGTAAAAAAGATGACATTGCAGGTATTAATATGCTCTACAAATTTGATAACGGACATTTTTTCGAGAAAGAAGAAAACAGCTAAAAACAAGTTTCAGTCTTTTAATTTTTTAATTTTTCGTCCGATATCTCAACAACGACCAACGCTAGGTGAAACACTCATATGACCTTAATTGTATAGCGTGAAAAAAGCAATAAAAAAGTATATAATCGCAATTTTCATATTATGACGGAGAGCCGAGTTATCGTAAAAAAACAAAATTTACTCCTTTTTCAAGATGGCACAGAAAGCTCATCGAAAATCTTGGTTGACTTTTTCGAGTTAAGCTTTTTTAAGCCACCCTCGCAATATCTAAAAATCAGCTTGCTCGGTTCACTTGCACTTTCAAACACTTTCAGATACTAAGCTTAAACGTGAAATTAGTCGGGTAACAATTATATTTCATCAAAAACCAGCTCAATCAATACGTGATTGTTTTCATCCATGAAATCTTTTGTAGGCGTGTCATTTATTTGCGAATTGCACAAATTATTACATAATAAAGAGAAAATTTTTGCCCATTCATCGTGTTGGGACGATAGAAATAAAAAATCATTGACATTTCACCGAAAATAAAGGAAGGGAAAAATAATTGTTGGATAATTTATGGTCACACTTTTAGTGAGGAATGCGGAAATGTATCCGATTATTGTATAAAATGAATATTTAAAAAAATTTTTTTTTCTACATGAAGTTTTTTTTATCATCTAGCTCCGAGTCCAATGAAGGCCCATGGGATTATTCTGAAAACAGTAACGTCCTACAATGAGCGACCAAAGCCAATAAACCTTGACCGGGGTTTACATACATACAGCGTTAGGATTTCAGACGTACGTAAAGTTAGCACCGATATAGTTTGGAGCTATCTCATAATTTGTCGTTAATTTGTCGTAAATTTGTCGTGAAAACCATAAATTTGTCGTGTCCTTTTATCTAAACGAAACTGGATGTGGTGCCAAGTTAACGTCAAGTTAGCACCGCAACTCATTGGAACTCGGGCAATACTTATCGGATTGGAAAATTATACATCTTGGAATTTGTCGTGATGAAAACCATAAATTTGTCGTGTCCGTCTTTCTAAAGGAAACTGGATGTGTTGCCAAGTTGACGTCAAGTTAGCACCGCAACTCACTGGAACTCGGCCAAAACTAACTTGACGTCAACTTGCACCATATTCAGATTCCTTTAGATAAAAGAACACGACAAATTTATGGTTTTCACAACAAATTTTGGCCAAGTTTCAGTGAGTTGCGGTGCAAACTTGACGTCAACTTGGCACCACATCCAGTTTCCTTTAGAAAAATGGACAGGACAATTTATGGGTTTCTCGACAAATTAACGACAAATTATGAGATAGCTCCGAACTATATCAGACGAAGTTGCGGTGCTAACTTTACGTACGTGGATCAGAAGTTTTACGGCCAAACAATTTTATTGTATGGAACAAAAATATTAATGATAATAATTTTGATGGAATAGTTGACAAAGCTTACTACCAGGTAAGGTTTAAAATGTTTTTTGTTTGTTTTACATATATTGTCATATTGTCATTATTAAAAGCAGCTTTACAACATTTGTTGATTTGTTTGTATACATTGTCATAAAATTTCCGAATTCCACTGGAACGGAGCCAATAAGATTTATAATGTGCCGATTTGAAGGACACCACTCGAACAAACCAAAAGTTATGTTTTGGATAACTTTCTGGAATACTGGGAACAATCGACCCACACGCTAAATGTAGGTATATGAAAATTTTTGAAAAGCTAAGGTAAAGTGCTGCATACTATTTTGGCAATTAGAGAAGAATTGACAGACCAACAAAAGGTTTTATTAATAAAAACGAGTCCTACAAACATTTACGAATTGATTGAGCTGGTTATAAATTAAAAATAATAATTTTCCATTTAACTTGACGAGGACTTTTCTTTTTAGTTTTTCGAAATTTATATATATGTATGTAGGTACTGCGAAAATCATAGAAATAGTGTACAGGAAATTTAGATGACCCATTGCCTGCTACGAGATAAAAGGCCTCTTAAGGGGTCCATACACGGTCATGCGTGTTGGCCAACTCGAGTAGGACAACGATGTTGTCACGCAGATTTGACCGTGGTGTGTGTCTGTTTGATGGTATTACACACTTGGTTTGATTTATAGGGGCGGGGCTACGTGTTTGACAACATATTGCCCCGTGAAGGGTGATGTTTGTTACGGATTCGATATTCTTGTATCTTGAGTGAACTCTATTCAAGAAAAGCAGCTCCTGATATATGTTTCTGTCTTGATGTTAGATAGCATGTTTGACAGTGTATGGAGAAAAAGCATTCATGTGTGACATACCAAGTTGGACAACACGTTCGCCGAGTATGGGCCGGTTTAAAGGGACCATACACGGCCACACATGCTGGTCGGTCAACTCGAGTAGGACAACGATGTTGTCATGCAGATTTAACCGTGTGTGGGCCTGTTTGTGATGTGACTCGCAATATGTCAGGCGGTTGGACGAAAATCAAGTTAGGTTGATTTTTAGGGGTGCGGCTCTGTGTTTAACAACATATTGTACCGTTTAGGGTAATGTTTGTCATGCATTCGTCATTCTTGAGCGAAGTCTATTGAAGAAATTATAACAATTAATAGTTCTAGCCTATCCTAATGTTCGACAACATGTTTGACAGTGTGCAGAGAATAAACTTTCATATGTGGCACACCAAGTTGGACAATATGTTCGCTGTGTATGGGCCGTTTTAGTGGCTCTAATTTAAAATCCTTTGGATTTGTTTGTTTGTATAAGGATATATTTATATGTATGTATGATGGTGATACTATTTAGCCAAAAAATTGTTCATTTGTTCTACAGTTCAAGTGAGTAATCTCCGAAATTTTAGGTTAAAATGTGAAAATTCTAATAGATTTGCGTTAAATCATCCACAACAAGAATTTACTTTGTACAAAATACAAGACAGGACTAAATTTCAGAAAGTCGATTTATGAAAATTTCTTTATCTATAAAACAAAAGAAAAAAAAACAAATTCTTCTTCAAATATGGTTTTCATATTAAAATATTCAAAAATACCATCTTATGCACGTTGACATACTTAGTAAATATACAATGAAGCTTATAAATGCATGGAAAGTCGGCTAGCCCAAAAACAAAAAAAAAAGGGGTACATTCTTGGAATACGTAAATATGCTTAAGAAAATATCTTTCATAACTATCTACATACAAATGTACATACATATACTAAATACGAAGAGAATGAAGCAAAGTTTTCTCAAGTTTTCTGGAATCTTTACATCATTTACTTTTGTAACCAGGAATATACATACACCAAACGTTAACTCTACATACAGGTATCGCCTCAAGGAGGCAATACGGATACTTCTCAGACTCTTGAAAATGGAATAAAATTTCAACCGAGCTTCCCATAAATTATGTGTGTGGTTTAAGGAAGTAAAGGAGATAAAATGTAATAAATAACAGACATCTTACCATATTTAGGTAGATTTTATGTAACACATCACATATAGGTAGGTTGTGAAACAAACAATTATACATACAAACAAGCACATAACATATTTTGTTATATCCTTATAACAGAAAAGGATACAAGAAAAAAAATAACACTTAGAAGGAAGAGGCAAAGTAATTACGTCAAAGTTTTCTGTACTTACGAATGCTCTTGGCATTAATCGTACTATCGATTTACCCTGTATATGTATAGAAAGGGCAGAATGATATTTGAGAAGCTTTTATATAATATACTTAAGATAAGAAGAAGAAGAAGAAGTAGAGTATCAGGAGTCAACAAAAGGACATAAAAGACTTGCTTGTTAATTATTTAAATCTAATATCAATTTATATTTTATTTATTTAGTTTTTTTTCTTTTTTTCTTTTTTGACTCCTTAAAAGAGATAAATGCACAAAAAGACAAAAACAGATAGATAGAAAGAGAAAGATAAAGAGAGAGAGAGAGAGAGAAAAAGAAAATGGAAAAACTCTACACCTCAACGGGAAAAAGGATAATAATAATTATTAGAAGGCAAAAAGGACATTATAAATATTTATGAGAAATTGTAAATAAGCATCAGCTTCTAACACACACATACATAGTTATAGAAATACACTTCACGCACACATTACACAGGCCTATAAGAGTACATACATTCATACATACATAAATACATACTATCTACATACATACATACGTTCATAGTACTAATTAAAAATTAAAATTTTATATTTTACCTGTTGACGTCGCCTAATACGTTTTCTAGCTGTCTGAAATATCCGCCAGTATAGAACTAGGATGACAAATAGCGGAACATAAAAGCTAGAAGCAGTAGCAAATATTTGATATCCTATGTCCTGTGACACCATACATTTCAATTCAATAGAAACTCGTTCATCCCATTTTGGATCCTTCCAGCCCAAAAGTGGAGCTATCGATACTAAAAATGATAAGGCCCAAATTATCAGTATCATGACACCTATACGACGGGCTGTCCTCTGATGAATATAGTCGATATTTGTTACTGCCCAATACCTGTATAATGTGAAAAAGAAAAAGAAAAAGAAAGAGAATAAAATTGTGTCAAAATTTATTTGTTTTTTCTTTTATATTGATAAAATTTTATTTTATTAGGCTGTTTATACACATGACCAGCAGAACAGTTGTCGTTCCGTTACAATTGCTAAAGGTATATTTCCGTCCGGGTGCCGTTGCCGGCGGCATGTATGTAATCGGTTGATTTTTTTTCTAGATATTTTATACGCATATATATGTAGGGTACGGCAACGACCAACGGCATTGCCGTCATGTGTGCAAGCAAACAGCTTCACGACAACGACTGACTGCCCGTTTCTAGGGTTCCGTACAACAAAAGGAAAAAAGCGGAACAATTATAAAATCGCTCGTATGTCCCTCCGTCAGTCTGTCACACATGTTTTTCTCGAAAACGATTTGACGTAGATATTAATAATTTGACAGACATAACGTAAGTCTTCATGATGCCCAAATATATCGGTACCAAACTAACACCCTTTTACGCACAACGGTCGTGGTTACGTTTTTCTGTCTAGCCCATAAAGAAACCCACGTTACGAAACAACGACGGTCCGAAGTTATCTATGTTATGGAAATGGGGCAACGCAGTGTGGAAATTAGGTGGATATAATGTCTAAAGTGTTACTATGCATTGGACATAATGTCTAAAGTGTTACTACATGCATAGTAACATTGAGAGTTTTAATGTCTGAACAAAAACGTAACAGCTTGGTCGCAGTGACGTAAATGTGTCGAAGTCTGTGCTGTTCGACAAAACATTCAAAGTAAAAATTTCGAAACGATTTCGTTTTGGTGACTAAAAGTTTCACTTACATATATAATATGTGAACTTTTACATTAATATATGTAAGGGATATACATATTTGAGATAATGTTAAGTATAGGTATTTGTTTTATATGTATATATTTGTAAAATTAGATTACGAACTCGCTATGTATGCAAACATATTTGAAGTACTTTTAAAATACATGTCATTCTATCTAGAATATAATAAAATCTGGGTTTTGTTTTTCAACGAAATTAAATTTTCTGCGCAATAATTGAAGCTCCTCCAAAATCTTTAATAATTTAAATATTTTATAAAAACTTTTCAAAATTCAGAAAAGAATTTTTTAGAAAAAACTATCAGCAATCAATTTCAAAATTGTGATAGATTAAAGTGGTATGTATTTTTATAGACATATGTAGAGAGGTTTTTGTATTTAAAATCTCATACAGCCATTTTGTTGCTCAAGTATTCCAAAGAAGGCAATTTCATCTAATTTGTGCCCATTAAGGCTAATAAATAGGCATTGTGTTCAATTTATACCTTGAAATTATACCCGCCAGGTAAAGTTTCTATTTGGTGCCCTTCAACAGACTCTACCAGATCATTGGATTATTCAATTTTCGAATCAATTCATTCTAGAATCAACTACTGGTGATAATATAGTTGTTTATCCCAATTTGCAGGGTGATTGGCGTTTTCTCAAATATTTTTGATGATTAGAGATAAATAATATCTAAGCTATTTTTTGACTCGATCGCGCGATTCCGTAGGGTTTCACTTTGTATCTGGATGTGTGTGTGTGTGTACGTGCATAAGTGTGCGTGCATGCATTCGTATGTGGCGGAGAGTGTAGCTCTCTGCGTCGACGCTTTCTCATGCAGTGCCCAAATATATAGTAAAACACGAAATTTTGGTAGGGCAACCCAACGAAGGAGTTGCCGGATTGGTCCCATTTTTGAACTTAATTTAAATTTTTTTTAAGAAAGTCCCGTGTACAAAATTTCAGCTCTCAGTGAAAATGTAAAGTTTTGTATGGCAACACCAAAAACTGGTCGCCCTATTTGGTCCATTTTTGAACCTGGATTTGCAATTTTAATAAATACACCGTTCTTAGATAGTTTCCAAATATATAGAGAAAAACCAAAGTTTTGTATGGCAACATCAAGAAGAGGTTGCCCGATTCCGACACTTTTGTTATTTTATTTACTATTTGCTATGAAAAAAACCAAAAACCAAATTTTAGTTCTCCACGTCGACGAGTTCTCATGCAATGCTAAAATATATAGTTAAAAACGAAGTTTTTGTATGGCAACCCTGCGAATGAGTTGCCCGATTTGTCCCATTTTTGAACTTAAATTTACATTGTTTTTAAAAACGCCATGTACAAAATTAGAGCTCTCCACGTAGACGTGTTCTCGGGCAGTCTTCAAATATATAGTGAATAACTAAAGTTTTGTGTGGCAACACCAAAAAAGGGTAGTCCGATTTGGCGCATTTTTTTACTTTTATTTACAATTTTCATGAAAACACCATGTACAAAGTTTAAGATCTCCACGTCGACGCGTTCTCAGACAGTTTTCAAATATATAGTGAAAAAACAAAATTTTGTATGGCAACACCAAGAAGAGGTTACCCGATTTAGAACATTTTACTTACTATTGCTATGAGAACATCATGTACCAAATTTCAGCTCTCTACATGTACTCCTTTTCGGTCAATGTCCAAATATATACTAAAAAACCAAAAATTTGTATGGCAACTTTACGAAGGAGTTGCCCGATTTAAACCTTTTTTGAACTCGTATTTGCAATTTGAATGAAAATGCCGTGTACAAAATTTCAGCTTTCCAGGCCGAAGCGTTCTCAGGCAGTTTTCTAGATCTCGACAATAGCGCCATCTATCGCGTCTAAAACTATCCTATCTTTCAAGCTGGAATCAACCAAACACATTCACAAAATTGCAGTGAGACGGAATTTTTATATATTAAGAAGATTAGTTTTATATTCAGTAGCATATTGGCTGTAGTGCCAATAATAATGGCTCATGTCGTCCGAAATGAAGTTTTGTTTGTATAACGTGTAAGTTCTTTTATTGAGGCCAGCCATTCCCTTTAACTCCTACACGAATTTGTCTATTTCTTTACTATTTTCGACACTCTCGTAGACCCACTTTTCGTCATCACAGTGAGCTGAAATTTGGCACACAGGTTCATGTCGCGTGACAATTGAATCTATCAAAATTCGAACCAAAAATTTCCATGGAAAACCCGGAAAATCGGGAAAAATCATTTGAAAATGTGGTGAAAATTTGATTAGTGATAAATCCGTTTCAGGAAAAATGAGAGTTTTCCGATTCTTCCGAAAAATTTTCCGGTAAAAAAGTTTTCTAAATTATGCAGGATACATACAGTTTGTTATATGTACGGAGAAGGATTTTGTAAATCATACAAATAGTTGCTTATAATGACAAACTCCACAGTTAGTTTGTTTTATTCCAAAGCCTCCCACTTTTGACGTTGCTGCAAGACCCATTAAGAAGTATATATATCATGAGATACTAATTATAATTCACACTTACAGATGTTTTACTCTAAAGACATAATATAAATAAAATTGCGAGACAGGATTTACTTACTGTACGCCAGTTACAAAATAGATCGACTACATAATATGCAGACTTAAATCGTCGAAATTCAAACAGAGTTTATATCAGAGCATATAATTATTTATTAATTGCAAATATATTTCTGTTATAATTAATACGATATTAATTTAAATACATTAAAATACATGTTTTATAATATTAAAATAAAAAAACAATTTTCGTTCCCTATCAACTGGAATCATTACTTTCCCTCCGAAAATGGTGAAAAGTTGCAGAAAAAATCGAGGAAAATTCATGTAAAACGCTTTTCCGAAGTTTTTCCGACCAAGGAAGCGTTTGAGCGTTTTGCAACCTAAGACAAAGTTGTAGAGCGAAATGAGTTGCATAATAATTTTTACTCGTATAATTTTTTTGAAAAACTGGTAAATCAGTGTCTTTGCAGACGTCATAAAATTGTTTTAAAATATCTCCATGCAGCACGTAATAACAATTTAGTTAACGTGAAAGAGGCAGAAAATAAAATAAGTAAAAAACGAGTTTTCAAAAAAATCTGAGAAGCCGCATGAAAAAGTAGAAAATAAACTTTTCTTCACACACAGAGGTGGACTCAGATTTTATTCGCTGACAATCACCGATATATTTCAGTATGATCAATCAGAGGTAATAAGTGATTTTATTCATGAAGAGAAAGAATATTCAAGAGAACTGTCCCAATCAAAAAATCTGAGTCCACCTCTGTTGTGAAGAAAAGTTTATTTTCTACTTTTTCATGCGGCTTGGCCTCAGATTTGTTTGAAAACTCGTTTTTTACTTATTTTTTTTTCTCTTACTCTCCTGGAGCCCCGTTTTGATAACGGTTGAATAGGTCCGCTCCTCAGCTAATTTCAGGACAAGTCAGTTAATAGGGACATTACAAAATATTGCTCGCAATGTCATAGGGTGGATGGGGCACGGCTATGAAGACATTCCATCTAGTATGTCTTCTTAATAAGTTGAGGTAAGTGCGGTGTTAACGTCCCTTCAGTACAGGATGTGGTGTTTGTTTGGTTTTTTAAGGCATGAATTTCTTTTTGTTAATGGTGTCATGACAGCGGAAGGATTGTGTTACCCACCCCACTAATTCTCCCGCAATAGCCGATGTGATAGCGTGTCACCCTGTATGCAACGCATACAGCATCAAATAAATCCTCTCTTTGAGTCACTTTCTTTTGTAAAACATTGGAGATAAAATCATACTTTTTGCACCTGGAAGATGGAAACAATTGTGTAATGTCAACAACCGATAGCTAGATAACTGTTACTTAAGCCCCCAAGATGCAGGGCTTAAGTTAAGCTTGGCTTAAGTAAGTCATGTAACTTAAGTCTTGATTGGAAACAGTAGAAAAATTGAAGCTTTTGCTTAAGCCAAGCCATTATCTATGGCTTAAGCCTGGATTGCGAAATCGGCCATAGTGGTTCCACTTAAAATGAAACCGACCTCAACAGTTTTGACTAAGCTTCCATTTTGTTGTCAAAATACCTAAAATGAATATGCTTATTTAATTTTTATTAAAATAGAACATATAGAAAATAAGAATATGTATTTATTTGCGTATATGTTATATATGAACCTACCTATCCTTAAGAAAATTCTTGAAATTCAAAGGACATCGTTTTTCTTTAGTCGTGAATGTATACAGGTATAACACGGCGATATGTATATACATATACATCCCCTAAGGATCTCAAGGTAAACATATGAGGCATGGATGAAGAGTTCAGAAGATTTTACTCCTTCGTCTACCGTTATATAACAAAGATGATTTGTGTAATACGTACATTCCTCTAGGGCGTTCTTCTTCGCTGATTATGTTGAGTATACGCTTTATCACGCTTAATTTGGGTGAAATCAAGGACAGATAGGGAGTTCATATGTATTTCCCGAATATGAAATCGATTTTCCTAGTAATTAGAATATGCGAGCTAAAGATGTGAAAGAATTGTGACATTTGTGGTATAATAATATGACTATGTATGTAGGTATAGGTAAACCTCATGGGATTTATGGAGCTGTATATAAAGTCATTCCGATGAAAGAAATTTAATTGGCACATGTTATTAGAAATTAAGGTTTCTCTGCGAATTGGGTTTAATCGAATTTCACCTTTTATTAACGTCAAAATTTGAAAACATATAATGGAGATTATGGAGCATAATCTTGTTGCTTTTTTCTTAACTAATTTTTGATAATTGAAATTGTTATGAAATTTATTTTAGTAGGTACTCGCTTCTCCATCTGTACGTAAAAATCTGGCAACGTATTTTTTAGAACTATGCCATATATATAAATTTTGATCGAAAGCTTGGCTTACAAATTTCTACGACTCTCTTTCATCAAACCCTTAATGATGGTTTAGTTGAGGATACTTTTTCTATCAAAATTTTTCCCCTACAAGTAAGTTATTTTGGGTCTTCCAGTATTCGTAGGGAGTTTTAGCCTAGAATTTTTGAAATAATCACATTTCAAGTCTGCAAGCAATCCAATTTTCATTTCTTTTGATCTTTACGTCCATCGCATCGATCTCTCCTTGATATGATCGCAGTTTTTTATTTGAAACTAAGTGATCACTTCAGCGAGCTTTAAATAAGTATTTGACGTAAACACTTATTAACAAAGATTTGCAATTTCCAATTGGAATATAATGAATTGAATAAATTCTTGTAATTTTGTTTCGAATGGAATTCCTTATAAGAAATAACTCATCAGAAAGGTATCTATGCGACTTGTTGATAAGCAAGGGCGTAGCTAGGAAGGGGCATGTGTAAACATCTTCCCCCTCCCAGCAAACCCAGTGCCCACCCCAGAAATATCGGAAACCAACCAGATGAGTTAAGGAAGCTTACCAGGTTCTCCAACTATTTGTGTGCTAATTCTCCCAGTTCGCTTAGCAAGAATAGGGCATTCGCACATCAGGTGCTGAATACTCTCAACCTCTTCCTCGTCCGTACAGGCTCTGCAGAAGTCATTATATGGAGCTTGCATGCGCTCTGCATGTTTGCCAAAGAGGCAGTGTCCCGTAATAACTGCTGTCAGATTACGCACATCTTTCCGGTTCCTTCTCAGAACAGATTCAGTCTTTACAGGACAAATTTCTGGCCAAAACTGTCTTGAAATTACGCATGAATTCAGTTCTCCCCATCTGCGTTTTGCCCGCTTACAGGCCTATACATCTAGAATGCTCTTCACTAATTCTAGGGCCGAACTATGGGTTACTCTGCTAGACATATATTCATAGCGGAACCTTTTCTGGCCAGGGCATCTGCTGCCTCGTTTCCAGGTATGTCACTATGGCCAGGTACCCAGAAGAGAATAACTTTGTAGTTAGCACCCAGTTTCCCGATCTCACAGCGACATTGTTGCACTAGGAGCGATCTAATGGTGCTCAACTCCAAAGCTTTGATTGCAGCTTGACTGTCAATACAAATTCTGATGACTCTATCGCTAGGCACATCATAAATTGTACGCAGCAGCCTTGATACTTTGCAAATGGCCAAGACTTCCGCCTGGAATACACTACAGTGTTTTTGTAGGCGGCACGATTCCTGTATTTGTGGGAGTACTGAGTACACCTCACACCTCGGCTCACACTCCCACATCCATTTTCGAGCCGTTCGTAAACACATATATATCAGAGACAATTGCCACGTAATAACTATCATACTATAGTCTAATTTTGGAACAATGTAATCCTTATCTCCCAGTATGCAGTCTTCAGGGCAGATCTTCAGTATTCTACTGTGACGAATGTCTGCTGTTGATCAGCAGCTCGACTCGACATGGGGCAGGACCCGGTGCATAATTTCCATTCTTGCTGTTGGTGTTGTTCGAAGAGCTTCTATAATGCCAAAACAGGCAGCTCTCTGTATTATAGTATGATTTTTCAGGTGCGTCGCTTTATCAAGAGCATTTCACTATACCAAGATCCAATATGTAAGGATAGGCCTTACGATAGCGGTGTACATCCAGTACACGATACGAGGGTGTAATCCCCATCTCTTGCAAAACGTTTTCTTGTAGGCATATAGTGATCTATGACCTATGACCTAATGACCGCTTAGATTATATAGCAAAAAGGATAGGCTATGCTGAGCAAAATTCATGTACGTCTTATAAGCAGTTGTGGACACGAAAGGGAAATGACAAGAGGGCTGGGTGTTTAGTTTTTGTCAGTTCGATATTTCTGAATTTATTTGAATTTACGATTTGTAATGTAACAGTGAAAATAAATAGTGAAATATTGTTTTGTGCAAGAGATTTAATATAAATAAAGAAAATTCATAAAGACTTTTACAAAAATATTAACAATTTTTTTTTCAAATTGTCAAAATTTTTGTAAAATCTTTATGACTTTTCTTTTGTTCAACTTGGCCGGTCCCGAATAAGAGCTTAATTAGCTAAGCGCTAAAGTAAATACTTTGTATTTCGCCTCATATGATTTTTACTCAGAATTTTAACTGCTTAGAATTTTTCTTCTGTTGTCTACGGTAGGTAGAAACTAGCCGTACTGAAGAGTATTGGTTCATGCTAATACGAAACACCTTATTCATTACTGGCTATGAGTAGCTCGACACAATCGAATATAACCAACGACCTGTTGTTACTAAAATCTTTCGGTACACTAATTTATTAGCAATAAAATAGCTAAATTTTCATTCTTGCTCTTTATTCCATAAGTTTTTTGTGGAATGCTTTCTCGATAGATGGTATTGGTTAAGGGCTTATTAAGTGCTATCCCTTAAAAAATTTTTCGCGCTGCACGTTTTCTTAATTTAGCAATCTTTACCCTTATTCTAGCCATAACGAGATAATGGTCAGTTAGTATATTTGCTCTTCTGAAGCTTTTGAACGCCATCTAAAATATTTTCCACACCTGGAACTGAAAGTTATATACATGGTCTACATAATAACTGTGTTCATGTTCTTCAATCTGATGAATACACGTAGAAAATTGTTTTCAGACATTTTGTTTTTGTTTTTCTTATACTGTTACGTGGTTTCACGATTTATCGAGTCCAATATCAAAATCAATCCAATATAATACCAGACGTCTTCATGTAACAAGTTGAAATTATGGGCATAATGACTTTAATCTAAGTGTATAGTCCACCTGAGGAACAAAATGGACAAATCGATGACAGATTTTTTTTTTCTTAAGAAACAAAAAAAAATCATAATGTCCCTAAGGTCAAAGTTCAGAAAGCATCTCTAAAGATGTTCATCTTTACCTACCGCTTCTAAGAATAAACGAGCAATTACGTGTGACCTTTACTTAAGACTGTAATTCATAAAGATCAAATCTTAAAGCCACTTTTACATCTACACAACTACACAACACGCACTAACACAGAAGACTCCAATACAAAAAAAAAAAAAACACAAAATCAAGATAAACTTCCATAAGAACCAAAAAGGACATAAATGCGTACGATACGCTCAGGCATTATACACGTGGATACACACTTTTATGAGTAGATTAAGAGCATGAATTGGGCCGGTAATGATAATATCCTTCCGACCGGTGATGCCGACACACCGCACCAAAGGAACCCTTTTTTCACACTTCACGTCATACGGCTATCTGAAAGATTCATTAAAAACAATAGTGGGATAACGACGCGATAGAATTAATGAACACGCAGAGTTTTAAGGTATCAAATCAGTGGTGGTTGACTACACATAATTTGATCGCACAGAATGACAAGGCTGTGGAAAAAAAAGGACCAATATTCATGTGAAAGTTATGAAGGAGCAATTATAGGTAGCAACGCCTCGAATCTTTCCGGATATTGGAAAATATGGGTACAATAATCAAAAACGGTATGTAGGTAATGGTTACTATAATGTGGTTATCCTGATTTGAGGTCATTGACAGGTTCGGGCAATAAGCAAGAACGTCATTAATAACTTATTCAACGGCTTAAAGATAGCCTCTGATAGAAGAGAAAATATTGGCAGAAATCAGACCCAAATAAGAGCATACACAGGTGAAAGTATGAGGAGTGTAGAGTACCTTTTGAATGATTTGGTTCTGTAATTTAGTTAGTCAAATGGAATAAGGTGACAAAAAAAAAACACAAATCGAAGAGGATTTATTTAAATGGGTTAACCTTTGCTTTCACATTTATGTATGCATGTACATATTTGGGCAAAAAGGTCAATTGCCTCCTGTACTAGCGTCGACTTCAAAAAACCTCTGAGAATGTGTAAACACTTGGTAAGTGAGAGAGAACGAAGTAGAGAAAAGACAGAGAGAGAGAGAGAGATACAGTGTGTGTGTGTGTGTGTTAGTGAGAGAGAGACAATACTCAAGCCAATTTGAATAATGAAGGGACCTCGAGGAATATCGAATTATTTGGAACACCACTTCAAGGAAATATTTCCTTTTTTTTATTTATGTATGACGACAATCAATGTATCCCGAATCCCCAAAATCTTTTTGTCATATGTGTGTAGATGTGGGAGATGAAACAAATCAATTTATTAAGTACGCTCTGATATGGGTGAGAGGGGGGGGGGGTCGCTGTACCAATTTTCGAAGACTATGGTTTAAGGGTAAAAAAACATTTTTTTTTGATGATTTTGCCTTTTTATTCAATGACACAATTTGGACTATGGAATATGAAAACTCTACTTCCGAATGAGAAATATTCTGTGGACCTATGTAAAATTAAGGCACTATCCAGTCAGACAAGAATCAATTCTATTGAGATACGGAATAAATTATTAACTATCGAAGGGTCGATTCTTTTTTGTGTGAAAATGAATTATATTTTATATGGGCAATGTCCGCTTTTCGATTCCTTGATTGGTTTTAGAAGTACCCAATAGAAAATTGATCTTATAATTCATTACAAATTGATTTTTGAATTAGGGAAAAATATATTTCATAAGTGAACCCGAGTATTTATTTCAAAAAAGGTTATGGAGTTTAAATAGATTAATATATCGGTATAGAATCGGTATGGATTGAGGTTGAATGGCTCTGATTAATCGCTTACATAATTTTTAAGCGCAATATTTAAATGGAATAGGAGCAATTTCAATTTTTGATGAAATCAATGCAAGCGATTAGTCCGGATTGGTGCATTCAATGCTTGATTTTAATATTGAAAAAAACTATTTTCATTCAATTTCCTATTTAGCATATATTAATTAAAAAGATGTGAATAACAATATAATTACAAAATATCAAAATTGTTATCGAAATGCACATGCTATCGAGGGAAGATTCGAAAATTTAACTGGAATTGAAACTGAATCGATTACAGGTCCGGTTATTTCCCAAATCGATTCCTCAAATTCGTATTGGAATCGATTCTAAAATACGTGAAATGGGAATAGATCATATTTGTCTTTCTGAGTAATCACGCGATGTCGGTTAATTTTTTTTTTCTGATACAAATTCTTAGAAATATAACAACAAGAATAATACTTTATTTTGGTCAACTGTATAAAGATTATAAATCTTATTTAATACAGATCTACAGGTTAGGCTAGTGATACAAAAATTTTCTTTTAATTAGAAAAAATAAGCTAAATAAATTAAATTAAATGTACTAAATTGAAAAAAATTTGGAGAAAACAAATCAAATAGATTCTTGAAAAATACAAAGAAGGAAATGTACTAAATAAAGATTAATATTAAGATTAAAATTAAGATTAAGAACAGCCATGAAATGTACCTAATAAAGCTCCAGAGAGCTTAACAATTCAAGAAAATTTCCGCCAGAGTTCGCCGTACGAATATTAGAGGGTAAACTACTCCATTTACGTGTAGTTTTGACAAAATAAGAGCGCTCCCGAAATGAGAATGACAGCGTGGCAGAAGAATGCTTATTAAGGGCGAAACACAATTCCACCGTTTCGATCCGATTCGTACAGATGTCAAATTTGCTTATATGAGAAATACGTGCAATTGGACACAATACTCCGAAATGGATCGAAATGGATCGAATCGATACGAAGAAGTTGAGCAAATTTCAACTTTTAGGCCAATGTGATCGCGCGCCATGAGAGTATGCACATATAATGGAGCTGTACACACGAGCTCCACGCGACCAAAAGGCCGCACTGTGGTCGCGCGAACCAATTTGGCTTGGCGTTCTCCCGTCAAGACGCGCGAGCTGTAGAGCGTCATGAGGACTACTGCTAGGCATCTGGATTGCCACACGAGCTGCCAAATGGTCGCGCGTCATTTGAAATTAGATTATGGTAGAAAACTTTTAAATTATGTATAGGAAAAATGATGTTGATGGAGGAGATACGCCAGAGACCAGATCTTTGGGATACTAGAAACGAAATATACAAAGATCTTAATAAAACAGACGATAATAGTGATCATAGTAGTTCTGAAAATTCCTTCAATTTAAGATGTTTCAAAGATAAATGCCTGGTAAAATATCGCTGTTTAGTGGAGGCAAAAAGTTCGTTCCTTTTTTGATTTTTTAAAAGTTTTCCAACAGAATATAAAAATAAGACACTAATGGGATCATTTATTTTGATCAAAAGTTAAAATCAAGCTAAATAGCTTATGACAAAGAGCAGTATGTTATGCGAATAAAGTTACGCTCTTGTTGCCAACAACGAGTCTTTCATCAAGACGTGCAGTCATTTTGAAGCTTGTGTGACATTGGCCTTACGGATGACATAGCCTAGAAAAATCATCTCTAAAGATTTCTTTGTACTCAACGATGCATGAAAAGGCTTTTGCTGAGCAAATAAAAAAGACATGAATTATATGACAAAAAAAGAATGTTTTCATGGATGGATGTAAAGTGGAAAGATAAAATCTGGCAAGTGTTTGAAACCGAACGGAACAATTGTGCATCCGTTTGGATCGAAATGGATTGGATCGAATCGGATCGCATCGTCGGAATTGTGTTTGACATTACACTTCTTTGAGAGCGTAAAGGCCAAAACACAGTGAGAGTGACTCAACAATGTTGGCAACTTAGTTGGCAACAATATCGCATTTAAAACACAGTGGACGCGGCTCGACAAATGTTTTTGATAGCAGTCACTGTTTTATTTATTGTAAAAGAAATGGAAACAAGGAAAGAACTAAGAAAAATCTTTAGTATAGCTTATGCGGCTTTCTTAAAATTGTAAAAGCATAAAGAAAAAGCTAAAAAAAAGAAGATGAGATTGCCATACAAGGGATGACGTTTATCGTACAGCATAACTTTTTCCCATTTTTCTCTATAAATTCCTCCTCAAAACTCATAATTCTCAAACTAATTAAACAAATTAATTTTATTAAAGTTTTTAATAACTAGTTTATTTACTACAATCTCTTAATTTGCTATTCTTTATAAAAATAACCAAATCCACATAACATGAATGTCAATTATTCACTGTCCACACAGAAATGTCAATTATGTTGGCGACTAATTTAGAGATTTTCTCAAACTTTTTGTTGGCAACTTGTCGAGTTGCTCTCATTGTGTTAAGTATATGGGACTTCCATATATTCGAATCTTTGACAGCAACCAATTTACGGCGGCTTTGTTGTGTCGCTCTCACTGTGTTTTGGCCTTAAGAATTGCAGCTTATTGTAAGAATATTGTGATCTCTTTTTATGAATTAGTTTATAAAGAAAATAAAAGTCACGATGTGCAAGATGGGTATCAAGAGAGTGTCCAAGGGCTGAATTAACTTACGACGGCAGCGTGAGTCTAACTTGGGAAATACTATTATACCATACATAAAGTGGGGAAGAATCAAACTACGTACCAGTTTCAGTCGCAAATCTGTTGATAATAAATACCCACTGACTCTCAACTGCCTTAAGGAACCATATACTGTGCCTAAGATATTGGCAACATGACTGCAGCAAGTGTTAAGGACTACACCTAAATTTTTTACAGAGCTAGAGAAGGGTAAGGCAAACTTGTTTAAAATAACCCCTGGTAGCTTTGACGCCTCAATGTTATTTCTATAGATCGGCATACACACACACAGACTTGCTAGAATTCAGTAGTAGTTTATTAGCTGTCGACCAGTCATAAATTCTCGTTAAGTCTTCATTTACACGAGCGACACAATCTTCTTGCAACTCAATTGGTCTGCTCAAGTAAATCTGGACATCATCAGCATATAGATGAATATTCACGTCCTTAATTACCTCAGGCAAATCATTGATATAGAGACTAAATAGAAGAAGATCTAGGATCGAACCTTGGGGTACTCCACAGGTGGAGTTTCGAAAGTTCGAACTTTGACTTCTTGTTGTCTACAGATAAGAAAACCTCTGATCAGCTTAATGGATGAAGAGGAAAAATTGAATAAATTTGAAAGTTTATAAAGGAGCCAATTATGATGTACTGTGTCTGTTTGTACTCGGCAAAAAGGTCAACGGTCTAGCATAGAATGGGCAAGTCTTGCTCTATAAGCGAGCCCTTGCCCCCAAAACAATACCGCTAATTCTAGCGAATAATTCTTGCATTCAATGTGTCATTGCAAAAAACGTTTATGAATATGGCACCAAGAGAAGAATGCAAGAATTACACGCCTGATTGTAATTTAAGTATGTAAGCATTTCACATTTAAGTTATTTCATTATTCGGTTTTTTCTTGTTATCGCTTTGCATAGCCAAGCAATTTATTGCAATTTTAAGTTATTAGTAAATATGTATGTAGGTATTGATTTTCTCAATTAGTGATAGTTAGGAACATATAAAGATTTGCTTAGATAAGTGGAATTTTAATATAAATTGAATATGGCTTGTAATAAATGACCAGTATTCTTTTTATTAGCAAACAGTTGTTAAACCCTAGATGAAATCTATAGGGGTATACTAAGCTTGTCATTCCGTTTGTAACACCTCGAAATAATGATGGTAGAGCAAAATGAATTGGACACCCACGCATAATATTAAAAGTTATTTTGATTTTTGCATGTCCGTTCGTCCGTCTGTCTGTCTGTGCGCACGATAACTCGAGAACGCGTTCACCTAGAAAGCTGAAATTTTGTACACGGACATTAAAAAAAAAAAGTAAAATTATGTTCGAAAATGAGACAAATCGGGCAACTCCTTCGTGGGGTTGCCATACGAAAATTTCGTTTTCCACGATATATTTGGACACTACCTGAAAACACGTCGACATAGAAAGCTGAAATTAAATACACTGTGTTTTCATACTAATAGCAAATAAAATTTCAAAAATGGGCTAAATCGGGCATCCCCTTCTTGGTGTTGCCATATAATAATTTTGGTTTTTTACATATACTTTGAAAACCATCAGTCCTAGACATTTTTATTGTACTAAAAACTTCTTCAGAATAAGAAATCCTATAAAATTGGTTATAATCATTTTTTCTGTCCGACGAGCCGTTCTAGAAACCAATGCAAAAAATCAAAATTGCTCAAATGGGTGACCATACGAAATTTCATACGTGCATTCATCTAGGGTATCATAAGAATTGGTCATACGTGCATTCATCTAGGGTATCATAAGAATTGGTCTTAAACCAATTCTAGCTTTTTCACTTGTTTTTTTTTAAATTCACTTAATCAAAGCTTCCCTTTCAGATCTCTAATTTTGGTGTAGTGGTACAAGAGCCGCTGCACTCTCATCAAAAGCCAAGGTGTAACACCTTGACTTATTAATTTCTGAGAGAACAAAATAGTTCTTGTATAGAGTCAAAAGCCTTACTAAAATCCAATGAATGCGCAATAGTTAGTCTTTGGCTTCTCTAATTAAAATTATACTATTTTAATTAATTTAATTTATTATACTAACTTTAAACGCGTTTTTCTCAAAACCATGTTTTTCAAACTGGGCGTACCAGTAGCTCCCTCACTTTTTATCCGATTGACTTGAATTCTTAAAAAAATGTTCCAATTGGCGCCATTTTTTTTAAATCAATTTTTCGAAAAAATCCTACAACGTTCACTAGATTTTGGACTATATTTTAAGACGTTTTTTGGTTTTTTGTTCGAGATTAAAAATTGTGACCAGTAGTGATACACCCATGTCGACCGTCCGAGATATGGTTTTTTCCTTGCGTGCGCTGCTATGGCGCCATTTTGTATCGTAAATTGAAAATAAAATATGTTTTTTGTAGTTAAAGACTAGTACTTTCATGTGCATAAAAACTATCTGAAAATCACGTGAAATTTAGTGAACACAAGGTGATATTACCCCTTAAATGTCCATAAAAACTCGCTTTTCAAGAATCGCTTAAGCCACGAGAATAGCTCGCTTCCCTTAATATAGATGTAAGAAATCACTAACACAAACACATTGTTCGCATTTACTTCGTTTTTAACATCAATTTCGGTTCGTTTTAAACTCTAAAGCAAAAACTAATCGAAAGAGTATCTCGAGTTCATAAGTCGAGAATCATGTTCATTTTACTACGCTGGTAATCTGTGCTCCTTTTGGTATTAAGCATGTTCTCGAACTTTTGGCCAGAAAATATGACTTAGTCGCAAATCATGTTTGAATCATGACGTTTGCAGTTGCAGGGCAGGATAATTATCATACCTGTTTGCGATATATTCGAAGGTCACCAATCAACAAATCACAATTGATTCTGAGACTTAAGTTCATATTGTAAATTCCTAAAAACAAATATCTCAACTTACCTATCTAAAGCTATCGCAACTAAATGTAAAATTGATGCTGTGCAACAGAGTACATCACATGATGTCCACATATCGCACAATTCTGGTCCCAGTTTCCATTCCTTAGAGACTTCATAAACAGCACTAAGTGGCATAACTAGGCAAGCAACAAGTAAATCAGCCACAGCAAGTGAAAGGATTAAGTAGTTGGCGACACTTTGAAGATGACGTTCCAAAAGGATGGCTGCTATCACAAAAACATTTCCTGAAAATAAATAAGAGGAAAAAAATTCATTAGTTTCAGTTTTAATTTATATAGATATGGCAATAAGGATAGTAACTTCTACGTTTATATTACGTGAAAATTATACAAAGAAAAACTTTATTAATTTCATATTATTAAAAATCCTGTACACAGTTAGATATGGAGGCTAGCTAGATTAGATCTGATCACAGATCTTTAGCATTTAGCTGTTGAACTGTGACATAATATTCAACCACTCGTTTTCGATAAGCATTTCTGATAGAGAAAAAAAAAGCATATGCACTATAATGAATGAACTCCCTTTGAACTCCCACCTATATTGGAAAATATAACTCAGAGATAGGTTCTGATGTTTATTTATATTTTGTTTCTTAAGGCTGGCAATGACACTCGCTAATGAAACACAAAGCAACATTTTTCAGCCTGAGATTTGTGCTATTACAATTGTTTTAAAACTAGCTCTTGATATTAGTATCAGGCAATTAACTTCTTAAATGGCTACAATGACTCTTAGTAGCATCGGTGAATAACGTTTCAATTATTGAGAGATCATGAAGTTGTAAAGAGACGGCACCAATTGGCATTGATAAACCTACCTGGACACATGTTTCAAATCCATTCATTTCTAATCATCGAGGTTTAGTTCTGAATCTACAGCCAATCGAAATAAATTTCCGGATTCAGTTGCAATTAATAAAAATGTACTAAGACAAATGTCTTCAAAAATCATTATCTGGCATGTGCTTGATGAATCATCTCTATCAGATCAAATCCTAAATTCGGTTTCAAAATGGGGCCGAAATTATCCTGAATAGTGAATACTGGATCCCTACCGAGAGCTCCTAAAACCCAAAGTGAGCGAGGTGTTAATAAATACCATCCATGACTTGGAAGCCAAATCCTTAGTACTAAAGGGGACATAATAATCCATGCATCCAAAAAGGCTGTTTCAATAAGCAAAGGAAAGCATCCAGAGATGGAATGACTTTGTGAAACGTCTAAGCACAGGAGTAAGAAAGCTCTTTATTAGTAAATATACATGTATGTCTCAAACATGGAGAGATGCCAAAGTTATCTTCATGAGAAAGAGCGGTAAGTGCAACAGCACAGAACCAAAATCATACCATTCGATCATCCTGAGATCATTTTTCCTGAGAACTGGGGAAAGGGTACTAGATGAGCGCACATTAGAAGCAGCATCCTTAGCTACTTCACAGTCATCAGTACGCTTACCAATCAGGAAAATCAAACTACTCATACATTACAGAATCTAGTTACCAAGATTGGAAAGGTAATTTCATAGAGGGAAGTAGCATTCTGTGTTTTCCTCGACATCGAAGGTACCTTCGATAATAAAATGTTTCCTGTATGGATAAGCGCCATGCTTAAAAATCGAAAAATTATGGCTTTCGTAGGGAGTGAGTCTATCACAATTAGTGCACAGAGGTGGTACCCACAGGCTGGGGTTTTATCGATGCTTTTGTGGTTGATGATGATAGACGAGCTCCCAGAAAATCTGTCGAACGTGGGATATGATGTGCTGGATTACACTGATGACGTGGGCATAACAAGAAGAGGGAAGGCAAACATGATGGTATGATCTTGGACCTAATGCAAAGAGAGTTAAATAAAGTTTCTGGAAGGTCTTAGCATTAATTCTAGAAAAACCACTGACATCCTTTTCAAAATGAGAAAGAGACTTAATATAACGGCACCTTCCTTGCACGGAAGGAACATAGAACTCTCTAAAGAAGTTTTTATGTCTTATCAATAATCAGAAACTTACAAGGAACTAACATTTATCGAGGGTTAGGTAGAATTAATCTGCACACACTGTGTGAATACTGAAGATTTGCTTGCCAAAGACTCCATTGTCTAGGCAAGGGTTTTGTAGCCCCATCAGATGTTCGGAAAACTAACCCTAATGCGGTAATAACCTCCCTTAAAACGGCAAACATTGACTAGACTTAATTCGGGCAGGGCCATATGGAACAAAAGAATTATTAGGTCGCAGTGCTTAGAGGCCGGCTTTCCGGGCCCACCCAAGATTGTCATTCCATTTGTAACGAATAGAAATAATGATGATAGAGCAAAATGGATTGGACACCACGCATAATATTTAAAGATATTTAAATTTTTGCATGTTGAGAATATAGAGAATACAGGAAGTGTGTGATAAGCCAAATTTAGCGTAGTTAAACTCTGGTTGTGTTAGAATCTTTTACTGCGTGAGAGCTCAGTACAGGCGTGTAGTAGAATCAACATAGAGACTTCCACCGCGAATACTCTTAGTCGTGCTCCTAATCGCTGTCTCTGCGCCAGAGTACTCAGGGAGTTTCTCAGCTGTTTCAACTGTGGGAGAAAGTAGAGAAATGTATTTATAAAAATCCACGCTCATGTACACGAATTTTATTGGTATCAACACTTCCTATTCTCTTTATATTTGCATGTCCGTCTTTCCATCTGTCCGTGTACTCGTCTGTCTGTCCGTTTGTCCATCTGCACGATAGCTCAAAAACGCATTCACTTAGAGTAGTAAATTTTGGTCATGGGCTTTTTAAAAAAAAAAAAAGTAAATTTAGGTGCGAAAATGGGACAAATTGGGCAACTCCTTCGTAGGGGTGCCATACAAAAATTTCATTTTTCACTATTTATTTGGACACTGACGAGAACATCTTGATGTAAAGATCTGAAATAGTGTACATGGTATTTGCATAGAAATACTAAAAACAAGTAAAGAAGCTAGAATTGGTCTAACGTAAGACAAATTCTTATGATACCCTAGATGAATACACGTTTGTAATTTCGTATCAACACCCATCTGCGCAAATTTGATTTTTGAAGTGGTTTTTGAATATATCTCTAGAACGGTTCTTCGAACAGCAAAAATGATTATAACCAATTTTATAGGATTTCATATTCTGAAGAAATTTTTAGTACAATAGAAATGTTTAGGACTGATCGTCTTCACAGTATACGTAAAACTTCTAAATTATTTTTATATGACAACACCAAGAAGGCGTTGTCCGATTAAGTTCGTTTTTGAAATTGTATTTACTATTTTTATGAAAACATTATGCACAAAATTTCAACGCTCTACGTTGACGCGTTCTCAGGCAGTGTCCAAATATGTAGTGAAAAATGAAAGTTTTCTATGGCAACCCTACGAAGGAGTTACCTGATTTGTCCCATTTTCGAACTTAATTTTACTTTTTTCTTAAAAGCTCATGTGCAAAATTTCAGCTCTCTAAGTACATGCGTTCTCGAGTTATTGTGAGGATGAACAGACAGGCGGACGGACAGACAGGCAGACAGATGGACAGATGGACGGATGGACAGACGGACATGCAAAAATCAAAATAACTTTTAATTTTTACATTGGTGTCCACTTCATTTTGCTCTACCATCATTATTTCTAGGTGTTACATTTCATCTAGGGTATAAAAATTTCAAAAAATGGACTAAAACGGGCAAACCCTTGTTGGTGCTGCCATACAAAAATTTGGTTTTTCACTATATAGGTACCTATTTGGACACTGCCTGAGAACGCGCTGACCTGTAGGGCTCAAATTCTGTACACGGCGTTTACATAAAAATTGGAAACATATGTTCAAAAATCGACTAAATCGTAGAACCGTTTCTTAGTGTTGCCATACAAAATTTTAGTCTTTCACTATGTATCTATTTGCCTGAGAACGGATTAAATCGGACAACCATTTCTTAGTGTTGCCATACAAAACTTTAGTTTTTCACTATATATTTGGACACTGTCTGAGAAAGCGTCGACGTAGAGGCCTGTAATTTTTTACACAGCGTTTTCACGAAAATACTAAATAACATTTTTAAAATGAACTAAATCAGGCAATTCCTTCTTGGGTTGGTATACAGAATTTTGAGTTTTAATAAGGGCTGCTTCAATCGAACTGAAGGCATTCAAAATACAACCACATTTTTTTGTAAATTCATAACTAAAGCAGGAACGTCCTGTTTTCCGAACGTGATGCTTGATCATGTCGTCATACGTTTTAAAGATTCTATCAAAAATCTGGACTTGACATTTAATAAGACTCTAAATTGGTCTAATCTTGTTAATTATTTTGTTTGCAAAGTGTATGGTACTCGACGTAGACTATCTTTATCCCTTTACACCTCTGAAAACTCGAATCATGCTTGTAAAAACACTTATTATTCCTTTGTTATTATATGGGTGGGAAGTATTTTGTAAATTAGACTTTGTTTCAACACGTTAACTCAATGTTGCTTTCAACTCTGCAGTAGTATGTTCACAATCACAATCGATTTTGGGATGTATTTTTGACAATTATATTAAATTACGTATAACATTTTTTTTAAGGAACCTTATGATAAGTAGGGAACCATACTACTTATACATTAAACTAATATTCACCTAATCTAGCAGAATATGTTCATTAATCATGTCACGATTTATTTTTCTCCCGAGTGAGCGCCAATTTTTCGTCCAGTCCATTAGACTGCGGAGTTCTCTTCCACTTGAGCTCAGAAGGATTAGCAGCAATCGCAATTTTCGTATTAGTTTGTTACAGAATTTCTCATATGTAGTAATTAATGTATATCTGGTTAATAACTTCTATCAACTCGCAAGCCCCTGACTAAAAAACTTTGTGTCTGAGCGCCGCAGAGTGCCGTTCGTGACGAAATTGTCTGAGGGTAGTAAACGTGGATAGATTTACTTACCTTTCCGATGGAGTAAAATTTTCTTACGTTTGGTGGTTTGGGGTGCGGGTGGTAACCACCACCCTTGGGATTGCCCAATTTGGGCCGTGTGTGATATGATTCAAGAGTCGCGAGTGGTGAATCGAGATACGAGAGTCGAATTAAAAAACGTTAAAAAGGTTAAAAAAAAAAAAAAAAAATTTAAAAAAAGAAGTTGAAAAGTTAAAAAAAGGTAAAAAAGTAAAAAAACAAAAGAGCTAAAAAAAGTAACACAAAAGTTAAAAAAGTTAATAAAATTAAAAAAAAGTTAAGGAAATTAAAAAAAAAAGACACAAAAGTTTAAAAAGTTTTTTCTTTTCCATTTTGTGTAATTTTAAAATAGTATTGGGTTTGTTTGCTTTATTTCATCAATCAATCAATTATTATTTTATTTTTATTTACTTTTTTCTCGAACTTTTCTTTTTTTTCTTTATTTTGTAACAAAAAAACTTAAAAAAAATTAAAAAAGTTAAAAAAATGTAAAAAAAATGTTAAAAAGTTACAGAAAGTAAAACCAAGACTTAAAAAGTTAAAAAAACTTAAAAAAGTTCGAAAAGTTTAAAAAAGGTTAAAAAAAGTTAAAAAAGTTAAAAAGTAAAAAAACCGTAAAAAAGTAAAAAAAAAGTTAAGTTAAGTTAAATCGTTATTCGAGAGGCGGGATTCGGTAGTCGAGAGTTGAGAAAGGAGAGTCGAGAATGGGGAGAGTGTATAGAATTTATGACTAAAAAGTAGAAAATAGAAAACATTAGAAAAGTTTTAAAATAAATAACTTCCGTAAATAAATTTCACTAAAAAGTAAAATATAATATTTTCTTTCTTAGTGATATACACAAGAGAAGTTTTGTTGCAAAATAAAAAATTCTACAATTCAGATCAAATCTTATTGCAAAATAAAAAATTCTACAATTCAAATCAAATCTTAAAAGTTTGGGCATCCACAACTATAACGGCAATTGTCTAACTGAAACTTTTAAGATTTAATCTAAGTTTTAAAAAAAATTATTTTGTAACGAAACTTCTCTTGTGTATATCACTGAGAAAGAAAATATTTTTTTTACTTTTTATTGCATTTTATTTACGAAAGTTATTTATTTTAAACGTCTGTTTAATGTATTTTATTTTACTTCTTCTTTTCCATTTTGCGTGATTTTAAAGAGTATTGGATTTATTTGCTTTGTTTCATCCATCAATTTTTTAATTATAATTTTTGTTATTATTATTTTATTTTTATATATTTTTTTCTCTAACTTTTCCTTTTTTTCTTCTTTATTGTGTTAACTCACCTGGACCTTAATATAAGATTTATCTTACAAGTATAGAGTTTATTAATAAATGCAATTTGAATTTGAACTACTCATGATAGGATTCTTCTAGTTAGAATTTAAAAAACATAACAGAGATACATATAAATCTTTTACGCTCGTATAATCTTCGTAGTTATAGCTAGTGTTATATTCCTTAATTCATTCGGGAATAAATCTTAATCCCTCAGGAGAAAATCTAAAAACCGTAGCTCTCCAACATTTATCCTATTTCATACAAAAATCTTTAATTTACTGCATAAACTTTAAACAGTGAACGTGGTGATGACTTTTGCCAAAACGAATATTATCCTGGCTGTAATCTTTCTATCTCTCGCTGTGTAGGTATAACTACAATGGCGGTTCATCAGATAATAACCTAACCCTGACCCGTTTTATCAGATTTCTTTTAGCGCAGTTGACGTCGATGTAATTATTTCCTGGAGCAGTAAATGTCACGTAGCAACGTTGCAAAATTGTCACAAAATAAATCTCTTTTGTCTGAAGGTATACAAAATCTTAAAGGCTTACGTTAGTAGTACGTTTCCACATCAAATATTTTGTTTTGAATTAAAGCACGCAGTAAAGACAACGGACTTTGAGCTTAATGTTATAATCCCACGGAAGTTCAAGGTTTTTATTAATTCGTTGTGTACTGGAGTTAGCGTGATATAAATTTATTAAATGTCCCAAAATAGTAGATAGATTCATGAAATCAAATAGTTAAGTTATACTTTGATCACATTTTTCTTCTTAATTTCCATATTAGTTATTCTTTAACATTCTTAATTAGCAATTACTCTTCAAAGTTCAATGATTCATTGTATGGGATTCGTCATTTTTCCAGAGAGCAATATAATTTGAAGACATTATATAATATAGTAAATACGAGTAAATTTCGACCGACCAAATATTTTGTGAAACCTTCTTTTATGAATATATTTTAGCCCCATCCCACACTTATGAAATTTGATAGAATTTACATCTCCTCGATTTAGCATCATATTAAGATCTAAGGAAGACAATGTATTATAAATCGTCGATTTTATGGCAGGCAATAAAATCTAGGTAAGTGCTTCTTGTATGGGTGGTTCAACACGACTCCATACATCAGAAAAGATCCATTTTATTCACCATGGAATCATTCATAGTCATAAAAATATCATTTTCGACATGACACAAGAAAGATTGTAAACTTTATGTTTTCCAATAAAACCAAAACATATTTTTGCCTGCATAATAAATGATTTCAGTGTTTGATTTGTGTGAGCGTATTTTTGTTGCTAGAAAAAAAATCTTGTGGAAATTTATTAGACAAAATATTTTTTATATTTATTGCAATTATTAATAATGAATTACGTGATTCGAATTAATCATTCGAATGATTTGAATTCGAAATTAATGATTGGAAGTTTTAATTTGTTTTTATGATCCTCTCAAGTATTTATTGGAATGTTTCTTGGATGGATGGAACTTTTGGAAGTCGATAGGAGATAATTTAATATTTTTTTTTATGGGAATATAGACCAAGGTAATCTAAAGCCGAATTTACATTATGATAACATGCAAGTTCGGAACCATAAAAAGACCTCAAGCAAGTAAGTTTTTATAGTTACTAGCATTTGTCAATTTGGACTAGTTAGTGATTATGTTTCAGGCTTATGATGGCAGTTGTTTCAACACTGTTTGACTGAGGGGGGGGGGGCTGGCTGAGTAGGCGTGATAAAGTTCAGTCTGCTCCTTGGGTGTTCCATTATAAACGGAGGATCCGTCGGGTGAGCTGCTCGTATTCGATGGAGATGATTTCGAGTCAAGATGGCGGACCGAATTTCATGCTGGAAAGTGTTCTTTTACGACTGTTTTAGTGTTAGTTTGAATGTCGCGCACACCAATTAGCGATGAATGTATTTTGGCAAAAGTTTTCGCTTTCTACAGGGGAAATGAACTTTTGTCTCGACAAGGTTATATGGGCCATTGGCTCAGTAAACCCTTTAAATCTACTAGAGGGAATGGCAGCTTCCCTGCATTACTACAGCAGGGTGTTGAAGAAATACTTCTTCCACTACAAAACATTTTTTGAACCAGTTACACTCTAGTTATACTCAAAGCAGGAAAAAGTGCTAGTTCTCTAGCCAAATTGTTCCGACCTATCAGCCTCTCTTATTTTGTACTTACGACCATGGAAAACAAATCACATTGGAAGTGAAATTTTGACTAAATCAAATATTATTTGTAAGCAGTTTACTTATCAAGCTAACAAGGCTACTGAAATTGTCATCTACACATTAGTCAAAGAGCTCGAAAAAGATCTCGAAGCCAAAGAGGTGGGGTCTTATGGGCATTTGTAGACCTACAAGGAGCCTAGGATAATACCACCTTCGATGCAATTTGATTAGGCGCTGAAGATAAGGGCTTGCAGCGCTCCACGGTTAACTGGATAGACTCCATGCTTAGAAGCAGGAGGATAACCACAACTCTAGGCAACTGTTCATTCACCATCATCGCAGCAAAAGGCTGCCCACAAGGAGGAGTTCTCTCTCCACTCTTATGGTTGATCGTGATTGATAATCTCCTAGAGAAGCTGACTAGTTTGGGTTGCAATGTACAAGGCTACGCGGATAACATTGGTATCCATGTGCAGAGAGCCCGCATGGCACATCTGCATATATACTGATAACCAGGCAGCCATCAGGGCGCTGGATGCTGGGCTCGTAAAATCAAAATTGGTGCAGTTATGCAAAACAAGGCTTGAGGAATTGACTGTAAGGCACAAGGTGACCCTAAGCTGGGTACCTGGCCATAAGGATATCTCAGGCAAGGAGATGGCTGATGAGTTGGGCAAAAGGGGCTCCGAATTGGATAGCTCCGCAGCTGTAGATTACGTGAGGATCCCAATCGGAGCTTTAAAAGAGGAAATCATCAGGGACGTTTATCTAAAGGCAGGCTTCCGATGGACCAGCAGGGATACCTGTCGTATTGCGAGGCAATTATGGCCTGCATATGACAGGAAAAGGACAAGGGAACTGCTTAATAGCAGCAGAGCAAATACCAGGAATCTAGTAGGGATAGTGACGAGTCACTGGGCCATAGAGGACCATGCAAGAAGACTGGGAATAGCGGCAAACGATTTCTGCAGGAGTTGTAGGGACTCGAAGGAAATTGAATCCGTCAAACATGTGCTTTGCGAATGCCCCGCTCTGATGAATAAAAGAGGTAGGCTACTAGGTAGCTACTTCTTTTCAAGTCTGGGAGAGCTTCAAAGTATACAGTTCAGAGACATTCTGAGTTTTCTGAGTGATACAGGATGGATCTAGGTTAAAGGTCTTGGATATATCCTGAGTTTGCCAAGGAAAGCAGGATAAATCCGCGGCTTGAAGGGTTATCCCATGAGGTCTAGGAGCACAATGGACCCGCTGGAGGTCTTAGTGAGGCTGGCTGGTTGTCTAATGGCACCCCTCTAGCTAACCTTACCTAACCTAACCTAGTTGTCAGAATACGATGAAAGCATGATCAAGTCATATCCGACCTCAAACAAAGGCCTTAGCATAAACCCCAACAAAATGGTCATTGTTCCGTTCTCGAGAAGAATGAAGCTTTCACTAACGGCTCTTCTTCTTGATAACACGGAATTGATATTTTCAGACGAGTCAAATTTGTGGGCGTCACTTTCGATAAGAAACTTACCTGCAATTCGTATCTATCCAGAGCGACGGAAAGAGGGGTAGGATTTCTCTGCATTTCTTCTCGTCGCTTCTTTGGTAGAACATGTGGTCTGAAGCCAAAAATAATATATTGGATGTACACCACGGTTGTTAGACCCTAGGTGATCATGGGTCCTGTGACCACCTGTCCTGTAGCATCCAGAAAAGCTTATTAAATCTTCTACTCCTGCATTTGCAAGAAAAAAGGAAGCGATCCCCAGTGATATCAGATTGCAAAAATAGAAACAGTTCAAGTCAAGTGATCTTGTTGGTCATTTAAGTATCTTAAAATAGATATGCTTTGAGCAAATGACGACATTATTTGATATAACCACATCCAAAGTGGATTTTATAAGACAATTCGATATGGTTTTGGAAGACCGATAACATGCATGTTCTACTAAACCGCTCTTCCAACAAGGATCGATGGTGTGGTTTACAGACAGTTTCAAAACGAATAGTGTAGTTGGACTGGGTATACACAGCCCCAGATACCATATACCAAAAGCCCTGGTATCTACCCCTACCGTATTCTAGGCAGAGGTATTAGCCATATATGACTACGCCAATACCTGCATTAAAAGAGCTATAGATGGTTCAATAATTAATATTCTCTCGGACAATAAAGCCGCTCTCAAGGCCTTTAAGTCTTACACTATCAAGTCAAGGATTATCTGGGAGTGTCTGCAAACCCTTAAAAATTTATCAAAGAGAAACAATTTTATTCTCATATGGGTACCTGGACATGATGACCATGCTTTTCCTCCACCAAATTAGTTATGGAGCCTCAATCTCAGAATTGTTCTAGAGTTCATTGACAGTCTGTCTAAACCTAGAAAGGGAGTAAATTGAACGGGGATTCACAATATATCTTTCTGGTCGCAGTGAATGCGAGGCAAACACCTACCCATTCCTCCACAAATCAAATCTAATCTAATTTCCATGATATGATTACGACAGCACACTCTTTGTATTGTTCTGACTAAGAGAGCCCCTTACTATGAAAGTTTTTTAAAAATTGGAGACAAGCAGTCAAAATAAAATTTTTCAATTTTGGTTGTCGAGCTTCTGACAATAATTTGGTTTTCCTTTTATTTTTTTTTAGATATTCATTTGGAAGGATTTTACTACCCTGTTGGTCCTTCTCTTTCTCATATCTGGATTATAAAAAAAAATCACGAATATTTATTGAATTTTGTATTTAATTGCTTTTGCTTCAAAAAATTATTTCGTGGCTCGTTTTACGTTGAAAAAGTGGTTTGCGTCATGGGAGTATTACCTTAAATCACAAGTTCGATTATGTGCTTTAGACAAGGTATGAATTTTCACATATTTAGATGAAAAGAGCGGTTGACAAATTTATTCCAAAATTGTTGCATTTTCAATAATAGCAGCATCGCAAAAACACCGCTGGAGTCGCTGACGACTAAGAATTATTCTAACAGGTGACGAACCATGGATGTATGGCTATGAAATGTAAACAAAGAAATAATCGTCTCAATGCAAGTTTCAAGGAGAGCCAGGAGCAAAAACAAAAAAAAAAATACTGCAAGTTCATTCTAAAGAATTCTTATCGCGATGGTCAATACGGAGTATTACCTTGAAGTTTCATATATAGCTTTCGTTAGTCAATATTAATAAAATGATCAAAATTATGGGAAAATAACTCCTGGATTTTGCACTACGATAACACTAACAGCTTACTATACTTTACTACTAATTCGTGAATTTATGACCAAAACCAATCCAGTCGTGATGCTACCGCCACCCTATTCACCAGATATGGCACCCTGAGTTCCGTAAAAATTTACACAGTGAACGCGAAACTCTTATCCACTGCTCGGACTCTATAGGTAACCTCTTCACCACACACCACCCCAAGGAATTTTTCAGGCTAAAGATAAGAGATATAATTCACTTCCTAAACTTTGCAGTCTGGATATAACCATAGATACACATAACGATCCATTATCCATAAAAAAATCTCACGACATGGTCAAGGTCATATTAATTGAAGCTCCTGAGAGATTCCTCGAGACTCACATATAAAATAATGATAAACAAATGTAACAGAAATGGAATTTTTTTTAACATTGTTCCCCAGAATATGCCACATTCCCAAATTCAAATTATATGATATCGCTATAGAGATAAAATTTTGTCATGTTATTTATGCCACTTGTAAACTTTCAAAACGAAGTAATAAAATTTCGTAGCCCAACAAACACTTAAAAGAGAATTTTTAAAGAATTGAAAATTTTTATTTGCTAAGAATCAATTTCAATTTTGATTACTTTCCAAAACTTCACAATAAAATTAAAAATTAAAACTTCTCCTACGAAATAGTGAAATAAAAATCAATTACAGGACATTATGAAATCTAGATACCATGCTGACCACAAAGCTTGAACTATAATAAAAATAGAAGAAGAATTGGCTCATTTCCTCGAGACCGGAAACTCCCGACCGCTATACTCAATTCTCCTTCCAGGGAAAGAGTTTTTCCAAACAAATGGTCGGTTCAGAGAAGTGTGCCAAAGGCGATTTTTTGTTCTTTAGATCTTCTATTTTTGGCACAAAATTTGAACAAATAAAATGTCTCACATCTCATAGTATATTTCAAGATTGTCCACTTTCTTGAGTTTGTTCCAAGTCGAAGTAATATTTGCTGACCCTTGAAGGTTCTCTGAAATTTTTTCCAATGAAAGCAAGCACATTTTATGTTGTGATACTTGAGGGTCTCGGGGGGAGTTGGAAAGATTGTGAGGGTTTTGTTCTTTTTTTTTTTGGTTGCAGATTAAAAAGAAAATTTAAATGATAAATTTTGTTTGTTTTTCTCAAGCAAATAAACATAAAAGTATATAAAATAAATATAATAAATAATACATATAAAGATATCAACAAGGACCATTTTGAAAGATGCGAAAAATTTTCCTAAAAAATAAAACAGTGTTGCTTCTGAGTGAGATGATTGAAATTTTGGGATCCCAATGACATATGGTATAAGATACAAATCTCTCCCCAGACTATTGAGCTATGTTCGATGCCCCATCCCTCACCTCTTTTTAGAGATTTGACAGGCAGATATAGTCATATACCTCAAATAATAATGAATTAAAAAAAAAACGATTTAGTCGGCTATATAAGACCCCACGTGGGTAGATAATTATAGCTTTTATAAAACTACATAGCTGACGAGCTTGTGAGACATTTCACACATATTTCAGAACATAAAACCATTATTTCTCACACTATTTTCTACTAAGGACTTATTTTCCTGACAGTTCATATTTTTTTTTTATTTATTTTTAATTAATTATCTTGATATAACGCCAGACTGAAATTTGTATGTAGATTTACAACCCCTATCCGCCCTCCCCCCTGTAAAAATAATGTAATTAACCCGTATATCCTGAAGCAGTTAGTGTCACATAATTAATTCATATACCCTTCAGCTTGCTTTCTAATCAATTTCCATGTCCTTAATAGCTCTGACAAAGCTTCCTGAAATCCGCCGAAATAAATCGCGTTCGTGTATCCCCCTACCCTATATCCTCCTTTGGGTGGGGTGGAGGGGAACGGGTATGTTATTACAAACGCACTAATGAAACCCACGAACTGAAACTAATCTAGCAGTCGGTGACGTGATCTCGCGCGGGCTAGACGTATCTCATTAGTCCTATAGGAAGTTCAATGAAGCATTGGTATGGTCTTGCAAGGATTGAATTTTATTGATTAGGAAAGCTTTTGATGACCTAGTTGCTCCTCCTCCTCCTCTCTGGGCCTTTTGTATGCTATTTGGGTTAAATATCTCCTTTGAGTATCTCATCTGGTTGCTGCCCTCATAGACTTCTATCGTTTCATTATTTCGAGGTTTTCCGTATTATCATTTACAATTTCCTTGTCTTGTTCGTACATACACACATTTATATATACACACACGTATACACCCATATATAATTATATAAAAGAAAATAGGAGAGCTTTGAGTAAATGGATTAACATTTCCTTTGATCACTCGTATAATCAAAAGCATTTAAGTACCATAAAGTCCCTGGAGCTATTGAAAGGAAACGAAAACCACTAGATTGTGGGTCCTGGATATGGCCAGATCAAAGCTAATCTTCAGATTAATTTGCTCATTTACCGTTTAGGCATAATTTCTTGATTTCCAGCTTTTAATCTATCACAAAAAAACAAACAAGCAAAATAATAATAGCGAATGAAACGAAATAAGGATCCCTCTCTATGTGTAACTGTAAATGGAAACTATTTATGAGCAAATACAATTCTCCTAATTCATCACATTTTCCACAAGCTTAGCTTGCAACATCAGGGAATTGTATTGCGCCTACCCAACAGCAACAGGAAGGACTTTTGAGGTAGGACCATTTGAAATTAAGCATCCAAATCAAAGCGGAAACTTAAACGTCTGAAAATTGGATTTGATTATTTGAGGGATAATCTGTGTTCCGTTCATTGTTGTCGTGAAACGTTCGTGCCAGCCTGGAAACCTGGAACAACAGCAGTTCCTAATTCATTCGTAAGGAGAGTGGGGAATAGCATAGCAAAATGTACATAGAACCTGAAAGTAGTTTTTGTCGATTTTACGCGGCGATTAAATTTCGGGTAAGTGTTTGCTTTGCGTGGGTCTTTCCTGATCTGTCCTTTTTAATAACTACCATGATAAGGGGACTTTCTTGAAATGGTTAAACTTTTGGGTAACAATGCAAAATTATAGTCATAATGGAATTATGGTGAAACAAAGGAGTTCAGTTAAGTGCTGCAAAGTGTTGAGCAGGAAAAGGGTTAAAAAGGGACAGTGCCGACTGCCGATGGAGATAATATTCTTCCATTGCTGAGTTTAAGCTATTTTTACTTTGAAACTTTTTTAAATGGGTACTTTTGGGTTAGAAAGAATCTCTCAAGGAGTAGGTACCTAATGCAAGTTTTGAATTGAAAGTAAAGGTCAAATTGCTTTATTGCCATCTCTCGTTAATGTTTTTCTTTAAGACGTGTCCCACTCTAAATTGTCCCAGTAGAAAATGCAAATATTTTCAAAATAAACTGATTTTTTTTTTCTTTAAATTAATTTTTAAAATAATAATAAAATATTAATGTAAAATATAAAATACAAAAAAATTATAAATTTTCCTTTTTTCAGGAAAGTTCTCTGACATCACGTTTAATGCGGGACGTATTGCTGTGCACAGTAGAGTCTGGTATTAACTTTATCCTTAACCTTATCCATAGACTAGAAAATTCCACTCAATATATTGGTGCATTTTCTTTACAAATCGCGTAGGTGAATTCAGCGAACTCAGTGGCAGTTAGAACAACTAATAAATCGTATAGCCTACTTTTGGGAAATTTAGAAATTTCACAAAGAAAGTAAGAACAAAACATTGATTTTATATATAAATAGATGTGCCCGAACTGGAATAAAATGTTGGACGGCTTTCATGTTTGGCGGCGCTACAACACTAATAGTCCAGTCAAATAAGCTAAAAAAATACTAAAGATCGTATTTAATTTCTTTCAGGCTGCAATTTTGAGAGTTGGTGTAGGGTGGTCCTGGGAGTATTGTCACAAAAATGCGGCGTCCCAGGGCCAAAACAAAGGGGTGAAAGATAATAAAAACACCCCCGAACTCGTGATAATCTATTTGACATGCGTGTGGAACGGAAGTGGTAAAATTTTTAAAAAATTTGAAAATGCCATTTTATTCAAAATATGATTCTAAAGAAAAAAGTCCAGGGTGATCAACCCCTATCTCGTAAGGGCGCGACAGGAACAGCGAAAGCAGCTAAGGGTGGACACATCGCTATATCCACTAACATGTGTCCGATTATTTCAATTCTGCAACATTTTGGTTCAGGAGCTAGCAACCAAGAGAAGCGTGAATGTTTCGTTGAAGGAGCAGAAAAACGGGTGGAGTGAAGAATGTTATCGGATTATATGTTGCACAATATTTGTGTTCATGTTTTACTGTCGTGACGTGTTTGGAACATTTTTGATTTTTTCTTAGAAATTTTGGTTGGTTGTGCAATGCGAGACGACAATGACGACTTTTGCCTTAGAATTTTTACTTTTTAATTCATAAGTCTGCAGTTTTGCACACTCGATGTTTTTTAGGGTTTTAGTTAACTGCGATTGCGTATGCGTGGGAAAAAGTAGGCAGATAGGATTGTGTGCATTTCTTGTTGGTTTTTAATTTCTGTAATGTTTCTTGTCGGAAGGGGTAGGGTATGGGATTGTAAGATACACGGGAAGAATGGGATGTAATATATTAATGGTATAGACTAGTTGGGTGGGATCTGGGATGTTTAGACGGTTAAAAATAGAAGCGTTACATTATTTAAAAATTTATTATTGACAAATCAAAGTAGTAATATTTGCAGATGCTTTCTTTTTTAAAAATAACAAAAAAAAGTTTAACTAATTTCCAATATGATTTACTGCACTAATTGTCTCTTACCATTTTCAAATCAAAAAATCAAATCAAATTAAAAAGCATTTTTTAGCTACGTAGAACAAGGAGAGGTAAACTATTTAATATTGGAATTTCAAATTGATCTAGTAAGTATTTGTTAATAATACCACAACAACACACATTTATCTTAAAACTCATTTGATTATGTTCTTCTAAAATAATGGTGTGAGGATTGACTGAAGCCCAAGTGTGTAAGTTATGAGTATGCACTACTAGTGCCTCTTTCGTCAGAGATGGAGTAGCATTCTGGCGAAAGTTGCCTCCTGTGTAAAAGGTATTTTAGACAACATTTTTGGCTCTTGTAGAAGTATCTATCGGCAAAACTGAAGACCTTTAGTTGAATGTTTTTCTTGTAAAGCTAGTACAATTGGGAGGGCCACATTGTTAAGTGTGAATTTCCCGTTCTCTGCGTTAATGGTAATCTTATTTTTACGGTCTTATTTTCTCAATAGAGTTAAAAGAAGTAAATAAAAATTTTCTATAATCTTGCTTAATAGTAAATTAGTGCACTACTGTATTCTAGGATTGCATCAATTGTAGTTCGAGTTACTAAAGAGCCCAACATAACTTCCTGTGATAGGTAGTACGTAATTTTATGATCTGGTTAGGGCAGGTCAATTTACCTTTCTGTGTTGAACTTATTCCAGTTATTGAAATGTGATCTTTTTCTCTAATCAAATAGGATGTTTATGGCTTTAATAGTGGGTAAAAAGAATGTCAGAGAGACGGAATTTCTTGAGACTTAAGATACTCTTCATATCTTTAAAGAAATCCAAGAACTGAAAAGATTTATTCATTCCAACTATGCTTCACGAAATTTTCAAATGGTTGGAGAAATCTTCAAATGGCCTATAACTCCTAAGGGGTCACTCCTATAGGTGGCGGGGGTTCTCACCTTGATCTGAAACTTCTATACAAACGTTCCGACTCAAAAAACATTTGCTTGGTATTTTTAATCATTGCTGAAGATTTCTCTTGGAATATGAGAGTTTATTTGCACCATGTGTTCGCTTGTCTTATGGTCGAGAGCCAGATGACCTAGTACATATTCAGAAATGGCTAATGGCTCTCCTGTTGTTAATTTCGGTAAATATGAGATGCCTAGAGCAGCTTTCGCTCTATATCTATACAACTGAAAAGGGTGTTTATTCTATCGAGTCAAATTGATCTCTATTATGGCTGGCCCAAAAGTGAATTTCGTCACTTCATATAGCACTTTTCACTACAAAGCTCTATCTTGAGCTCTGTTGGATAATATCTATTAAAATATTCCATATGTCAGTGAATTGAGCCTGACTATTTATTAAAACGGGAGAATCGATTAAGAAGTAAATCAAAAAGGTTGGCTCGAAAATTTTTACATGCTTTACGCCATTAACATAACAATAATTGCAGGCAAAGAAAAACACGACGTCGGAATGAATTTGAAGGAAGTATTAAATAAAAGGTTGAACATGAGCGTCTCAAAATTCAATTGAATCAAATGAATACCCAGGGCACACAAAATTACAAGTGTGTGTGTTGTAGAATTCATTCTACAAGAGCAAATAAGATAGTATTAAGAGCAATTTAAGACTATGAGTTGGACTCAGGGTGCTCTATGAATTGCTGACAAGCTATGAATACGTCCCAGTTAGAAAAGCAAAAAAATTGTTTGCAAGGGGTGGTAAATCCTAAATATTTGGGAGAGGAGGGGTTACCTTCAAATGTTATGAATCAATCACATTACACTATAACTTCTGAACAATATATTCTATTAAGATGCCTTTCAGCTCAGACTAAGCCGCCCAAGCGTTCAAATAAATATTCAACCACATCCCCCGCAGCAACTATAGGTACATGTGAGAAACAATTGATGACCTGTAATACTCTGAGGTTTCCAAATATTGCAAGAAGGTATTTCGGCGGGAAAATCGTTCAAAACTATTCTAATTGTGGTCGAAGCTGACTTAGATAGGTGGCTAGAAATTGGAAAGTCTGAACGGCTTGCTATCATCTGAGATAAAAGTATTCTTTTAGGGTGTTTTGTTCAGTAGTTATATTAATTCATAAAATTTGAAGTATACAACTTTCACCCGAATTGTTAGGACTACTCCCCCCCCCCCCCTTTACCACCCCTACAACTTTGCTTGTCTTACCGAGACCTGTCCATAGCTGGGCGGTTGACAGCTATTCGTGGAACACCACTAACAACCACAAGTAAAATGTAAAACTAATTTCCTAAATACCCACATTTAATATCATCAATATATTACATCCCATTCTTCCCGTGTATCCTTCAAACCCATATCCTACCCCTTCCGACAAGAAACATTACAACAATTAAAAACAAACAACAAATGCACACAATCACATCACATCATTTTCTTCCCACGCTTAAGCAATCGCAGTCACCCAAAACCCAAAAAACCATCGAATGCGCAAAACTGCAGACTTAATGAATTAAAAAGTAAAAATTCTAAGGCAAAAATCGTCATATGTCGTCTCGCTTTGCACAACCAGCCAAAATTCTAAGAAAAAATCAAAAATGTTCCAAACACGTCACGATAGTAAAACATGAACGCAAATATTGTGCAACATATAATCCGATAACATTCTTCACTCCACCCGTTTTTCTGCTCCGTCAACGAAACATTCACGCTTCTCTTGGTTGCTAGCTCCTGAACCAAAATGTTGCAGAATTGAAATAACCGGACACATGTTAGTGGATATAGCGATGTGTCCACCCTTAGCTTCTTTCGCTGTTCCTGTCGCGCCCTTACGAGATAAGGGTTGGCCACCCTGGACTTTTTTATTTAGAATCATATGTTGAATAAAATGGCATTTTCAAATATTTTAAAAATTTTACCACTTCCGATCAACATGCATGGTAAATAGATTATCACGCGTTCGGGGGTGTTTTTATTATCTTTCACCCCTTTGTTTTGGCCCTGGGACGCCGCATTTTTGTGACAATACACCCAGGACCACCCTACACCAACCCTCCAAATTGCAGCCTGAAAGGAATTAAATACGATCTTTAGCATTTTTTCGGCTTATTTGACTGGACTATAATGATTTGTGATATATCTATTGATAATACAAAATTCTTTATAAAAATAAATAAATAAATAGTAATAATAAAGTTATAAAAATAAGTAAGGGGTGAAGGAACGGAAGGAAATATGGAATTTAAAAAAGTATTCCCATTTTCAATAGGATTTTTTTGCGCTCTATTGGTATTACTGACGGATTGCTCCAAATGCTCCGAACTTTATCTAGGATCAGTTAGATCACTCTGAGCAATAATAAAGAGAGAGCGCTCAGAGTAATCTGAAAGTAATAAAGATACAAGAAATCGGTGTTCAGAGCGCTCGGAGTGCTTTGACCAGAATAAAGATACACGTCCTTGGATTACAATAATGTTTGAGTGACTCATCGTACTCACGAAATCCAGAGCTGCGGCTAAATAAAGACAAAACGCTATGATAGGGTGTGTTCACCGACAGATAAAGGGTGCAAAAAGTGACTTTTTGTCACCACCAAACCCTTTCGTGTGTTCACTGAGCACGAAAAATGACAGATAAACGCTACCGAAACACTTCGTTTCACTTTCCTCTTCGTTCACCGAGTCGACTGAGAGTGACGGATAGCGCGCTACCTTTTCTCTATCGTATTTTGGATAGTGAAATATAGCGAAGTCATTTGTTACCATGGATACCGATGGGAGGACGACAATAACATGGCAACTTTGTTAGGTTAGGATTAGGAGATTGGAAAATTATAAGAATATATTATATGCAATTGTAAATCTTCTAGGATCATTGCATTATATTTATTAGTTTTAAATTTTTGTTCACACATTTGTGAAAATAAAAATATAAACAAACATTTATTTATTTATTTGAGCATATCATAAAAGTTACATCGATTTAAATTATAGCGAAATAAGTAATTGAAGAATAGGAGTAATGTGATATTAGAATATTTATAGTATAGTAAAGAATGATTGACATATAGTAAAACAAGTAATAGAAGAAAAGAAGCAGTCAGAACTTAATATAAAAATATAAAAGTTAACAGTAAATTATACGGTAAAATAAATGTTGCATTTCAGATATAAATATCTGAAATTATATAGCGGAAGGCAAATCAAGTAACTTCATTCAAAAATCCTGATCCTATTTTACTATTTTATGTTAAAAAACTCGAATTCTGAAAATTAAAATTTATTACTACACTACGCTACGCTTTCTTTCGTTCACCATGCCAAAGTCACCACCGTAGTAATTAACTGTCAAAGTAATTCTTTTGACATATGTTTACTACGCTACGCTAACACTACGCTACAAGACGCTAACGTGTCGGTGAACGCACCCATTGTATGCACATGCGAAAAATGGATATTTTCTGTTTCGATAATATTATGCAGTCGTAGGTATTCGTATTTCCGTCGATGGAAATTCATGGGTATGAAACGAATACTATATAGTTTCGGACAATCTTTTTTGGATTTGTTTCCGCTATGGGTTTTATGCGGTTGCTCATATTTTCTGATTTAACTTAAGAAATACTTCTGTTTTCATCCCTCTGCGTTCCTTGGTAGTAATTTTTAGGGTTCCGTACCGAAAGGGTAACAACGGGAACCCTATTAATAAGACTTCGCCGTCCGTCTGTGACCAGGTTGTATTTCATGAACCGTAATAGGTAGACAGTTGACATTTTCATAGACTATGTTTTTCTATTGGCAATATTATAACAAAAGAAAAATAAAACTGAAATAAAATTAAAAATTGAAGGAGGCCCCCATACAACAAACGTGATTTTTCGGCGTGTTTTTCCTCGTTTTATTCTCATTCATTATTATTATCATAAGTAGGCATTGTTTTTTCAAACGACGTCTACTCTCATTTGAAAAAATATATAAAAAGTACTAGTGTTAAACTTTGTAGGATGGTACGGAACCTTTCGTGCGCAAGTCTGACTCGCAATTGTCGTATAATTATCTTCTTTCATAGTTGACGATTTGATGTATGGCTTTGACGATCTTTTACCGCACTGACAGATTACTTGCCAAATCCTAAACTTCTTTGGGAATTTTTCTGCCAGAATATTACCGCATTAATCACTACTATAAATTTGGCTACCTGGAAAGTACTGGAAATTTGCTTGGCAATATGTTTCATCATCGAGAATTATGCAGGCGTCGCGACGCGTCGGAATTGTTCAGCAGGGAAGAATAAAGTTTACGACTGCAGCTTTATCCTGTCGCATATCTTCTCGTCTAGGGAATATACATTGTTTTGTAAGTATGTATTCAAGTTCAATTTATTTTTTATTCTTTGCACTTTACTTTTGTTGGTATTAAACTTCTTTGCAAGTGCACAGACCGACAAGCATGGATTTCGCTTCAAAGAACGAGAGATTTTTTTTGTTGCAGTAATGTTTCCACTTATTTTTTCTATCCTGTTCCAGCTTTGCCATTAGTTGAATCACACTCCAAAAAACACTTTATGACACGATTAGCTGTTTCCTGTGTTGTTTTACAACTTTTAGAGATAGACAATGTTGAAGTACTTCTATTTTAGTAATACTTCCGAACAATTTCTTTTCTCACTTGGTCTTTATTCGAAGGCATTTTGCAGCAAACTAATTGCATCGGCCTACCCTTTTGTGAGCAATACTGATAAAAGTAACAATACTATCATTATTTTATACGGAAATATTTTTTTAACGAAAAACAAAAGCTTAGGTGATTTTCAAACTTGAGACAATTTTAAGTGGGACACACCTTAGTTAAATTTATCACTTTTTTCTATAAATAGGTAAAAAGCGTGGAGAGTGGGGAGGAGAAAAATATATTGAAATAAGTAAGAAATAATGAGAGAAGAAATAGAAGAGAAAAAAGAAAAAAGAAAAGAGAGACATGAAGAAGGAATAACAAAGAAAGAAAAAGATATAGGAAAGGGGAGAAAAGAAAGAGAGAAGGGAGAGGAATTGTTTGTATTCTCAATCTTCTGTACCGACCAAGAATTGAATTAAATTGAGTCGCTAAAATACAGGAGCATGCAAAAAAGGCGCCCACAGCGTTTTATAACTGCAAAAACTGTTTAGAAACAAGGGAAAAAGTTATAATTGATCTAAGAAAAATAATATTATACCCCAAATGAAAATAAAAGTTATATAAAGTGAAAACCAAAAGTTTTTTATGGCAAGAAGGAGTTGCCCGATTTAGTTCATTTTTCAAATTTCATTTACCTACTATTTTATGGAAACGCTTTGTACAAAATATCAGTTCTCTACGTCAATGCGTTCTCAGGCAGTGCCCAAATATTATAGTGTAACATGAAATTCTTGTATGGCAACCCTACGATGGAGTTACCCGATTGGTCCAATTTTCAAATTTAAATGTACTTTTTGTTGTTAGAAGCCCGAGTGCAAAATTTCAGCACTCTAAATGAACGCGTGCTCAAGTTATCGGGAGGACTCATGGACGGACAACCCAAACGGGTTAATATAATGCGTGGGGGTCCAAGCCAATTTTGCTCTACCATGATTATTTCTATGTGTTACAAACGGAATGACAAACTTATTATAATTCTATAGATTTCATCTAGGGCACGTGTACAGAGAATACAAGACAATTCGTAGGTATTCTCATTAAGTTTTAACAAATGAGCTCTGACGAAATTTCGTTTACTAAGGTATATACATTTCTATTGAAAAAAACAGAGAGAGTAGAGAGAGAGAGAGAGTAATGTGTTCTCTAACGGTACAGAGAACTCATTTATTCTTTCTTTGAAACATCGTCCTGTTTGCCCAATGTATATTCCCTTGGCATGTGAGCACTTCAGTTCTCTAAGAAATAATAATTTCAAATCGAACTTTGCTAAGCACCTATTAGAAAATAAGCACATTTTTGACTTAGAACCGGAAATTCTGCATTTTTGTGACAAAGGTAGAAATCTATACTTGCTAGAATCATTCGAAATATCTCGAGCTCTATTAAATTCAAATTCTGCATGCTTCAATGACCAAACGGATCTTCATTACTCGCCGCTATGCAAACCATTACATTAGACTACATCAGCAATACAAACATTTTTAGTTTACTGAAGATAGCCGAAAAGCTGAAACCGGTCTACATTCGAGGTAAATAATTTTTATCAAATAAGTGTGGGAGACAACGTTTTTAAGTTCAATTATTTATAATGGCGTACCACATAAGCTTAACAGAAAAAATTTAAAAAAAAGACTGTTTTTTCCCTGCAATCACTACAGTCTATCTTCTGGAGTATATTGGAGTGTCCAAAACTTCTCTCTTAAAAGTTTAACATAATTACAGTTGTCTAACTGCAACTCATGCCCAAACTTTTAAGATTTAATCTGAGTTCAAGCATTTCTTATTTTGCAATTAAACTTCTTGTGTATATCACTGAGAAAGAAAAAAATAATTTTTTACTTTTTAGTGCAATTTATTTACAGAAAGTTATTTATTTTAAAAGTTTTTTTTTAAATATATTTTATTTTCTAATTTTTAGTCATAAATTCTATACACTACTCGACTCTCGAACCTCGACTATCGAAGCTCGAAAATCGAATCTCGACCCTCGAATGTAGAATCTCGACCCACGAATATCGAATCTCGATTCTGGAATCTCGACTATCGAATATCGAATCTCGAACCTGAAATCTCGACTCTGTAATATCGACCCTCGAATCTCGACTCTCGAATTTCGAATTTCGACTCTCGGAAATCGAAACTCGACAATCGAAACTCGACTCTCGAATCTCGTATCTCAAATCATATTACACACGGCCCAAACTGGTGGTTACCACCCCCACTCCAAAATCCCCAACGCGTAAGAAATTTTTACCACATCGGAAACCTCCCCATTCCCTCCTTCTAAATCAAAAAACCCCATGTAAATCCATCGACTTCTACTACCAGACAAAAAGTTTCTAAGTCAGGGGTTTGTTATTAAAAAAAAAAACGTAATGAAAATTCAGGTAGAAAGACTCAATTTTCGTTTGACGAACTACATATGTCGAGTGCAAAAGTGAACCAACTCCACTTTTATAATTGATAACATATTGATTAGAGTTGGTTCAGTGAAAAAATTCACAAATCATTGTCAACTATTTGGTTTTCCCCTTCTTCCCGGGATTATTTTTCCTTTAAAAGAATTCACGTTGTTTGTTCGCGTTTCCCTTTTAGCTTATTTTTTTTTCACTCTATGGACTTGGTACACTTTAGGTTCACCCGCCATATATAAGTCCTGCATGATTTCATTTATGTTATATACAAACTTTGGGAGCGAAAACCTTGTGAAAAAAAAATAACTGCTACGTAAAGGAATAAAGAACAAATAAAAAAGAGAATCAAGTTTAATTGGCGGTATGAAATCATCATTTAAGGAAAATTGCGAACAAGGGTTTTTTTTATGGAACATATTCGTTCAAAAGGTAATTCAATTTAATATAAAATTGATTTTACACCAATATCGGGATTAACTCATAGAAACTTTACCTTGGTCGTATTTACGTAGTTCATGAAGTCGAAGAATAAACTTATTCCTATTTTCTTAACGTAAACATCTTGGGGGAAATAAACAATTCGCCCCTAAATATGTATATAAAGTGAAATAGATGAAAGCTAACTAACTTTTGCCTGGATGTACTTATTTAAGGAAATAATTCGATAATCAAATCAAATTATTTCGTCAAGTTCAAGAGTGTGTCTCCCCTGTAACTATGTAGCTTAAACTTAATTAAATATTCATGAGCGCAATAATATTCAGCGAAATACTAAAGCTCTTATCGCTGGGAAAATAGAGTTATGTACATATTTACCAACATAAATACTTATATATACATATACACACTCAGTCTCTAGTAATTTCATTACGATTTTATCCCTCTGACCCGTCTCTATTATCCTTCGAACAGGATATAATTTCTTCTTCTAATAATTTCCACATATTTTATATCAATATACACGGGTAGGGTATGTGGTATGTACCTAGCTGAGATTTTGTTTTTTATTATTATTAATTTCTCTCTTTTTTTTTGTTTTTGTATATATCCAAAATCAACCTGCAAGCAGGTAAAACAGCAAAATCCAGAGAAAGCAGAGAAAGTCTTGTTCCTATGGAATTTTGGTAGAATAAATTGATTGTAAATCGTGTCCTTCTACAACATTGCAAATATTTGTGACAAGAATTTATCCTGAAATTCATCACACAGACAATTTTATTGAGATTGGGATTGTCGTCATGCTGTATAGGATGGATGTATGTATATTAATCCCTCCTCCCATCCCGTTCAAAAGGCTTGGTGAAATGCTAACATGTTTCGTTGGCTTTCATACGTGATGCGATTTAATACGCATATATACATATAAAGAGTCTGGATATGAAGTGCTCACGTGTCGTGTTTCTTTTGATTGTGTTATTTATTAAATTCCATTTAATGTTTATCCACGGTTTAATTGAAAAAGAAAAAAAAATAAAAAAAAAATCATTTCATCTGTCCCGGAGAGTAGTGCGAAAATATAGGAAGTATGTTTCATTTAAGGAGAAAAATTTCGCGAGGAGTTGGACGGATCTAAAAGGTGTCCGGAATTAAAAGTGGTCGGAGGGTCATAGTTAAAGTCTGTAAAAAATTATTTTTATTGGAGTATTTTCTTATTTTTACATAATCAAAGGCTTAATTCATTTTATCCATAAACATTTTTTTGTTTTACTTTTTTATTTACACCTGCCTACACCTGCCATTAATAAAAATTGGTAGTTTTTGTAAATTTTTTTTTTTTTAAATTTCGAGAGCCCTGTTTTGTTTTTTTTTTGTCTTTTTCAGTACTTTTTGTTTCACATGTACCCAGTGGCGTTCGATAAGTCGAAGCTCTGGGCAATTCGAAGGATTTGCTTCATCAGGCAGAATATTGACGACATTTTGGTGGTAAAATTCCATTACTGTCTTGCTATAATGGCATGTTACCAAATCAGGGCAAAACATTACAGAAGTCTTGTGTGACCTAAAGAACGGAAGAAACCTTTTCTGCAAACATTCCTTCAAATAAATTTGACCGTTGACGCTTTATTTTGTGACGAATTTTGTGGATTTCCGGCCACAGGAATAGATCGCTTGCCCAGATAAGGTATTTTATGGTAGCTTTGAGCTTTTGAACTACTTCTACCCGACGTGTGGCAACATAAAACTCCTGACCTGGAATTTGGCTGAAGTCTATTTTACAAGAACTCTTGTCAGCTATGACGTAGCAGGAGAAATTCGTTAACAAATTTGTGCACAGCTTTCGGCCCAAGTTTTACATATCTTTTCCTTCCCAACACCACGATCAGGAACCTTGAAGACTTTGAAACTTTTTAGCTTCAGTCGTTTTTTTCCTCTTGTTGCCTGAATGGTAGACTTCGGGATTTTTGGTTTCGGTGCGACATCTCTGATTGCGAGGTTTGGATGTCTTTTGAAGAGAAGTTTAATCTTCTCTGCTCCATCTGCACCTTTTGGATGGTGCTTTTAGGAATTTTATAAAGTTTTTCCAACTTTGCTTGACTCAAATCTGGGAACTCGTTGTGTTTGGATACAATCAGTTTGCTGTGATTTTATTTTTTTTTATTACATTGTTGTCACTACAGTGCCAAATGACTAAGTGAGAAATACAGGGTGTCCCAGACTAATATGACTATATTTTTCCAAATGATTCTTCTCATCCAAATAAGTGAAATATTGTATGGCAGGAATGGAGGTCAACCTACGCGTGGTGATTAGTAAAATATGCTCCTTTTTATGAAACTTTTTAAGATATAAGGTATTTAATGAAAAAAAGAGCATATTTTACTAATCACCCTGTAACTCGATAGGGTGACAATTTGCCCCCCGTCTGGATGAGAGGAATCATTTGGCAAAATATAGTCATATTAGTCTGGGACATACCTGTATATTTAAAGTAGGACATGTAGGGAAGAATATGAAACAAGAATGAATGCAATCGAAGAGTTTTTTTACATTTTGGCAAACTGAAATGTGTCACCACTTTTTATTCTGGACACCTCTTATAAGCTTGAATCATTACATTACAGTTTTTGCGGTCAAAAGTATAATAATAATTATTAGCGTGTTTATATTAATTGTTGTAAATAAAAGAACGTTGTTAAGAAATTGTTGGAAAGTTGCTCTCTGTATTTTCCAAACTCGACTATAAATCCTTTCATTAAAAAAATGTTAATTTTTAGAGGTGAATTTCCTTATTATGGAATCCGTTTTCTTTTCCTCCTTCACATTAAAAAGGAATTTAAAATTAATTTGAAAAAAATCGCTTACTTCTTAAAAATTCCGACTTTAGTTTTACTATACAACAATAGATGGCGCAGCATAAAAAAAAGAGGTTGTGTTACTTCTTTTTCCTAATTTTAATGTTCTTGTAAAGGGAAAGTAAAATATTAGAATAATAATAATAATTTTTTGTTTTTTGTTTTTTTTTTAATAAAGTGAAAAATTTATTTTAAGTGAAACATAAATTGCCAAGTGTTTATTTTTAAATTATTTAAATTTGCTCAAAATTTACATCAATTAGGATAATACTAAAATCCACTAAATGACACTATTATGAAATGCTGAATTTAAAAATTGACAGAAGGCGCCCGCGTATTGACATTAAAACATGAAAGGTCTAGAAAAATTCTTTTTTAACAGGAACCACAAGTCCTTTGAATTTTTTGTTATCAAATGAAAAGAAAAGAGAAATTTTCCAAAAGCATGGAAATTATTTCTGTTAATCAAGTCGCTGGGATACCATTGAAATGATAAATAAGCATTCATCAGAGGTGATGGCTTCAAATATTTTGGTATTTATAGTTATTCTGATAAACATATGAAAACTCTGTTTAAAAACGGGATATAAACCATGTAAAACTTTTTTTTCATATGTTTATCAGAACTATTGGTAACGTTTGGAGTTTGAGTTGATTGATTGAAAACGTAGGTCAATTAAAGTCCCATTGTTCACCCTCCAGAACCATGAGCAGTCGCTCATATGGAGGTCCCAACCGGACGCTCTTATAAATTTAAGTATTGGCCCCAACCCTCCTTGCTGGCATCGTGTAACTCATTCAGAAGGTATGAGCCAAGGAGTCTGGATCGTATTCCTGAGAGTACTGGACAGTGACAACGGAAGTTAGTCACCGTTTCGGATTTCTTACTGCAACGTCTGCATGTAGAATCATCTAAACGTCTTATCCTGTGAAGGTGACCCCTGAGACAAGAGTTCCTAGGTTGGCTTGCAGAGTCCTAGGAGCTCATTAGTTTGAGTTGGGTTGGGTTTACCCTACATTTCCTTTGTTATTCTACCCGAAGGTCCACTAACCAAAGGCGACTGTGTTGGCGGTCAGCCCAACTTGAAATCATTGAGAAAAGGTGTTTTGCCGCAATTCCGACTATGGAGATAGGTTCCCCGAGACTGTACCAAGGCGAGCAAGGTCATCCGCCCTTTCATTCCCGCTAATGTTGCTATGCCCCGGCAGCGACTGCAAAATTATCCTGCTATTCCGAAAGAGGGAGTTCAGGGTGGTTTTACAGTCCGTTACTAGTTTGGAGGTTGTAAACAGTTTAGACAAAGCCTTGACAGCCGCTTGGCTGTCTGAGAAGATGGCTTTGGAGTTTGAGTTAGGTCGGTAATTTACTGGCCCAAAAACACACGAAGAAATCAATGGTATGCGAGAAATTTCGTAATAATAATATCAACGAATTGAAAGATTCGAGTTGATGAAAAAAATAGAAGTTCTATTGTTGTAACTGCACTTTGCTTTCAAAATACTAAAACAAAATATTAAAATAGCACATATTTATGTGAGATTAAGTTAGAGTTAATTCACAGAACCGGCCATATTTACATAGTTCTACGGATGATTTGTTGTGATACCACATCTGATCTTATCGTCTATTTACGGATGATACTCTGGTATTGAAAGAGAAAACTAGAACTAGCCGCAGCTGCCGTTTATGAATCGAACTTCTCAACTGCAACATAACTTTCCCCAAATCGCCCCTAGTTTACTCAGCCTAATACATTCACATACGTAATACCGAATATTCTCCGAATTCATCTTTATTCAAACAGTTTCAATAGAAGTGTTTGTATAGGAGGACCTCGTACGGGATTAGAGTACCTGCTTACAAAAAGGACAATTTTTGTTAAGCACCACCGTGATATTCCGTACGTGCCTAGTTCAACCGATTTCTACTCAATAAAACAGAGTTTTTTTTTGGGTTACGCATCTATTACGACATCTATTGTTGGCTAGCTAAATGACCTTCAAATCTATTCTTTTTAAACTGCTGCTAAAAGCATTTTTATCGACTTATCTCATTGAGAGGTATACAGAGTGTTTCCGCCATTGAGGTCCATAAGGCAGAAAATGATAGTTATCACCTAGCTAAACAAAAATAATGTATGGAAGTGGAGTAGCGGGTGAGGGCGTAACTGTTTCGGAATTATAGGGTAATTAAAAAAATATGCTAGTTTTTTACAAAACGTCCTGTATCTTAAAAAATACAGGATGTACGGTCAACGTTGCTCAACCAGCCCTGTACTCCTCTCCCCACCGAAGTTCCGAAGTTATTAATATGACTTTTTTTTATATAAGAACTGTAAACTGTGGACTGTCGTCCTTAATTTGACATATTTCACCTAGTTCCAATGAGATCTTAACGGTGACCGTACACCCTATACTTTTTAAGATGCAGGATGTTTTCTGAAAAACTAGCATCTTTTCTTCATCACCATGTAATTTCGAAACGGTTGAGATGACCCCAATCCCTCCGCGCCAAACAATTTTTGTTTGGCTAAGTGAGTACTATCATCTTCTGCCCTATGTACCTCAATTTCGGAAACACCCGGTATTTATTTGAGTGCTCTCTGGTGCATTAGCTACCACTTTTCCAGGTACTCCGTTATTTTCTGGGGACCTTTAGTAGAGAGATTCCTTTGACAGCTCTGAATTAACCTGGATATGATTTTATAATAGTTTAGTGGCGGCGGAAATATGGACAAAAACTTTAATTTACTGTTTTTTAACCTTGTTGAATAGGTAGCACCTTGGATATCCTTATATGCTTACAAACGCAAACTTGATTTAGTGCGAGCGGGCACTGTAGTACAATACACGATAAAGATAGCTACAAGATCAGGTTATGTTCCAAGAGTATAATTATAATTTCCGTCCCCCTCAGCAGACGTAGTTAGGGCAAATTTCATCTCTATATGGTCCCTCCCGGAAGGTTGTCTATTCATAGACCGTACTAAAGTGATTAAGCCTGATCAGTCCCAGTCAAATGATTCTGCATGGATAATCTCCTGATAGTTATATCATACCTTCTGGCTAAGGTGACGAAGCCTGGCCGAGAGGTTGATTTATACTAAGTATGGTATCACGGGGTCTGGTGCCCATGAAACTAGGCTCCATTTCAAAATGGCGAGGCCCCTTTATGGGAGCAACGTGGTGACTATGTTGGCCCATATGCAGGCCGAGTGGCCGATATCGGAGTCCAGTGTGGTGTTGACGACTATGTCCCTGCTCGCAGGTGCATAATCATCTCGTAACGAACAACGAAAATAGAGTGGAATTGTAATCGTTGACGTTATGCATGCTATAATAGCAGATCTTTGCGTGGTGTTGTGCATAATCAACCGGGTACCAGGACTCAAAGAACGATCAGAGATGCTAAGTAGGCCTCGCTTTTACCAGTCAAGCATGCTCTAGACTACTGGAACTAAATGAGGCAGATATGTCTCTTGAGGGCGCTGATTGTCGTTGATATAGCGTGGTTACATAGATTTTTATGTGACACTGTGATATATTAGAGCACAACAGTAGACGAACAGGTGCATTGACAAGCTCGACAAGAAGCCTTCTCTGTATTTTCAGGCATTCCCAGAAGACCTCAACTCATGAATCTTCGTCAAGAGAAACTTTTAAATATTGCCTTAGGGATAAAAATCATAATAATGGTTGAACTAAGATAGTTAACTCTACAAAAAAGAAATTCAGACATCATAAAAATGAAGTTCAACTGTTTATCTTTGTTGATACAGTTTATATCCTAGTGCAATATGGGTTGCTCAATATACTACAAAATAAAGATGATAAATCTCCACCCCCCCCCCCCTAAAATTCTCACAAATTAATAATATTTGAATTTTTATTTTTTACTTCACCAATCACCTCTGACCTAATTATAATATCGATCACCGAACCGGTCCCAGGATATCCTGTCCTATATATAAAACAAAAAAATAAATTGAATTGAACTCCAAAGAGGTGATGATAAGGGGGACGTTATAAAGACAAAACCCATAAATTCATATCAAAATGAAATAAATAATAATAAAAATCAACTAAACAATGAGTAATTGCATCGCTTCCCCCGTCACGAGGAACTTAGCGAAAACGACTTGACTTAAGACACTGAGCGAGTCCTGTTTATCAGCTTCCCGAGATAAATGAGTTTTGGAGTTTTTTTTTCTTTCTTTCTGATTTAATAAGGTCAGAAAATAAGATATGAAGGAGAAGGGCAAAATCATGCTGAGAATTAAATTGTGATGCCCTAATGAGTATAAATCAAGGTGTTGTGAACAGAAACATCAAGGATGGCAGGAAAATTCTTTTCAGCATTTTTATATTGAAATCAGCAGAAAAACAAGGGAAAAAAATTCAAACTGAAAGGAGAAAATCTCAATTAAGTTTAGCTCGTGAGGGATAGAGCAAAAAGGAAAAAAACAGATGATGGAATCACCTTAAAGCACATCACACACTTTTTATATGTAATTAGGTTACTTTGCCACAGAATGTGTTAGATTTTATTTTGTTCTATTTTAGATTTTATTTTTTTCAACTCTTATAACTCGAATAAGCTTTCAGTGAAAATTCATAAAATGCAGCAGGATGCTTGTTTCCACGGTGAGATAAATGAGTGTTTGGAGATTAATAAAACAAAAAATATAAAACAAAAAGAAACTTTTTGTAGCGAGAATAAATCCACGTTGATTTCATTTTGCCATCAAAATCCACAAAAAGTTGGTGAATTCGTGATTATGTAACATGAACGGCACTGGAGTTACGAAAGTTTATAACTGGATAAATGGAAAAAAATAAAAATTAAATTTAGTTTTCATAAAATATTTTGTTTTAATTACGGGAGAAACGAGATGGATTGAAAATCTAGGGACAATGACTTTTCTTTCTACATAGAAATGATTTAATTGTTCAAGTTATTTTGAATCTAGTAATTTTTATTAGGGGTTCCATCCGCCATTTGCAATGCATGGTGGTTCTTTTTATATAGGAATATCTATTAACGTAGAATTTGAAGTCACAACGAAAATAGTTGGAACAGAACCGTGTATCCATCATAGAACACAGTGAAGAACTTTTATAATTTGTTTTCGAGATTAATATCCGCTCATCCATGGGAGTTTTTATATTTTTTTCTAATGCTAAAATTATATTTAAATTGAAATACCATTAACACTTGGCTTATTGTAACAGAAATCCTTGAAGGTTTAACGTGGGCAAGTGCCAAGTATGGTTTAATCTCACGGTGTTCTTCACACTCGAATTGATTTTGTAACGTTAATCAACGCCCTCCAGCTTGACGTCTTCGCACTGATGGGAGCGAGCATTATCTAACATGTCTGTCATTCTATGGGTCCAGGAACCCGGTTGTTTAAGCGTAACTCCACGTCGAGCTGAGAAGATTTCAATGACCATTCACTTTCATGAATCATCGTTGAGTCATCCCACACTCGTCTTGGTGGGTATTGTAATCTGTCCGTATTTGGGGGTCAAACACAGCCACCATGTTACTCCCCGAAGGACCTCACCGATTTCGGAATGGAAGAAAGTTCCATGTGCAATCGACCCTGTGGTACCAGAAAAATCTCCGGTCAGGTTTCGTATCTAAGGCTACTCCAGTTTGAGCTTCATGGAAGTTCGGAACTTATGATCTTTCTCTATGCTTCATCTAACTCTTCTAGTTGGAGGGTATGCCAGGGACTTCCTTCTTCGTTTGAAGCCTTTTTTGCCTATAAAGTCATGCACTGATGTTGGCCTCTATTGCTCTGTACATTACTGACATAATACCTTTACTCAACTCTTTCTACATCCATACTATTCAGTTTCCTAATGCCCGGACATTCACACAGTGCATATACCCAAACCTCGCAACTATCTCTATACATACACTTCTCACCTCCAGAAATACGCCTTTTATGCTAGAAGGTATTTAGGGAGCCATGGTAAGTCAAAAGGAAACCAAAGTAAAGATTGAATTCAAAGTCAGGTTGTTCTTCAACGAAGGACATCTGCCTTATGACTTCAAACGTTACTGTTCCCTCTTCGCTCTCACTCTATGTGGCCTGCATCTGTCCATAAGGCACTGCCTTAGTGAATTTTCCCTCTATCTCTTATTAAGGCTTTCCATATCTTCATTCGACCCTCAGTCCTGTTTGATCTTGAAGCAGTGATATCTAGTACATAATCAGGAAAACCAGCTGGGTTCTAGGGAATCATAAATTTCGAACAAATACCACATTTTGACTTTTGTAAATTTTACAATATCAAAAAAACAAGAAAACTAGCAGACACACCAGAATAGTCCGATTGTGCTTCTAAGTATTCGCTATTAATATTCTCAGAGAATTCACAAATTGAAGTTGGTTTCAAAAATTAACCAGTAATAAGGATCATACTTATGGTTTTTACTGCAAATAAATAATAAAAGAAAAGTTTAATGGGGGTAGAATGGATCCCTGAGGCATACCGTCGTTGATACTAGCTGATTTATTATTATTAATATTAATTAATTGATATAATCTAAGGCTACATGAATTTAAAGGAAAATCGTTCAATCCGTGATAGTAAATCAGAGTCTAAAAGCAGTTTGCCAACAGCATTTCATAGAAAAAATTCCTTTATTGAATGGGAACCTTCGTTTTTGGCGATTTCAGTTGAGGAGGTAATTTCTTCTAATATCCTGTTAATTAATTTTTGAGAAAGTCTAAACATAGACAAACCGATAGTATTTAAGTTAAAAGGCGTTATATATATATAAAAAAAAACACTAGCGAAAAATATTACACACCCTCTATCACCAAAAGCAATTTAATTTTCCTTAACAGGGTTTTATTTTTTCTTTCTCTTGGGTATCAAGTTTTACCAATTCTATATCCTTTAAGGGAGACCTTCCTATCGGAAATTTGTGAATTTAAAAGCCTATTAATTGCCTTAATTTTAAAAGAATTCAAATCCAAACAGGTTTTTATAATGAGAAAAAAAAACCATAAATAAAACAAAAAGAAATTTAGAAGAGTAGCTACAACTGGATGGAAGTCCTCAATACAACGAATTCCCAGAATCAATTCCAATCCTCAATATCAAGCAAAACTAAAACAAATGATAGTAACGAAAAAATATTTCTTTAGACTTTCTATTTATAAAAAAAAATACAAAAACAAAATGGAAAGTGGGCTTCAATTATGGATATCAAAAACGACTTCCTTCCAGTCTATCAGGATGAGAAAAAAAAAAGAAAATCAAGAGGATGGCAACTTGCAAGCAAAAAACTTCTGTACGACATACACAAAATATGTTCTTTGTGAGGAAACTTTAGGTACGTTTTCTTTATAAATGAAGGAGAAGCTTGCCTGCCTGCCTGCCTGGTTCCTGGTGCCTGGAGGAAAAACCTGTCATGGATGTTCCCTCACAAAAGACACTTAATTAAGAAGTGGTTTTCAGTTTTGCGACATAAAAGCAACAAATTACATTTTAAACTTTGCTCCAGCTTTGTGCTCTCCACGACGAAAGAGAATCTCAACTGTGCTCTGTGACTTAAAGTTTTCTCCTTGTAACATTGAAGTTTTACTGAATTCAACCATAAAATCTGTGAAATTTGATTTGAGAATTATCCTTAGAACTTTTGGGATAATAGCATTTAACTAAGGAACTATATCCGTTGAAGTGGAGGCCAATTATACGTAAATGAGAGTTTTGAGAAAATAAAATTATTAGTGCCTTCGAGAAATATTAGTTTTGAAATGATTCTCCTTTTGTTTTTTTTACAAATTTTCGAATTCGAAAATGGGGCATTTCGAATGAAAAGCAGTAGGTATATGTTTATTCGAAATTGAAATGAAGAGTCCCAAGAAGAACTGGAAGGAAACTACGGTCTACTCGTGCAAGGACCGTTGGCAATGGTTGCAATATTATTCGAGCTTATGGGTTATACTAACATAATTTTGCTTGAAAGGATGTCATATGGTTCGAAGATATCATCGTTGGTAGATCAGATTGTGCTCTTAGCTTATCTATTCAGTTTTCAAAGAAAAAGCTCTAGTTCTACGGCCCTTATTAAGGTGATGACTAATTTATTTTGTATGTCACTATCGAATCTTCGGAGATGGTAAGCACGAGGAAAACAGAAGATGGTAGACTATTCCACATTTGCACAGTTCGGGATAAAAAAGCCTCACGGAATTTTATTGTAAGTATTTTGAAGGGTGGCAGGATGAGCGTGGCTTGTAGTGCGAATATTGCATGCAGCAATTAATCTACAAAGGATCACACTAAATAGCTCATCGTAGTATTGATTATGCATGTACCGATAAAGGAACGAAAGGTATCCAATATTATGGCGGTGATCGAGTGAGTCGATATTACAAGTAATTGTCAAAACGCTAATAATTTTGGAGGCTCTCTTTTGGACTATATCCAATAAAGCTAAAGGGCAGGATGCCAGACTCTATCAAAGGCCTTTAAAATATCTAGGGTAACGAATTTGGACTCACAAAAATTGTGGAAATTACGGTTTCAACTTTCCGTAAGAAAAGTCGGCAAGTGTCCAGAGGGGTGACCAGTCCGGAAGCCATATTGGCGGTCGTTGATGAGTTCATTGGTTTCTATATAATTCATTACTTTGGAGGGATTGCTACACTCTCCATTTTTGGGAAAGGGCTGAACTGGGCTAGCTTCTAAGCAGTAAGAAAATTCCTGTCGAATAAGACAAGTAGAAGAGTTTGCGCAGAGGTTTAGCCAAGGATGAGACGCAGCTTTTAATTAATAGGAACGAGAAATCGTCAGGACCTGCGGCTTTAGATGCGTTGATCTCCTCAAGGACCTTGAATACATCCCTCGTGTCGGCTTTTGTACACATCCCAACGGGAGATGCAAAGCAGGTGTCTCTAAAGTGGGTGGGTGACGAGAATTTGAAGCGAATCGAGCAGACAAAATATTAGCTTTATCCAGAGAGTCAACGACCACTTCACCAATATTAAGTAGTAAAGGTATAGAGAAACTGGTGAAGTTGTTCCTGATGGTTTTGATGAGAGACAAGAAACCTAACTTTGCGGCTTGCCAAGATTTTCTGTCTAACACTCTGGTCAAGAAGAAATTTTTCTTTCTGGATAATGGACTTGCAGGTGTTCCGTGCAGTCTTATAGACTCGTTTCAGCTCTGGACATGGATGAAATTGATAGGCGAATAATGCAGACTTTTTTGCTTTTATTGCTTGGTTACCCTTCTGTAGGGATGTCGGGATGAGATATTAGAAACAAATTCAGTAAATGAGCTCTCTCTCCAGCTGTATTGGGAATTCGCGTTAGTGCATCCACTAGCTGTTGCAAATTAAAAGGTTCACAGAATCGAATCGACCCGCAGGGCTTATGGTAGAAGAATGTCTGAGCCGCGGTATGTTATGGACATTAAAATCACCTACTAGGACGATTTCGGAAGAGGGGGAGACAGAAAGCAAATGACGAATAGTGTGGGATGTATTGTCAAGTACGGATACCGTCTCGTCATCAGACATATTTGGGCTGCGGTAGTGCCTGTGCTTGTGCCTGTGAAGTTTGAACCTAATCCAGATGTACTTAAACTGTGGTTTGGCAGAAGAAAAATCTTCAAGAAAGGTATAGGCCACATCATTCCGAATAAATAGCGAGCGTTCTATGCTGAAATAAAAGAGGCAAGAAGCTGTAACCAGGGATGTGATACTGATTAATATCAGCATCAGAAACGACCTCAGTTTTACTTAGAGCACGAGTTGCTGGATTTTCGGAGATAAGTTAGTAGTACATAGAAAAACGATTTACACCCAATCCACAAATGTTGCAGATATTTAAAATAAAATTCTGCATGCTCAAAAGGAAAGCAAAAAAAAAGCAGAAGAATTGGCGACACACAGCAACACAGATTTGCGTGATTTTTTCTAATAGAGGTAAGAGGGCAATACATTTTCTGTTGACTTAAGAAACACATTTAATTCGAAAAATAGAAGATCTGAACTGTGGAGGCTATTCCGAAGTTCCGCAAGGATCTATTCTGGCTCCCCTACTATTTTCACTTTTTATTATCATATGTAAATATGCGAATAATCTTCAAACATGAACAGGCTCTGAATGGATAGTACTAAATTTTCTTCCCTCCTCTGAGAATCATGGTTCTATCTCGAGTTATGTATGAAGGTTCTCCTTGACTTTAGATAGCATCACTCTAGCTAAGCATATAATATCAAACGGCTATGTATTTGATTCTTGGGACATTTTCTAATTCCTGCCCACTGATGTAATGCTGATTAATGTTCTAGGACCGGGACTAAGCTCATTTTTAGATTTCGCAATTCAATGATTCCTCAGCACCATTTATCTCCCTTTCACATTAGATGCACTAGACCTCTGTTTCCATATCAATTTATTGATGACCTGATATATTTGTTGGCGTAGAGACTCATCCAGGAACTCAGTAAAAGAGTTACTTGTTGTACAACCACATAATGTATTCTCACATTGTCATACTTGACTATAAAGGTGCTTTGAGCCACCGCCCGCAGCGGTACTAAACTTTTGTAAACGGATGAGCGTTGGCTACCAGCCCTGGTAAACAACGCTCATCGGTTTACAAAATTTTAGTACCGACGCTGGCAGGGGCTTTTATGTTAACTAACATAACTTTTTAGTAAAGTCTTTTTTACTGAAAGCCTCGACAAGTTTCTTCGTCAACTCATCTATCAGCTCATCAATAAATTGGTATGGATACTGATCTGTATGACTAGTGCATCTAATGTACGAGTGAAAGGTAGATATAAATGGTGTTGAGCAATCATTGAATTGTGAAGTATATAAATGAGTTTAGTCCCGGTGCTAGAACAAAAATCAGAATTATATTCATCCAACCAATCATCATGAGCTCATCTGTGCGCTCATCATGATTGGGCTACCAGAGAGGGTGGTTGATTTTCTATTCAATTGTTTTTCTCCATACAGACAAGCCAAGCTAATGATGCAAAGAACAGCATGGCAGAAAGAAGATATGGTAAGGATTAGAGGACATGGGGTACCATAGTTTTCGGATATGAAGTCCCGACTGGAATGTCAAAAATTTATTTAACACATCTTGTATAGTCGGTATACTGTGTACCTTGGGTATGGGCACCGATGTGTACTAATTGAACCGTGATAGGCATCACCCGAGCTTTATGAAACGACTTCATCTTGTCTCTTATTGCATGAGCTACATGAGAGCTGCCCCTTGAGAACCACCACCACTTCAAGCAGTATAAATCGACAGTTCTTATCCATTGAATGGCCCTACTACGAGCAAATACATGAATAAGAGATATTCTAATCTCCTAAGAGAGGAAAGTTTTTCTGTTCTTTCCACTCTTTCGATATTAAAAATTGCATTTACTCCAAACATTTTCGTTTACATAAATTTCGTCAGAATAAAAAAATCCTTGAAAAACTTTTGGTCATTCTGTAAACCGTAGACGAGAAACTAAGTGTGTGTCTATGTGTGTGTGTGTGTAGGTAACGTGAACAGGTGGAACATTTTCAATTTTCTTGAATTTACCTTTAGTGCTCAATTGCACAGAAATATTCCAATGAACCATAGAAAAGCTAAAATTTTGAATCAACGAAAAGAGTAGTATGATCCATGAGCGAACAAGAATGAAAAACATTTATACGGAAGGACGAAATAATCTATACACATACACACAAAACCTCTATTGTGTCGCTTGATTTTCGATTAGACCAAACAATTTCTGCGATATTAGAGTCATCTGTGAAGAAGAGTATTTCTGCATCTTTAGATCTTCTGTTGTGTTGTGTGCATCGCATCTTTTACAGAATCCCTAAGTATCCCGAATACACATTACGAGAGTACAAAAAATATCGAATATTGAATTTTCTAGAAGTTATACGCTACTCTTTGGGGAAATATAGCAAGTTCTCATCATTTCGAAGTTTTCTTCCTTTTAGATTAAATTGAAATCCCTCCCTCCCACATAGTTGCATTATATGTAACTATCTCTGGAATTCCACGTAACTATCTCTGGAATTCTGGGAAACCTTTTATATAAATATATTTATCAGTTACAAGTACAGCAAAATAAAGGATCAGGATTTTATGTCGGGTAGTCATCCATATTATATGTACTTATGTATATATAAGCTGCAAGGGACACCAGTTCAGCCTGCTGTTGTTGCTATTAATTTTTGTGGAATGCAAATGTCCTGTCGGATATTATGAGAAAGCTGTTTATAGACGTTTACTCAAAATGACAAAGAATAATGTTCTCCTATTGGTGATATTTTATGTGTATAAATTGCAACAGTTATGAATTTTACGAAAAACGATTTTATTTATTATGAATTTAGTCTGTGTGCCTCGGACAAATATATGCGAGACTCGAATGGAAGGTCTTCATGGATAAAATTTGATTTTTTTGTGGGTTAAATAAATTAATTAAAGAAATTAAATATTGTTGAATTTGACTAATTGAAACATTCTTAATGCATTGCTAAAATTGAGTAGGAAGGTTTTTTGCTGTTAGTTTTGTAGTATCTACTTGATGCACATATAAAAATTTGTGCTTGGTAATTTGAAATAAAACAGTAGGTGATAGGAGATGCCGGAGAAAAGAAAACTTTTATCGAAGGATCATCAAAAGAGCGGGTGTGGGGGCTTAAATCAGTCGTTTCAGGGGTAATACTAGTTAAAGGTTTTTCCTTTAAATGTTATTAATCACCATTTAACTCCTGAACGACAAACCTTATGATGATTTCAAATATTTTAGATAGATAATTCTAGGAGCTTTCCATTTGTTTCTAATTATTCCCTTCTTATACCAACAAAATTAACCCAAATCGACCGTATACAGGGTGTTCCGAAATTAAGTAAAATGGAGTCAATCGACTCTATAGGTTAACTATGTACAACCCTCACTAAACTATATTATGTAGGTATGTTCAGGATTCATAAGAATCCTGATATTATGATATTAGCAATATTAGCGAAATTTCATGTCGACACATGTACATACTGTCCTAAAGAAAAGAAAAAAAAATCACGTCGGAATTGTAACAATTTCATAGTAAAACAAGCCAGAAACAACTCTACACGGGAGTATACTGCGTATCTGCACTTGGTAAGTCGACATGAACATCTATTTTTTTTTTGACTTGATTCGAACTCTTTTGTGATTTAGCAGTGCAGTGATTAACTTGGCGACTTATTCCTTGGTGTTATTTCCAAGTGTTTTTTTCCTAGTGTTACATTTTATTAATAAATTAAATACTTTCTTTAATTGACGGCTAAAATAAAATAATCTTATTCTGAGTATCGACTGGATTAAGGAGTTTATTTTAGATAGCAATTAAACTAAAGGATTTTTATTGTGGGTAGCGACTGCAATAAAAATATTACTAACATTACACTTTATTTCTAGTCTCGACTGAAATAAAGAATCTTGCTTCGGGTCTCGACTGAAGTTAATATACTTACTAACATTCAATTTAAGCCGGGTCTCGACTGAGTTAGAGAATATTATCTCGGGTCTGGACTGAGATGATATATTACTAACAAATCACTTTATTGCGGATCTCGACTGTAATAAAGAGTCTTATTGCGGGTATCGACTGTAGTAAGACAATTACTAACACAAAACACTTTATTGCGGGTCTCGACTGTAATAAAGTTTCTTATTGCGGGTATCTACTGTAATAAGACAATTACTAATAAAACCACTTTATTGCGGGTAACGACTGTATAAAAGAGTCTTACTGTGGGTATCGACTGTAGTAAGACAATTACAAACACAAAACAATTTATTGCGGGACTTTATTGAGGGTCTCGACTGTAATAAAGAGTCTTATTGCGGGTATCGACTGTAGTAAGACAATTACTAACACAAAACACTTTATTGCGGGTCTCGATTATAATAAAGAGTCTTACTGTGGGTATCGACTGTAGTAGGACAATTACTAACACAAAATACTTTATTGCGGGTATTGACAGCAATAAAGAGTCTTATTGCGGGTCTCGATTATAATAAGACAATTACTAGCAAAGCCACTTTATTGCGGGTATCGACTGCAATAAAGAGTATCCAAATCCCAAACCTCAATAAAAGTCAAGTAAATCAGCTGCCATACATTGATCAGGTGAGTACAAGTCAATTGCAACATTTATCTAAATCAAATTTATATCTTAATTATTTATTGAATATTGGTTTCAGTTTCTTATACTATAAAATACATATATACATATGTCGTTCATTTCTTAAGTTATAATATTTATTGAGCTTGAAACATTTAGCGTGAATGTGAAGTGTAGATTCAGCGAATAAACGAATAAAACCACGAGTTTTATACCAGTGGCATAATTTTCATAACACTCTTCATTTATTGCATGTAATGCTCTACCTCAATGTATTTTATTTGGGAGACAGGATAAAGGTTAAAAATATTTCCTTGATATCTAATGAATAAAAAATCAATTCAATGCAATTTATTATTCTTAGTCCATATAGTACAATAAGATTTTGTTAAATTCTTGGTCTTTATTGCTCAAAATTGTCCAATAAAAATAGAGCCTCAGGAATGTGATAATCAAATTCCTTGAATAATTGTTCGTTACCGATGATTGTAGGAAACATTTCGGGTGCATTCCAAAAACATTCTATGAAAGTTATGGAAGCAATACGCTCTGATACCCAGTACAATTCTTTTAAAGCATTGATGTCCTACGACGGGAAGGTATATTATGATGGTCACTCTCACACCTTACTGCTGCATGCCCTGTAAGGTGAAAGAAAGCCGTCCTTAGCAATTCCTTGGAAGGTGAAAAGAAGCATTTCTTATTAATTTTTTGGAAGATGAAAGGAAGCATTCCTTATTAATTCTTTGGAAGGTAAGAAGAAGCATTACTTTTAAATTCTTTGGAAGGTGAAAAGAGTAATCCTTTTAAATTCAGTGGAATCACTCATTCTGCCATTTCATAAAAGTGAACGGAACCATTAACCATGAATAATCCAGAAGGTTGGAAAAAACCATTCAATTTATACCCTCAGGAAGGGGAACGGAAGCACTCTTCCTGAGTTTTCACTCAGAGGTAAAAGCAAAAACTGTTCCTGCTCTCTTAGAAAGGTGTAGAAAATAAACTCGTCTTCACTTATTCGAATCTCGTACTTAAATGAAAATAATCCACTTCTTCTAAAATAATGTATATAAATCATAATATTTTCCATCTGTATGCACTTTTCTTTCATTCATTGTTCTTAGAAAAACAATCAAACTTATATGACTCATTTTCGACCTGTACACACTCCTTCGAAGTAGCCTCTGGAAATATAGTCGAACAAAATTCTATCTCTTTTCGATAACAACACGAATGAATAAATCTCATTCAGTCATTACCCCTGCTTTCTCTAAATATTCCCTAAAAGGTACAGTAACATGCTCAAAAATACGACGCATCGATAAATTACGCCTGCCTTCCTAAACCAGGTGAACGTACGGTATGTTCATGTACTCATTACTAATGCGTTCCAGGTAATGTCACAGTTAACCTTATCTAAGTCAGGCATTCCCATTTTTCCCGCTGGGAGTCGAGCGTGAATTTCTGTGTAGATGCACCGCGCCTACTGTTCACTTTTTGAAGTAAGTTAAGTAGGCATGCCGGCCGACGAGTGTTAGAAGCGGATAATTTCAACGATGCGGGCCATCTTTACACATGGGCCCGGTGGGCCTTGGCCCCATGATCCATGGGGGCCCCTAGCCCGTGCGATAGTAGACCAAACGATGACCACTTCTTCAATCAGTATGATAACCTATTACAAGCTATACCAGAGCCTCAAAATAACTCTCCATTAAGTCTTTTTCTTAAGTGAAAACTTTTATATTTAAAAAATAAATTTTAATAATACTTTTAATTTTTATTTCTAAAAGTAAAAGTTAAGAGTAAATTTTTATTGTACCTACGAAATAAAAGTTTTAAGTCTTTTCAGACCTTTATCTAACAAAAAAACTTTTTGTGAGTATTTCGAGACTTTTATTTTATAAAAGTCTTTTTAAGAGTCTTTCTTGATTTTTTTTTTATTTAAATATATAAAAAGTATTTACAGTCTAATGTAAAAAAAAACTTCTCCCGCTGGTTATAACATTTTAATAGATTTGACCTTTGACCTTTTTTGGTTCAGCTACAACTTCTTTTCTAAATTAAAAAAACTAGAATTAGCTTTTTATATATGTATATTTGTGCCATGAAATTTCGTCGCATTAGGATTTGAAGATGATGTCTCTTAAAGGGTGACCTCCAGAGTTGATGTACATTTCAGCCCTATTTATGACATTTTCCATAACTTACCGTAACACTTCCTGTGATATGTTCCTTATTTCTTGATGAATTATTCCGTAAAAACATTGAAACGATTATTCTACGTTTTTGGGGAGTATAACGGTTCATGTTTATTTTTAATATCAGAATGATAGAAAATGTCATCTAAAAAAAATATTAGTAATTTCTATAGTTTCACTACTTTTGCGTCACCCGTTACATAACATAATTCGTTTATATCATATAAACTTAAGAAAAGTCCACACTCAGTCTGTCTGTAACGCGTTCGTATCCCAGGACAGTGGCGGATGCAGGAATCTTGTGAGGGGGGCAGGGGCGCAACTATGGTTTAAAAATGATATATGCTGAAAACTAAAAAGTTTGAAGACACTCGCCAGTACTCGCAAATGTCAAATGCACAAAAATTATCATTTAAAAGATTTGAATCGAACAGATTAGGAAGTAGCTACCACTCGCAACGAAGAAAACTGCTCAAGGTTCTTTGTTAGATTATTCATTTTGTTTTGGTTTGTAATTGGTGGAAGTGTAAAACTTCCCAATCATCCATTTTAGTTAGTAAAACTGGGGATATGTATTTTATTCAAATTCATGAATCATCATAAATTGCATCTTTGTAAAATACAGGAATTAAGAACTTACATTTATTTAAAATAGCAGTCACAGAACAGATGTAATACATACCTTGGATGTACATATATAACTTCGTCGTTAAGAAAGTGTGACTTCTTTTGTTTTTTATATTATTAAGCCAAGCTCAGGAGATATCCTTTGAACTATTGAACTATGATGCAAAGCCCAGCATGGGAGAAGGTGATAAAGATGGAAATTAGGGAGCGTGAGGAGGGTGGCGAAGGTGCTGATGTATGTCACCCTTAAACTTTCGCAGATTGCATGCCGGAGGAAAGACAGGAAAAAGACACTGTTCCACGTTCGCATACGACCAAAAGTATTTTGAAGGGTAAAAGGATGTGCGCGGCTTGCAGTTCGAGTATTACATGCAGCAATCTGGGATCAGACTAGACATTTCATCAAAACATTGATCATGCATGTACCAATATAGGAACAAAAGGTAACCCACGTTCTGGCGGTGCTAGTGTGAGTCCACGTTTTTGCCACTTCTACAATGAGCTGAAGGCTATCTTTTTGACAATTTCCAATAAACCTAAGGCTCTGCGACCAGCCCCGGCCTACATATAGAAATTGTATTCCAAACTAGGTCGGATGTAGGACTTGTAGAGCAGCGCTAGAATCGATGGGCTGAAATATTTCACATACCTTTTCAGAAATCCAAGATATTTCTATGCTTATTTGGCAAAAGAGAAGATGTGATCTGTTCAGCTTAACTTACTGCAAATATTAATGTCAAGAATACATAAAGACGGCATATCGTCAAGCAGTGCTCCATCAAAAGAAATGGGAGTGGAAAAATTATGATCTCGTTTTAAAGAGATGGGACAGCTTTGGAACTTAGATGTATTGAATTAGATGCGATTCATTTTTGCTGAACATGTGTTGTTTTGTTCATTCACAGATGAAAATTGTTAATTGATATTTTTTTTTCATTTTCATTGTATCGAATCGCGCTGTTATATTTTGTTCTATTGCTGCCATTGATTTGGAAATTTGGCAGAAAACAAAAAATGCTACGAATTGTAGTTGACTATATCGTAATTAATCTCACAAATTCTATGGCTATATCATAATTTATGGACAATTTGAGTATATCTTTAACTTTGATTTTTACAAGTGGTGTTGCGCATATCATATCAATGCCGAACGTAAAAGCTACTAAGAGTCAATGCGTTGAAGTCGTCGACCAAGTAAAGCGTCCATAGAACATTGTTATTAGTCGTACCATGAAAGCTGTAAGGACCAGTTGACCTACGATTATTATAATATCATAAACATTTTGTGCCTTTAAACATTTTTCTAGATAGTTATGAAAAGAGCCCTTCTACACATTCGTTAGTGAGCACAGTAGCGCACTCAAGATTTCGCTTTGTATCTCAAGTAGGGATTGTACAATTAGCACTAAACAACTCATTTTTTGAAGACATTGAAATTCAAGTTTTATTTGCTAAAATCTCTGTATGGACCATAATGCTATTATTTTCTTTATCTTCAATAGATTAATCATTATTTATTACTTTTTATTTATTTATTTATTTAAAACCCACGCAATTTGTGCCATTTTTACAATTTTTTTTAAAGAAATCTAAGACCCCATGCAGTATTTTCGACGTGACGTGCGGCTACTGTGACAAAGCGGCACGCAAAAAATTAATGCGCACAAATATATCCAAATACATTTGAAGTTATTATATTTCTATTCTATATACATATTCCTTGTGTCAGTAGTGTCAGTAGTACCCGGAGGCTTGAATTGAACGTGGACGCAATATGGACGTGCGGTGCCGCAACTTCGCCGGAGGTATATGGTGTCATTCCATATCAAATAGGCGAGATATGTGACATGACCATCACCAATGTTTTTGAAATTTTACATATTTGGAGAGGTTTATGAAAACAAAAGTACAAATAAAAAATTTTCCCTGTACTTTGAGTATTTTGCAAGTTATAATATTTTAAAAATTCGAAAAAATGCTATCCTGGTCTTCTTTAAAAATGCATACATATTTTGCTAGCCATGCAAGAATAAAGAAATATGATTCATTTGAAAGTTAAAATTTAAAGTTATCTAAGAAAACTGCTATCTCAAAAATATATGCGAAAAGGGATATCAAGGATAGGAATTATATTCGTTATGCTTGAATATCCTGGAAGACGTACTTTTAATTTTATTAATTTTTTTTTAATATTCTACCTTATATTATCCACTAAAACATATCAAAATTTCAACTTTGAGAACTTAACGGGATCAGGGAGTCAAAAATCATGAAAGTCTCATCAAACTTTTATTTGTTCATAATAAATTCTTAGTTTCTAGCAAATTTCATAAAAGTTAATAAATAATTAGGGGCTGGTCCCGTCGGTGCGTCCCTGAGTATTTGGACCCATATACATGTTACAAAATGTGATATTAACAGCAGAAAGCTTGTGATTAGTTTTAGAACTAGGAAACCGAAAAAGCCTTTGGTAACACCGTCACTGTGTAACCCATGTCTTAACTCTGTCTTGTGTTATTTTTTTTTGTCAAAACTAGATGGCGCTGACTAAGCTTGCACTAAACATTTCGTTCATTCGAAACAATAACAGCACATCTCAAAATTTCGCTTTTCACGTTTTAAAGCTTAAAGTTGATGCAGAACAATTAAACTTTTCGACCCAGTGATCAGAGAGGGGTCTCATCAGTAAGGTAATAAGGTTATTTCACTGATCGCGTGCTGGTTCGATAAGTTTAATTTTTTTGCATCTCTTTTGAGCTATAAAACGTGAAAAAAGGAAATTTTGAGTTGTGTCGTTATTGTTTCGAACAAGCTATTTGCCTTTATAAATGTCTTTAAGACAAGTCTTCATATGGATTTTTAAAAAAGGCTTCATACGTATATTTAAAATTATAATTGCAGTGAACTCAGCACATGCATCGGTATAGTTTCGTTCAATGATTTTGCTTTCGTTTTCCACTTATAACAACAGAAACGTATAACGATGAATGCGCAACAAGACAAAGTGTAGTTACAGAAATTTCGTCCAGTGTCAATAATTTAAGTTTTAGTTTACTTTATTTTGAGAAAGCCAAGCATCTAAGGCTGTACATAGTGGGTTCAGATTATTGTGATTATACCTTCGCAATTAATTCTACATATATAATATAAAAATAAAATATTACTCCAGTGGTTTCCCTTCAAATACACCGAAAATTCACTTAAACAAGACACAACTAAAGAAGCGTTTTCAATATTTTACATATTGGACGATTTTTACCTACTTCACTAATAGATGCCACTAAGCTAGAAATTGTTTTCTCTCTAGGATCTCTCTACACGTGCCGTCGCTTCATTGGCAGAACAAGGGGTCTGAAGCCAAAAATGATGTACTGGATGTACACCACGGTTGTTAGACCCATGGTCACCTATGCGGCCCTCGCATGGTGGCCAAAAACTAATGAAAAGAAGGCTGAGGCTCTGCTTCAAAAAACACAACGGCTTGCCTGTCTAGGAATAACTGGTGCCATGAGGACCTGTCTACAGCAGCCATGGAAACCTTACTAAGCCAGATGCTCATGAAACCTCGGAGCACCTGCTCTGCAACTGCGAAGCATTGACCAGGCGGAGATTACTCCATCTCGAACATGCTTTTCCTACACCTAACTACGTACGGAACCTCAATCCCAGAAGGATCCTAGACTTTATTAACAGTCTGAACCTAGAAAGGGAATAAATTCAACGGGGACTCACAATAGATCTTTTATGTCGCGGTGATTGCGAGGCTGACGCCTACACACCCCTCTACGAATCTAATCTAATCTAATCTATGGCCATGGATTACCAACGGGAAGCCGACATAGCTATTTTGGTACCACGGGGTTGAGGAACTCTGGATAGTTTCTGTTATTCACCTAAATATGGCTGTAGTCCACTTGATGGGAGCATAGTGGAGGTTGTTGTAGCCCATATGCGAGGGAGAGTGTAGTTTCGAATCTAGCATCTATGCGTGCTCAAATATCCGTCTCGGCGCGGAGTTGCGCTTATAAAACTAGGTGCCATGACCCCGCATATCGACAGAGATTTTAGATAGGTCTCACTTCTACCAGTAAGAGCTAAGTGCCAAGCATGTACTGGTCAAACAGGGACTCATAGAAGCAAGATAGTCTATTTCATGAGGCCGTTGAATGTCATATTGTAACTAATCAGTGCATTTAGAATTCCACGGGATTAAGCCATACTTGGCAGATGCTCACATTAAACCACAAGGATTTTTCATTTCTATAGCATTGCATCCCACCTCAACAGCTTGCAATTTGATATCCATAATTACGTTTAGAATGTTCACATTTACTTATAACTTTCGGGGACTTCTATCAAAGTTCTTCAACCATGTGTTGGGAGACCACTAACGTGATATCCTTATATATATATATAGGTGCGTATACTCTAACCCAGAACTCTGCTCTAGTATTACATCAATTCCCTTCTAAACCATATGCCACATTCAGCTCCGTATATAATTACTTCCTTGATAACCTTCGCCAAATGTAAGAAAGTATGATCTTGCAAGAAACTTCATGAAACCAAATATTTTACTTCCTTACTGCAGCGCTATTCTCTTGAATAACCATAAATTAAATTCCCCACTCCAAAGTCGTGTGCAATGTTATCCTTTACTATAAACAACAATCGAAGGCAATTTATAATTTCACCAAGCTAAAAAAAGGAGTTGGAAGCCAAACGAAATTGCATCCTCAATAAATTCGCATAAGCATGGCACCAGCTGCTGCAGTCTGCAATTCTCCACCACTATGATGGCGAAATTCTCAATGCACACCCTAATAATTTGCTTTCGCCTCATGCAGCTGATTTGTAGAAACAAATCAATTCGCTCGGCTTCTGGTTTTTGTTAATTTCATTTCAAACGAAACTGGCATTGGATAGTAATTCAACCCATGGTAGATAGTGGGTGGGGGAGGGAGGTAGTGGAGAGTTAAGTTTAGTTTTAACAGCTTTCCACGAATTTCTTGTGGTGTAAGTTGTTTTCAGTTTTCGATTTTAATTCGAAATAACTTTTTCACTAGTTTTATAGTTGAGCTTGAATTGGAGGAAGACAGTGATTTACTCGCGGAGAGAAATCCCAATTTTCACAATAAAAAATTCAATTGAACAGGGAAAGGAAGAAAACAAAAGCAGTTAAGATTTAGATGAGTTTTTTGCTTTCTTTATTTTATTGCCACTGTTTTTTACTACACTCTCGAGATAGTTGCGTTCGTTTACAAAACTTTTAAGTCTCCAAAGAGTTGTGGGGGGGGGGGGGGAGGTTAGAGAAGGACAACTATGACCAGTGTGAAGTGAAAAAGTAAAAACTTTTTCAAAATAAAATTTATCAGCTTTGGACCCTACCGACCGGACCTAGGGTGGATCTGGTGGAATTTCTTGAAACTCATTTAACTCATTTAACTAAAAATACCCGGATACCTTCATGTTCAGTTGCTTATGTTTCACTGATGGGGAGAATGGACTGATGCGGTGAAATAAGGTCAAATGAACAATGTCAAATGAAATTATTTCCTTTCTCAAACTGAATTATTGTCATGTGACAGTATTTCGCTTAGAAACTGAAATTGAAATCAACAATAAATGAAAAACATAAAATTAAGTTAAAACTTCAAAAACAAACTTCCCAAGAAATTATTCTTCTTGTTTGAATATTTTGTCTGTCACAAATAATCATCCAAAGTCCATTCTTCCTTGTCCTTGAATTTTTGCTTATAGTTTAAGACAATGACAAACAAAGTTTTTGGGAAATAATGAGGTTAAAACAGGAACGTTGAGGAAATGAAAAGCAGAATATGGAATTGGTTTGGCCTAACGCTTTAAACAGGATTGATGCAATATAACATCGCGTGCTCTAGAAAAGCTTTAAGCTCTGATATTAAGTATTAAAAGGAATTTTATTTATTTCAAAATGTTTAAAATAGAAGCACGTTAACCGTTGTCAATTACTTTATTCATAAGAATAAAGACAAAAGGTGCGTTCCTGCACACCATTGCGACCTGTATTTATAATGCAAAAAGGTACGATTGAAAACATGCCTCAGGCCTGAAACACAATTGGAGCTTTTCAGTCAGCTTTATCGCTAGCTTTATGCTAAAAATGACTGAAAAAACCGAATTGAACACAACTGTCGTTTTTGATATTTGCAACTTTAACTTGTTTATGTTGAGAAATTTTATTAAGGAACGACAGTTAATGCATCCGATTTTCCAAAACTACGATAAATTCATGCTATTTTGGATAGTTTCGAGATGTAACAATTATATTTAAAAATAATAGTGAGGTTTTTTTATGTTCCACAGGAACTGCTTATTTTTTGCTCACTATATAAGATCTCTTCCATTTTAATATTTTTGGTAGCTGTTTACTTCTTAAATGTGTCAACAGAAGTCATTCTCATCTGATATTCGACATTCGCACAGTTGGCAATATAAAAAAATCCCTCAAGTTGGGAGTCATTGGGCTTGAAATTTGCAATTTGATCAAATCTCAAGACAGCTTGAAGCTGGCAAAAAAGTTAAAGCTCCAATTGTGCTCTTCTACATTGATTTACATTGTCAACAAATCTCAAGCTAGCTGAAAAGCTCCAATTGTGTTTCAGGCCTCAGTGAGTAAAACCAAATATCATATAACTTAACAAGAAGCTTCATCTGGTCTCTAAAAATGCACAAGTTGTATGCTTATTTGTAGATGCGGTCGGGAGGTAAAAGACGGGAAGAAGCAAAGATTTTAGACTGAGAGAATAGTTTTCTCTTCTCTCTGTTTCCACCACCCTACAGTTATAAACACGCCGACGCCAGCAGCCATGCACAGTTTTATCCTTAGGAACAGAATGAACGTAGCTACCACCATAGATTGCACAAAAACTAGATGCAGCATTCAGTACCAAAAAAGTATACAAAATTTATATGGCTCGGTGCTCCATTCCGGAATGGACCACAATATTTGAAATAATGTATACGACGAGTGATTCATATTTTTTCGTATCTGAAGTGTTGAGGAAGTCGATCAAATATATACAAAACTGCTATTATAAAAACATTTGCTTTCGGAACGCTCTAAAACATGTTATGGTCCATTCCAGAATGCACTTCTCATTTCACAATCTGTATACTCTGCTTTAGTATGCCATGCGACATCTAGTTCTTGTGCTATTGGTCGACATTCAACTTTACTGCAATTATGTCCTCTACGTTGACATTTGACAGCTGATTACTATTTTGTTTATTTTTAAATTTTATATGCTGAATATCATGAATTTCGAAAAAAATTTGATTATGGTAAAAACTAATAATTTTGTGGTCTCAATTTATTATTAATACAGTTAACAAAACTAGTTGAAATTTCATCTTGACGCAGTCATTAATGCCCATTGTGTTCACCATGTTGGTGGGTACGATTTTGACACTTCATCACCGTGAGGTGCGGGGTGGTTGCGATGTATTCTGTTCAAAGCATAAGTTTCACTATGCAAAGCATAAGTTTCACTATACAAAGCATAAGTTTCACTATGCAAAGCATAAGTTTCACTATGCAAAGCATAAGTTTCACTATGCAAAGCATAAGTTTCACTATGCAAAGCATAAGTTTCACTATGCAAAGCATAAGTTTCACTATGCAAAGCATAAGTTTCACTATGCAAAGCATAAGTTTCACTATGCTGCCTAGCTGAAGAGGCGAGCCGGTTTTTCTATTAATTTAGGTACTTGAAAATTTTTCATAAGAACTTTTGCATAGCATATTTTGGCTAAGTACACTCATGAAACTGTTTAGCCCAAGCATAAGAATCAATGCAACTGACAGTGATATGGCCGGATTACATTAACAACGCCGACGCCGGCGAGGTCGCCGTTTTATGTCAAAAATATCTAGAGGCAGTACTGCATGTATGAAATGCATTACATTACCCACGCCGGCGTCGTCGTCGGCGTAGTCGTCGACCCATCTCTAATCCTAATTTTAACGCTGGCGCTCCATTGCTGCCAATATCCAAGATCTAAATCTTTTACGAAAAAACATGAAAAAATGAAATGATATTTGAATTACTGAAAATAAATGATTTTATATTAAAAAAATGTGACTTGAAGCAAAAGAAAATATCTTTTTTATTATTACTTAAAATTTTATTGCAAACCGGCAGAGATTACAAGCAAATAACTCAATTGTAAAATGTATCCCAACCTTACTATTCTCCATCTGTTCTGCTGCAATGCAATGTAAATGAAAATTCTCTCAAACAAAGTATTCTTATTGAAACCGGTTTCTTCGAGAAGAGGTGAGAGAAGCAAAGAGAACGCGCAAGCAATGCATGGGCAGGATGCAGAGTTCAGGCTCTAGCCTCTGGCTCTGGTGCTGGGCTGGTGCTCTGACGATGACGACTCGCCAGCCGCCAATCACCAATAATGACTGGCGGCGGGCAGTCATTCAAAGCAAAATTTGTGAAAGTGAGTCCTAATATCATCACCCGGTGAGTGGCGGATCGTTAACAAGCAGAGAGTTTTCATACAATTTGTGAGAGGTGTTCGTAATGGAACGACCCGCCATATAAAACTTTTCAATATATGAGATGCGTATTCTTCCTGTTAGATGTTCTTTGGTAAAACTTAAATCCTACGCAAAAATTCACATACACGTATAAACCCTCCTAAACCATAATTCGAATGGGCCATCCCACACGAGTATTCTTAATGCAGGATGAAAATCGTTTTTTAGGGAAGAGGAGATATCTGTTTGCATACTGCAGCAAGAATAGCCGTGTGGATTGCCCATTCCAAAACCCTCGAGAATACTTCACACGCCATGAAACAGACTCCCTCACTACCACATGAGAGCTTCAACGGAGTCCTAACATTCTAAAATATTTGCAGTGTTTTTATGTAAAACTGACAAAAGTTTAATTTGAATAGCTCCTCCAACCTAATCTATTATTCATACAGAAAAAATTGTTTTCTAATAGTCTCAAGCCTGCTTTCTTATCATCTGAGCCGTATTAAAATTTTTATACCTTTCCTAACTAAATTACTTAAAAAAAATTATCTGAACCAAATGACTACCATTGTATATGGCAATGGCGCTGTGCCGTTATGGCATTCCGTGGTCTGATGAAATCGAATGTAGCTGCCGACAGATTCGGACTCCGGTAGCATAGACACACATGCAAATAATATTCAGCTGAGAGTGAGCGTAAAATGGTAAGGTTACTTTGTAATCAAAACTATTTTATTATTTTTGTAACTAAGATATAGTATTGTTAGTGAAGCCTTTGGGATGGTAAGGAACCAAACTGTAAGTTACTAGAAGACTATTTTCCTGTGTAGATAGTAGTTTAGGCTCTATAGTATATATAAAGTCAATGCCGGGCACTTGTCCATAAGTATCAATATAGAACATTTTAGAGAACCGACTCCCAACGCATACATATAGATTTCTGTTTCATGGCTTGGGAAGTATTCTCGAGGGTTTGTGAAATTTAGCGTTGGATTTATGCTTAACTCACTGAGGCATGTTCTCACTCGTAACTTTTGTATTATAATTACATATCGCGATGGTGTAAGTGACGCGTTCTTTCACCACTTCGCTAAAAAACCGGTTTGCATACTGCATCAAGAATACTCGTGTGGAATGGGCCAATCATGGTCACCTTGAGAAAACAGACTAGGCCCATGTAGGTCACCAGGTAATCCAGGTATGCTACCGTGTAGTCCCTTTAGGATTACCTAGGACCTTTCACACACGAACTCAAACTTTACACTACTCATCTATTCACTCTTTTACTGATCTTCACTGATCACTACTGCAATTGCATATAGTATTGAGGAGGCTACAACCTACCTCTAGCATGCACAATTTTAAACTAACTACACCAATTCCATGCAGCAACATCATGCATTTATGAGAATTCCTCGCAACTACATAATGTATCCTTCGGCATACTCATGTTAATTTGTCAGTAAGGGAATTTCAGGAAGATCCTTTTTTTTCAAGAGCTACGCACTATTTATTTATTTGTTTTATTGCTGCACCAGCTTAGCTCTGGTTTCTGATGACATAAGAATAAAAAATCTCAGAACACAAAATCCCGGAAAATACTGTTATACCTTTGACACACAGCGCAGCGAGTATAGGTATCATAGTTCCGATACCATTGTATTCGCTGTACCATGCTAGGTGACACATCGCATTATAGTTTCATTTGACAGCTTTTAAAACTTAGTAAGTTTTCCTTTTCAAGAAATGATCGGAAATATTTTTAATGTAAACTTGGCGCATGTCATAAACTAGTGAATATCCTCGGAAAGGCCTAAGTACTTGCACGCTGAAATCATTATATAGCTCCGTACACCATGGAAAAACCCAAGTACTTACACTAGCCTCGTATCAGTTTGCTCAGGTTGTATTATGCTGGTATGCAACGACACACATGTGGTTTATGCGTGTATACTATAGTAGCTGTGTTAGCTGTGTGTCAATGTTATAATTCCGGAAAATTCATTTCGCTTTTACCAAATTTTCAAATAAATTCAAAAAGGACTGGGTATGATCCCCGGAAAATAAATTACTACCGGAACAAGAAATCCCGGAAAAATTCTAAAATTTTGGGAAAAAAATGTAAGGTAGTGGGACGACATACAGATTTTCAAAATACCTACAGATCAAAGTCCCCCGTCTGATAATAAACTTCGATTAAATTCTAACTTCCCGTTTTTCTCCATTTCAATGAATTATTCACGAAAAAAGGATATCAAATTCGAAGGATAATGTGATAAGCGCAGTTGTATTTTAAGAGCTTTTAAAAAACAGGATTTTTGTTTTCGGAATACATAACGTAGAATCAGAGCGCAATCATGTTTCCGCGGATTCAAATATTTTCTGGAATTACACACTGAGAAGGTTTTGTGTATACCGGGAATTTTAAATCATTCTGGATTATGGATCGGAGATTTTTAGATCAAGCCGAACGCATCATCATTCCGGAATGAAAAATTTTCCGTAATTTTGTTTGCAGCAGATTTCATATTTAGTTCTCTTCCTGGCTAAAAGGAAGATTTTGTGTTTTATATGGGATTGTGTTTTTCAGGATTTTGTCATTGAGATTTTTAAATTAAGGATATATGTACATGTCGCAATAGAACGTCATAGTTGTTTCAGTATTCTTATTCGGGGAATAATTATCGTGATATATATTATGTAACGAAATTTCAAGCTTGATGGGCATACTATACATTCCTATCATTCATATGCTTTACTTCTCACAATAAGAGAAGCAAATAAAGCAGAATCAACATTATTGATATATTACAAACTAATATTAAAACTTTACATACAGAGACACTTCAATACGCATCATCAGAGGGGATAACATGACCAGGGCATGACAGAGTGTCGTATACTTAATGGCACTGCGCCTGTAGACTATACAATGCAGATGCTAATCGATGAAGCCATAGTCAGTTAAAGATGGGAGAGTAGGACAAGTTCAATACAGCCAAACTAGTTGCACACGGCCACTAGGAACCACGCATAAAAAAAGGAGACCCCTACTGCTGCCAGAATTCAGTCTTGGTCCAGAGCTCGAACAAACTAGATCATCAGCCCCAGCTCAGCCAAGACCATGTACCAGATAAGTTCAAGATAAGTAGCAATAACAGTCTAGTCCAGTAGCAGTAGATACGGAGTACCATTCTTGATCAAACACTCGAGCAGACCAGACCTCGAGTCAAGTCCAAAGTACCAGACCAGTTAAAGTAGAAGTAAATTTTTGATCCAGAGCTCGATTAGAGGAGATCTTCAGTACTAGACCAGTTAAAGTAAAAGTAGAGTCTTGACCCAGCACTCGAGCAGACCAGTATCAGTGCTGACCAAATATTCGACCAGTTGAGGACCAGCAGAAGTAGGAGTCCAATCCAGTGCAGTGGAAGCAAATCAGACTAGAAGCAATATAAGTAGAGCTACTGCCGTATGTATCAGCCTTCCAGCAAGTAGACTATCAACATCACCCACCTACATCCCGACTATCCGTCCTCGTATTGTTTCTGCCTAAAACATGCGTACGTTTTCGTATTAGTCTAGGCTAGAATATTCGCACACAGAGTTTTACCAACCTCCCAGCAAACCTTGCGAAGCCAATGCGAATCGCATAAATCTCACAAAGTGGAACATAAATTTCGCTAGTGAATTCAAATGAGATATGAAAGCGAAGCCTCGAACGGGAACAAAAATGTTGGCAGAACATTATATCACATTGGTGGTATCACTTCGAATTCACTTTGCCTTTCTCTTTGACAAAATATGATAAATTAAAATGTATCCTATCCAAAGTGAATATAAATTTACTGTGGTAACGATAGCTTTAACGAAAATTGTTATATGGCAGCACCAAGAAGTGGTTCCCCGATTTAGTCCATTTTATTTACTATTGCCATGAAAACACCATGTACCAAATTTCGGCTCTCTACGTGAACGCGTTCTCAGGCAGTGCTCAAATAAAAGGTTTTCCAATAAGAGGTGTTATTTGAATTAGCCCGCTATTTCGGTAGATGTCCCTTTTGGAGCTGTCATTTTTTGACATTTGACAAGTAGAAGCTACGCCATTAATAAAAATGGAACGATACACGATTCAACAACGCATTGAAATTATTAAAATCCCCTATTCACTAAATTCACTAAAATTCACTTGAGTGATGAGGCCCATTTCCACCTCGATGGCTTCGTCAACAAGCAAAATTGTCGCATCTGGGGCTCGGAAAACCCAAGAGTTATTGTTGAAAAGCCTCTCTATCCTCAACGTGTGACTGTTTGGTGCGGTTTATGGTCCCGCGGGGTCATTGGACCTTACTTTGTCGAAAATGAGGCTGGAGCAAGAGTTACGGTGAATGGAGCGCTATCGACAGATGATTAATGATTTTTTATGACCGGAATTGGATGGTATTGATCTGGACAACGTTTACTTTCAACAAGACGGCGCTACGTGCCATACAAGCCACGAAACCATTGATCTTTTACGTGAAAATATCAAAATAACACCTCTTATTGGAAAACCCTGTATATAGTGCAAAAAGAAATTTTTGTATGGCAACTCCAAGAAGCAGTTGCCCGATTCGGCCAATTTTCGAACATAAATTTAATTTGTTTTGTTTTTTGTTTTTTAACAAAGCATGTGTGCAAAATTTCAGCCCTCTAAGTGAATGCGTTTTCCAGTTATCGTGCGGACGGACATGCAAAAATCAAATAATTTTTATTATTATGCGTGGGTGTCCAATCAATTTTGGTCTACCACAATTATTTCTAGGAATGATTTACTTGGTATACACTTTAGATATCATTTAGATTTAGAGGGTATAAAAATAGAACAGAAAATGTTGAAACTGTAAAATTCTGAAAGGTTCCATAAAAAAACAGCGCACATGAACGTATTTATGAAAGATAAATAAAAGAGAACATAATTTATATTCGCGTTCGTTTCGCTTTTATATCACCTCGATAACATGAATAATTTTTAGCTCTGTCGCATTTACTCTAAGTTCGCCAAATTGTTTGCTGGGCTATCCGTATCCGTTCTAGTTCTCCCTAAAACGTTCGTACGTTTTCGTATTGATCTAAGCTAAAATATTCGCACACAGTTTTTCTAACCTATCCGTCCCAGTGCTCTTTTTATCTACGGTGTGCGTAGCTTTCGTATTGGGCTAGGCAAGAATATTTGCACACGGCGTTCTACCAACCGTGTCGTTTCTACCCACTGACTTAAAGCAATGGACTGAGCGTATTGTCATTTTCCTATAGGAAAGCAGGGCAGAAGTTTTATAGTTTTTTCTTTCGCCCCATGGCAGACTTGGAGCTACCAACACAAAATATTGTTTACTGAACGTTTCCTTATGCCATTTGATGTTTTTATGTTGGCTATAGATGCAATCACCGGAGAAAGAATAAGGTAAAGATAGTGTTTACCATGCTCCATTTCTCTTGCACATACGCAGGATTCAGGTAAAAATAATCTTCTGGAAATTAAAATCGGACTGAGTTTAATTTCTTATAAGAATGCTTAAGAATTACGTAAAAGACTCGAGCTTGTTGTTAATCATATAAACATCGAAGAATTTGACGCTGAACCTATCCGCACACTATGTTACAACTTTAACGGTACAAGCTTTCGTACTTATAACGTTGTACCAAGGATAATGTATGTAAAATATCATCTTAAAGAATAACACAAATCCCGAAATATTAAATAATTAAATATCATCAAGGGATGCATTTTTCTGGGATTCCAGTATTTTCCATAACTTTGTACTTGTACTCCGGGGTTCCGGGCTTTTTTATATTTCGACATTTTTAAGTTTGAAATATTTAATTCTTACATATCGCAATTTTGCCAATAATTCGCTAAAGTAGTTACTATTCATGCTTTTCAAAATGATAACAAAATCCTTGATTTGATAATACCAGGGGCTTTACGTCATCCAATCTCACCGCAAAAATTCACGCAACTGAAATTATTCAAATGAGATTATATCAAAATTCCGAACTTCAAAATAAAGTACTGAACATATATAGAAGTCACATAAATACAAATTTCGGAAATAGCTGGAATTTTTATTTCCCGAGGAAATAAACAGACATATATCTCAAGGATTCCGTAATCAGGACTTTTAAATTCAGGAATTCGTACGTAAACTTTTGCAATTCATGTTAATAATTGCTTTAAAAAATCACGATCTGTCAGGATTCCAGGATTTTTAGTGAATTTGGTGGAAATATGTATTTTGTCGGCATTATAAATCTTGTGCCTCTACATATGTATATCTAACCGAAATGGTAACTAAATCGCATACTTATTTGAAAAATTCGAAATAAATAATCTTTGAGGACTGAAATTAAAAAATTCCAGAATGAAAGTTGCCACCAGACCAGGAAAGTTCACATTAATACCGAATACTGGAGAAGAATATCATAAGGATAAAAATTTTCTGCAGGACTCGGAATGATGGTGTTTGTTTTTATTTTCTTCTTCATAGTCTAAGAAATCCTAAAACATAAAAACTTTTTTGGAAAATAAACGTTCGGGCCACAAAATCCATGAGTAGGTACAATATTTCGAAGGGTACTTTAATTCCGAAAAATATGGTTAGTGGAAGAAATTTAATTATGTAATATTTGGGATTATCAAAATTTGTTATCCTTGAAGGATTTTGTGTACCTGCAACTTCATGAAAACTAAAACCCAAATTATTCAAAATTCTGCATTTTTGGAATTTTCAAAGCAGGGATTTGATTTTCATATCTGGAATTTTCTATTCGGGATTTAATACCTAAAACCTTTCATAATTTTATTGTATACCTTATTTATTCTGTTTATCTATGAAAGGAGGGATGACGGAAGGGAAGGGGGCTCCTAACACTGCACAATTTCTTAGGTGATGTTAGGTAAGTAAGGGGGTATCGCTAGAAGCACCTAGCGTATTTCACCTAGACCACCAGTGGGTGGACTGTTCCCCTTGTTCTCATATGTTAACCTTTAAAAATCACCGCAGATCCAACCTGCTTCCCTTAGGCAACTCAGGATTCATCTGAACTCTTTTCGTTGCAGCTTCTCCACACTTGAAAAGAAGTAGCCTAGTAATAGCTTACCTCTTTTTTCATCAGAGCGGGGCACTCACAAAGTTCATGTTGAACGGATTCGATTTCCTTGGAATCCTTATAGCTCCTGCAAAAATCGTTCGCCGCGATTCCTAGTCTTCTAGCATGGTCTCCCATGGCCCTATGACCAGTAATGCCCCCTACTAGATTCCTGGTATATGTTCTGCTGCCATTAAACAGTTCTCTTGTCCTCTTCCTGTCATATGCAGGCCACATTTGTCTAGTGATACGGCCGGTTTATCTATTGATCCACCGGAGGCTTGCCTTTTCATAGGCGCCCCTGATGATCTCGCCTTTTAGGGCTCCTATCGGGATCATCACATAAGCTATCGATGCGAAGATATCCATTTGCGAGCCCTCTTTGGCCAACTCATCAGCCATCTCTGAGTCTGGGAATCCCTGTGGCCAGGTACCCAGACCTTGTGCTGTGTAGTCAATTCCTCAAGGCGTGGTATTGAAGTAACGTAGTATGATTGAAAGATATCATATGCGCGAACTTAAGTGCTCACACAGCGGGCCTTATAGCCTTATAGCCTTATATAGTTAAGGCTCATGCATCTCCGAAATAAAATATGAGATTTTACATTATATGGGTACTGTAGTAATGTATGCTGATGGCCGTTGCTTCCAGTCATGTACAAAGAAGTTAAGTGCTCAAGCAAGTCAAAATAATAAAATCTCAAACATTAGCCCAATGGACGTAAGACTTACGTTGTAGGTGGTGAATAATGGAAGTCTAGTATGTATGTTAGTAGTGCTCATAGGGTTAGTATGCATGGTCAGCTATAAGATTACTGCATGATATCCGAGACCTCTAGTCTATCCAGACTTGAAACCAGGCATTATATTATTATTGAGGAGCCCTGAATGGTTATACTGTAATAGATAGTTATTGCAGTAGGATTATTCACCTCAACACGGAGTAGACCACTTTATGGAAGCATTGTGATGGTTGTGGTAGCCAATATGCAGACAGAGAGATGGTGTCTGAGTCTGCATAACTTAGGCGGACATTCTTCTTTGAACAGAAGAGTTTGTCCTTTGTATAAGTGCATACGGCGTCCGATGATTTGAATGATGGTCGCTTATTAATGTATGTTTTGCTTTCGGCGTGGAGTTGTGCTAAATCAACCAGGTGCCGTGACCCAGAGATCGGCAGAGATTTTTTATATAGATCTCGCTTCGACCAGTATGTCCAATATTCAGCATGCACTAAAATAAACTGGTACTCATCGGGACAGAACATAAAAGCGCTGAGCCCCCGACAGATTTCTGTCCAGCGGTCTATAAGACTCGTACCATTGGCAGTCTCTGGAGTACACTCCAGCCCCTGTGCCTGCACTCGTCTTGGATACATCCATAAAAATAGAGATATCGGATGTTACCACCATCTTCTACCCATCCCAATCACTCTACAATTTCTTCACATTCAATATTCTTATTTAAAGGTGCTTAAAGGGTTAATTTTTCGTGTATTAATTTGAATGAATTACAAACGAAAATGCACAAATTTTGTTTTTTATTTGAATCAGTTGTTACGTAAATTATTTATCTCCATAATTCATTCCGTTTTTAAGGGGGTAAAACGATACGTATACGAACTTGCTCATAAGCAAAATTCAGTTTTCAAGTTTTCAGTTTTCCCGGAAAATTGTAAGCATATTTGGACAAGGATTTGAAATATTTTTGCATAAACAAATTGATGGTAGACAAGACCAATGTAAAAGAAAAACTTTTGCCAAAGTCTCTAAATTTCAACCTAGCCTCCTTCACACACAAAGAAATAATCTCATCAAAAAAATCCTATAATATTCCATAAATTTCCATTTTAATTACCAGCGACTATTGAATTTTATATTTATCTGCATAAATGAAAGTACCTGGAACGTCTATATTAGCTAACCATAAAGTGTGCAGTTCTTATGAAGTGGCATTTCAAAGTGAAAAGCTCAACGCGCCTTCATCCTCAAGAGGGAGAATACATGGGGATCAAACCTAATGCAGCAGTATGATTTTGATTTCTCATTTATGTACATAAAGTTTTTCCTTACCTTCCTTCAACACCTATGTATATGTACCTAGCCGAGTAATTTATTAAATCAACAAAGCCACTTCAGAGTCAATCACTTGCCAAGTGTAGCAGGAAGCTCTGCAGGAATAGCATGAAATTGAATTTCAACCACCAACACAGGAAGCATTTGAATGTCATTCATCAGGGAAATGAGGTGAATCAAATACACACCCTGAGAATTCCAAGGACAATTTCCTACAGCCATTCCAACATACAAACTCGACACTTGCGGATCAAGTTCTGAAAAGGGATCAAATTAGCCACCTTTGTTGGATGAGTCTCCTTACTATTTAAGCATTTACTAAATAAGGATCTACTATGTTTCATTAAGAGGATATGCAGGTTCTTGTGACAGGATGACTACGAAAGAAAAGTACAATGAAGGATGTGAATGTGAGCTGTTATTAACTTCTGGCAGAGTTACTACATACAAGGAAGCTAATCGCAATGGCATTCCCCCTCTTCTGGACAACTTCAATTACCGGAAAAAGGATAATAAAAATTCCAATTACATCTAAAGCAACGTCGTTGTTCTGAGATACGAGCAAGGCTTTTTCTTGTCACTAAATTAAAATTTATGTTTCCTCGCTTAACCTCGAATTTTGCTGGGATATGCTGCAAAAATTAGTGCCATCTTATGCACAAAAAACTGGTAAATTGGTGATTTAATAATATAACCTTAGCATGAGAGATATGGGGAAGAGGAAGAGAGATGGACATAGAGAGATAGATATAAAGAGAGAGAGAGAGACAACGAGAGATTAGGATTCTATGAAAACTGAGCTCATTTGTCCCACATATTTTTTTTTATATTATTAAGTCATGCTCAGGGGATACTCTATGATGCAAAGCACAAAGCATGTTAGAAGGAGATAAGGAAGGGAACATGAGGAAAGTGGCGGAGGTGTTGATGTATGTCATTCTTGAACCTTCGCAGCAGATTGTATAAGCTCGAGGAAAAACGGGAGATGGTAGACTGGTCCACATTCGCATAGTTCGGGATAAGAAAGCATCACGGAATTTTTCTGTACGAATGTATTTTGAAGGGTGAAACGATATGCACGGCTTGCAGGGCGAGTATTGCGTATAGGAATTAATCTATAAGGGATCAGACTAGATATTTAATCTTGACTATATGCATGTAGTGCTAAAAGAGCGAAAGGTATCCAAGATTGCGGTAGTGCTCTAGTGAGTTGATATGACAAGTTATTGCCACATCGCCATTGAGCGTGAAGGCTCTCTTTTGGATAATATCCAAAGTTGTACTACCCGCCCCAGATGTGAGATTTGCATTCCCTTCTAGGCCTCATATAGGATTTGTACATAGAGGGGCGCTAGATTTGACGGGCTGAAATAATTTTTACACCTTTCCATAGATCAAAGGCATTTCGATGGTTCTTTCGCAACAGAGAAGTTGTGGTTTGCCCAGCTTAACTTATTGGAAATATTAAGAATGCTTAGTGACGGTGAATCAGAAATTAATGCACCATCAAATGAAATGGCAGTGATTAAGTGCTGACCTTGTTTTAAAGAGATGAAATATCTTTGGATCTTAGATGTGTTGAATTCGATGCGATTCGCTTTGCACCATGCGAGGATAATATCAAGATCGTTATGCATTGATCTAGTCATGCAATCTCATTTGAAACATGCGGCATTTCATCTGAGGTCCGCAAAAGTATCAACGGAGTAAGCGAAATCAAGGCTACTGAAAAAACTATGCATGGGATTGAAAGTTAATGAAAGCAGATCATTTATGAAAATTAAGAGAGATAATAGAGCTCTGAGGCACACCACCATTTATAGGGTAAGATTCAGATGTAACACCATCTAATAAGCGAGCGATAATAAGTAATTGGGATTTTTTTATATAATTTAAAATAACTGAACTTTCAATTGTTGAAAATAAAATTCCTTATGTCATTAATATACAGATGTCAGCACCAATTTCTGCAGTTACGCGGCAAACTTTCCCAGCAAAACCGCGAATTGGTAGTATCTCCATATCCAATTGATATGGTTAAATAAGCCGTGCACTGCACTTCCTGTTTGTTGGAACTAGAATTGTGTTAACTCGACTTAAACATTTTGTTAATTCAATTATAGCGATTTAAGATTAATGCTGCTTTTTAAATTTTCTTGAGAAATCCATTGAGAAAAATTGAAATCAACCATTTGCACTTTGTGAAATATACTGAGAAAAAATGAAATGGTAAAATCAATCATTTGCACTTCCTGTTTGTTGGAACTAGAATTGTGTTAACTCGACTTAAACATTTTGTTAATTCAATTATAGCCGATTTCTGGTATGTTTATCCCAACAAAACGACTATATATATTGTTTTATACAAGTGTTTTAAGTTAACAATCTCTTTTTCCTCTCAAATAACTACGTTTCCGATTTCTCCCGAGGATGTGCAAACTGTCATTCTATGTCTTGATATAAGTAAGAAAGCTGGGCTTGACACCATACCGAACATCTTCCTAAGGAACTGTTCCTCCGTATTAAGCGCCGCTATAAGCGTACTATTCAACTTGTCATTGAGGCACAGAATTTACCCATCTACATTCAAGATATCGTATGTTACCCCAATTTTTAAATCTGGTGATCCAAAATCCGTAAATAATTATAGACGTATATCAATTTCTAATTGCTTAGCTTTTGTATTTGAAAAACTTATTTATAATAAACTCTTAACCCAAGTCTCTCCATCTGGAGCTCTAAGCAGCACGGATTTCTTCCGGGAAAATCCACTACCACGAGTCTGGCGCTTTTTACCGACAAAGCACTTGATGAAGGGAATCAGGTTGATTCTATTCAAGCGATTTTGCTAAAGCCTTCGACAAATTTTCCCACTCTCGTATACTCCATAAAATATCTAATATAGGTTTTTTACGATAATTTAGTTGCGTGGTTCGCATCATATATTCGCGAACGACTGCAAACAGTAGTTCTTACTTAACGGTCACCAGTCCTGCTCTTTAAAACAAACCTTCGGTGTTCCACAAGGCACAATTCCTGATCCGTATATCTTTCTCCTCTACATCAATGACATACTGCACCAACTAATCACCGATTATCTCTTATATTCAGATGAAGCTAACTTCTTTAAGGTCATTCGCACAGAAGAGGATTGCAAATTACTTCAATGAAATATTCTTACCTTAGTAAATTGGAGCAAAGTTAATTTGTTGCCGTTGAATATCTCCAAATATAAAGTTATACCTTATCGAGAAAAGCCAATTGATTCATCTCTTAACCGCGTTACCGAAATTAAAGATTTATCTTCCTTGCTCTATCTAGAGTCACCCGCTGCCTGTTATCTTCTCAAATTACTACTGCCAGAATCAATTTACGGTATAAATCACCTTGTATTTTTTTTTCTCCATTCTTCTCTTATCATTTTAACTTTTTCATATATTTCTTTTTTTTTCTTTCTTTTTTTCCTTTCCATTTTTGTAATTAGTAGAAACTAACGGGGATATTCACTTATAACGTGGTTTTATTTGGGGAAAAAACTATCCTAAGATAAAAAACCTACTAACTTAACCTAAACTATATCTACTAACTTACTCTACATACTAACTAGCTAGACAAAAGCCATATAAGGCGTAGCTACACCTTTCAAAGAATTTATAAGATATTTCGCTTATTTTTATGCTTACCAATTCTATAGCAGCTATTAAGTGTAACTCAGAGGTGGGGAAGCGGAACGGTAAATTAAGAATAATTTTCAAAATTTTATTCTGAGCAATTTGGAGCAATCGGAAATTTGTACCATCAGACTTAAAAGAGGACAGAAAACTTTCAAGCGGTGAATTCGACTCGAAAACAAGTGAATCTCTGGATTACTTTATCTAAAGTGGAAAGTCAAAAGAGCGGTTACTAACAGAGCTGGGTATAAGACCGCTAATCCGTTAATCGTTAATTAACGATGTTAACTTTTCGAGTAACGGATTAATTTTTGAGAATACTAACGGATTCTTTACTTCCGTTAACTTTCCATAAGTCCGTTAATTGGGTACCTACAATTTATAACGAAACTAACATCATGCCGCGAAAATCATGCTCTGACTAATTTGGGTCAAATATGTGTGTGGTATGCGTAGATTCCGTGCATAGAAGCTATCACGCATAAAAGACATCACGCTTCAAGCTCAATCATATCTCGGATCACTCCTCCTGAAAATTGCAGCAACTATGTATTTAAATTAATGAATATCAAGGCTAGCGGTCCTGTGAATTGCACTGCTTTAGACAATGCCTTATTAAAGGGCATAGATAGAAGGTTTGGGCCTCTTCTGAACGATGAACAATGCCAATTTGCGGTGGCTTTTCACCAGTGACCTCCAGTATTTTGATTCTCCCGTAATTTTAATTTGATTCCGAAATATTTATTATAACAAAGTAAGATTTATGTACTGTTTTCATATTTATCTTCCATGTCCTACCTAAACATCCCCAACCAAAACATTTTTTTATAAGCAAGGGTATTATACCCTAGGCATATGACGCACTAGAATGATCATTGATCTAATTACGTAATTAATTGAATGATCATTGCTTGGTAAAGCAATCACACGATATCTTGACGGTAATTCGATTTGACAGGTAACAGTTCTCAATTTTGTAAATTAAAACCTGTGAATTGTAAAGTAATTAGTGAAAAATTGAATCGAGCCTTGTATTGGATATATTATAATGTGAGAAAGTTTTTCAATAATTAGCTTTGGAAATATTCAAAATTTATCTTGAAAAATTTATCAGTAAATTTCACAAATGATATCTGACAGTGATGGCTTGAAAATCAGCTGATTTTTTCAATAACTTATAGTTCCTCACCGCTTAAAGCGCACTAATCGACAAAAGGATTGACAGGTAATGCATAATTGCAAACGAATGAGCTTGTGGAGGCGTAATATGTGCAATTACGAAACGAATGATCATTGCGCCAATGATGCAATAACACATGAGCTATACAATGGCCATTGCTCCGCCAATGATCGTTGATATATTCCGTGTGCCCAGGGTATAATACGTTTGATTTACTTGCTCATTTCACTTATCCAAGAGCATAAAGATTACAATTACTATTAGGAGTTAACGATTAACAATGTTAACTTCTGTTATATTTTCTGTAAAGTAACGCTTTAACGTTTAACGAAGTTTACTTTTTTAGTATTATCAGATTAACGATTAACGAAGTTAATGATTTCATTAACGGTGCCCAGCACTGGTTACTAATCATACTTTCAAATTTCCATGATCCTGAAAAAGTAACTAAAGTAACACGAAGAAATCCCGATTGTACTTCAGAGTTAGTTCCTTGCCCCGAAGTTATTGCTGAATATAATTCAAATATGAATAATGTTGATAAGTTTGACCAGCTCAAGTTAAAAAAATATTACGAGGTTGACCGAAAGAGTCACAAATGGTGGCATAGCATTTTCTTTAATTTTTTTTGGGTGTGTGCGTCGTGAATGCTTACATATATCTTAACAAAATTTGTCGACTACATGTAACTTCTAAAGGAGTTTATATTGGATATTATCAACTATTTGCCAACTATACCATTGCCTCAAAAACGAGATAAAGTTCCGATAAAAAAAAACAAGCCTTATGTTGACCCACCCATTCGCGCTTCAGGCTTACCATATCAACACAGGCGAACACAGCGGATATGCTCTACGTGCGACGTTTCTTTGTGCTTTATGGCCACTTCACAGTCAAGGCCTAAGCCAGGGCTTAATAAATATTTCGGTTTCACAGTCCAGGCTTATGGCAAGTTCAACTTAAGCCCGTCATCTCGAAGGCTTAAGCCTCAGATTTTGCTGTGAAATACATAAGAAATTATTGCTAAATATATATTTTGCTTAAATATTATAATTTTTGTTATTAAATGAAATTATTAAAATTTCAAAAGTTGTACTTTAAAACTAAATTGAAATTTTCCAAGCGAAAAATAGTTATCTAATTAGCAGTTTTGAGTATACTGTCTGGCAGCTAGTGCCAGCATTCCATTTGACGTTTTAAAAGAAACCAAACAGTTTAGGACAAAACTGAGTTATTTATCTGATGAAGAGGATATAAGCGACGAAGAAAGGTGTGACGCCTGAAAATATTATAAGAAGACGCCCGCAACATTTCGAGAAATGGGATGACGTTGATTTTTATACTCGGTTCCGACTGTAGAAACATTCGGCTATGTTGGTTTACGCTGTCGAAACATTCTGCAACAATGATTTTGGATTTGATATCCTTCCAGATAAAAACCACAATAAACTGGTAAATAAAAAGTTCTTCTTTTCGCTTGGCTTTTAATCCACAATGGCAATTTTCCTTTAAAAAATTCACAATTACAGCAGTGCTGACAACTTAAAAGTTATCATCCGCCGCTTAACTAAGCCTCAGCTTACTGAGTACTGTGAAACCGAGTAGACTAAAGTTCTGGGCTTAAGCCACATCCGTGGCATAGCTAAGCTCTGGCTTAAACCTAGACTGTGAAACCGGCCATTAGTAAAACAAAAACATGTTCTACAGATTTTCAAAAAAAAAAATGATCTTATTATGTGCGGTGGTATAAAATTCATACCATGTCCATACGCAGGACTCTACTTGCAATCGGTGTGATTCCGGTGTTGTGTTTGTGATTGTATTTTACTGGTTTGGAAAATAGTTTCTGTTATCGTAATGTGCTATGGGCCCCCACTTGGCTAAAGACGGTTCTGCGTGTGTACTCAAATACACGATTCTCGAAAACTACTTTCAATCTCGACTTAATTTTTCAATTCTGTATACACTTAAATATGGTAAGAGATATTAAGGTGAATACAAATAAAACCAAAAAGGCTTTTCGGGTAGTAAGAGACACCAGGATACCCATAATCAACCAAATGGTCGCATAAACAACAATCGAACTGACAAATAAATGATTTCAATATATTTGAAGGCCCACCACAAATACGATTATTCAAAAGAATGTCATTAACACAAAAGGACAATAAATTTTCGAATTTCATTAGTTTGTCCTTGAAATTGTTTATATCTACACAAAAAAACTTCCATTAATTTCATTACGACGAACATCTACTTCAATATATGTATATACATAAAAAGGACGCATGAAACGATTATTTATACAAAACGATCCTTTACACAATTATAGTATGAAAATCGATACCATCCATCATTATAACCACGAAAAAACACCCCGTCTGTATCCTACAGGGAAAATAGGCATTTTAATATCCTTTGTATCGATAAATCAACGTGTTAAAAATGCCCTTAATGAGTTCCCTACCGCTTTAATGTAGCAGAAATGCTTAATTTCAGAAAATGTCGCAATAAATAATAACGGAACATTAACAAACCGAAAATTTCTAAATTTATTAATAATAGGTTTTCGCACTTACCGATAACAGTTGCCAAAATTATGAGGCCTAAAATTGCGGCGGTACCTAAAATCGTGATAAGTTGTAGGGCTGCCTCTAAATCGTATCCACCGAAATCAATTGGTGTACAATTTGCTGCTGCTGCTGCTGCTGCTGCTACTGTTGCTGGTGTCGTATCATTTCTATTCAATATTATTGTTGTAATAAGTGATCGATTATTATTGTAGAAATTACAACAATCGCTTGCATTACTGCAATTATTTAGGAATATGCCCAGTAGGAACTCTTCACTATTTCTATCAATGTCTTCATCGAAACCGATAAATGAGGATACGTTATTGATTGGCGTTGACAAATTACTAAAAATCTCTGAACGATTGTAAAATCCTTCATAGTCGAAAATTGTAGATAGGGCGGATGAGGTGGATACGATTGATGAAGATGTTGTTGTTGCTGTTGCTGTTGTTGTTGCTGCTGCTGTTGTTGTCGTTATTGTTGATATATTTTCTATCCAATCCTGCGATAAAGATTGCTTCGAGTAATCAATTTCATCGAATTTGTATCCGGTCGTATTTTTCAAATCACTTTCAATCAGTAAATTTGTACGAAAATTATATTCATCGGTGGTCGTATGATTCTCTATTATTGGTTCCAGATTTGTTTTAATTATTGATTTTATAATTGTTGAATTTAAACCTCGTCGTACATTATCTTGCTCAGATCCATTCAAGAGTTCAGAAGATTTTTTTCGGCTAGCCCATAGCCTTGACCACCATGACCAAAACACTTTATCCATTGCTCGCTTATATATTCATTTTCCACTATAAAACAATTCTGAATTCTTCAATTAATTTTGATTTTCGAATTTCGAAGATTTTAATATATTTACGCTTCTGATGCATTTGTGCAAGTTTTCGTCTGGTAAAATTATGCATTCTGTAATGGAAAATAAAAATAAATAAATAAATATAAAACAGAATTTAGAATTTGAATGAAATTTACATTAAATAAAACAAGTAAAGACAAATTCTTATGAAACCATAGGGCCTAGATGAATGCCCGCATGTAATTTTGTATGTTCACCGATCTATGCAACTTTGATTTTTGAAGTGGTTTTTAGCATTTATTTCTATAACCGTTCGTCGGAAAGTAAAAATGGTTATCACCAATTTAATAAGATTTCGTATTCCGAAAAAAAATTTTAGTGCAATAAAAATGTCTAGGACTGATCGTTTTCACAGTATATGCAAAAAATCTAACTTTTTATATAGCAACACTAAGAAGGGGCTGCCCGATTTAGTCCACTTTTGACATTATATTTACTATTTATATGAAAAAACTGTGCACACAATTTCAGCTTTCACGTCCTTCGGACAGTATTCAAATATATAGTGAAAAGGCAAAGTTTTGTATGGCAATACCATGAAAGAGTTGCCCTATTTAGTCCATTCTTGACTTTGTATTTCCAGTTTTTATGAAAATGCCGTGTACAAAATTTGAGTTCAACCTGTGTCAATGGGGAAATATATAATGAAAAAAACGAAATTTTTGTATGGCAACCCTACGCAGGAGTTCACCGATATGTCCCATTCTCGAACTTAAATTTCCTTTTTTGCAATACTGAAACCGCAAGTATGTTTCCGGTATAACAGAACGCGTTCTCGACTTATCGTGAAGACGCACAGACAGACAGACGGACAGATGGATGGACGGGCGGACGGACAGACAGACGGAAGACGGACATGCAAAAATTAAAATGTCTTTTAATATTATTCGTGGATGTCCATCCCATTTTGCTCCATCATCATTACTTCTATGCGTTACAAACGGATTGACAAATTCCTATGATTTAATCATAGGGTATCAAAAATTTAATTTTCGTATGCCAATCCTACGAAGGAATTACCCGATTTGTCCCATTTTCGAACTTAAGGCTGGGTCTATGTCATAATTAGGACAGCTCGGTGCACAGTTAGCAAGATGGGCGTGGCGTTAAGATTTGTGAATAAATCGCAAATTGATTAATGGAATTTTTATTTAAACATCCAAGGCAACAAATTAACGTTTTCTAATTTTTAAATTTGTCTCCCAATTTTTATTGAAAATGATTTAAAAATGAAAATTCAAAGATTTTTTTTAAATTTCTCTGGTTTGCGGAGCGGGGCTGTCTCAAATTTAAACTAAATTAAATAAATTTTCAACATAAGCTTATTGAAGTTAATAAGCAGAAAATAACGGTTTCCGATTTTTAAAATTCTACTTATTTTTGTGAAAATTTGATGCAATAGTTTGCTTTCTTAATGGGTAAAATGCAGATAAAACAAATTATTGCGTCAAATTGTCGTAGATATAAGTAGAACTTCAAAAATCGGAAACCGTTATTTTCTGCTTACTAACTTCAAAAAGCTTATGTTAAAAATTTATTTAATTTAGTACAAAATTGTGGCAGCCCCGCTCCGAAAACCAGAGAAAATAAAAAAAATTATTGAATTTTCATTTTTAAATCATTTTCAATAAAAATTGGGAGACAAATTTAAAAATTAGAAAACGTTAATTTGTTGCCTTAGGTGTTTAAATAAATATTCCATTAATCAATTTACGATTTATTCACAAATCTTAACGCCACGCCCATCTTGCTAACTGTGCACCGAGTTGTCCCAATTATGACATAGACCCGCCTTAAGACGGCTGATTGTTGATTGAATGACTTTGTTTTACTAAACTTATAATTAAAGCTGGGAACGGTATTATAATTTAATTAACACAAAACATTTTAAGATAACCACAATTTTCAGAAAACAATTTTGCATTTTTAATCTACGGCGGCGAAATATTTCAATTGTGAAATGAGAACTGTCAAATCAATTTCCCCTTACTAGAATGAAATGAAACAAGGTGGGGAGTAACTATAATTCATTTCACTCTTTATCATTGTTTTAATCTTGAGATGTTTGTGTTGTAAGTTTATTCAGAGCACGGTAACAATGTGTGTCATAATTCTACAGGATGGGCCATAAATAAATTACATATGTACAAAATCAAGTAAAATTTCGTTATTTAACTATTTTTAGGTTTCAGATTTTTTTTTTAATGAGACATTGAAAACTTCTTTTATGTAACAGTACAATAATCCAACGATATAAACACCCTTTATTACAAATATTAATATAAAAAAATATTTAATTTTTACATAGGTATATTATTTGTGATTCACCATGTATTTAAGAGTTTTCATAATTTTTATCTATCTCAGATAATATTGCTTTCATTTAGTTAGAAAGAATGATCTTTAAGTTATCTAGTTTTGTTATTCTTGTTATGATACACAAGTTTGCAACTTTACTTAATTGAACTAATGCTCAATTTCTATTTCAAGATTGACTTAGACCCAGGATAAGCATCTATACTAAATATGAGACAAGATTTCCATGAACGTCGTCACACCCCCATATACTGGTTGTAACGAAGTTACATATATTCTAGCTAGACACCAGCGAAAACGAGTGTCGAGCAGCAAGTAGGCAACAAGATAAGACAGCCGCCAAGAGGAGAGCACACTGCTGATCAGCAGCTCAGTAGTGTCCCGTGCTGGTGGCGTGATATTAGAAGGGAACATTCTACACCCGACACCATCAGCCAGCCTGCCTAGAAATAGCCAGCTGCCAGTAATGAAATCACTTAGTCGATCACCGAGCATCGAAGCAGACACAAGTCGAAAGCACAGTCACCGATCAGTGAAATATCCAACCGCGAGAAGACAACTCCAAAATAAGAAGAGTTGACCCCCACCAGTGGACTACCAGAAGACTGGCTATAAAAGTCAGTCGGCACCGAAAGATTGGTCAGTTGCCTCCAAGCAGCTCGACCAGACACATCTACCGTCCAAGTCCTATCCGCAAGTCGTGTTGACTAGTTCAACGGCAAGCGCACGTTAATCGTGCTGGCCTGAGAATTAGTAAGCACACTGTCCCGTACCCCCGTGTAGGCTATTCTGCCGATAAGCGCACGTCAATCGTGTTGATCAGAAGAGTTAGATTCCGTCCCCGTACCGTGTTGGCTACTCTGACGACGAAGCGCACGTTAATGGTGTTGGTCAGAAGAGTAGCGAGCGTACGCATACATTCTGTCCCGTACACCCGTGTTGGCTATTCAGAAGACAAGCGCACGTAATCGTGTTGGTCGGAAGAATGGTGAGCGCACTCTCCGTCCCGTATCCCCCGTGTTGGCTACTCCTGACGACAAGCAAACGTTAATTGTGTTGGTCTAAGGAATAGTGAGCGCACGCTCCTACCCCGCACCTACACCGCGTAGTTAAAAGTTTTTATAAGTTAGTGAGTGAGTGTAGACTAAGCAGTGTGTATTACGTAGACCGTCTGAACCGCTCTGAACAGCGCTCTGAGCCCAGCAACGTCGGAAAACGGCACTGGACAATCTCCTGACTACCCGCCCACCAACAACCGACGTTACATGTTTCAGGTGGAATATATTAACACACACACACAAACACACACACTATTCTAAAGAAGTTTCTAGGAAAAGCTTTAGATTTAGTCCATTTTTGAATTTTTTGGTGCTATTACTATAAAATCAATAAAATCACCATGGTACCAAATTACAGTTTTCTATGCTGTCGCGTTCTCAAATATATAGTGGAAAACGATATTTTTGTATGGCAACCCAATCTCGTTAGTGTGGTTTATCAGGAAGTTATTTAGTAGGACTCTATGTTGCCGTATCTTATAATTTCGTTTGTTACCGAAAGTCATATAATATGTTTTATTTAAGTTTAAGACCAGCTTACTATTACACAACCAATCATAAATCTTTTCAAGCTTCTTGTTTGCTAAAAACATTACTTCTGTCCAACTTTTTTCTTTGAAAAGCAATACAGTATCATCGGCGAAACCAACTAAATTACCATCAAACTCACTATCTTTTAGCTTACACAAATCATTTACACAAATTTGGTATAGCAGTGGACCCAATACAGTGCCTTGCGGTACACCGTATTTCACTATAATTGGTTCACTAATAGTCTTGTCTATTTTAACATGCTCTGTTCTCAAGATAAGAATTTAATAGATCCAGGGTTTTATGACGAATGCCAACTTTCCGAAACTTCTGAATCAGGAGTTTATGGTTTCCGGTGTCAGACGCTTTCTTCAGATCTAAGAATATCGCAACAGCACATTCATTATTATCAGTGGCATGGCTTATATATTTAGTGATGTCATAAAGAGCGTCTGAAGTGCTAGTGCTCGCTTTAAATCCGTATTGGTTTGGTGCTAGGATATTATTTGCGTTCAGATATTCTAATAATCTTTGCTTGATACATTTTTCGTAAATCTTACTAATATTTGATAACAGCGAAATAGGTCTGTAGTTATTTGGGTCAAATTTTTCCTTATCCTTATATATGGGTGTTATTATCGCCTCTTTCAAACAACTCGGAAAAACACCTTGTGATAGCGATACATTTAAAATATAACAGAGGGGCTCAGTAATTGCACTGGCAACACCTCGAATTATATTTGTAGTATAATTATCACTGCCGGCCGCCGTATTATTCCTTAGATCAGCTATATGGAATAACAATTCATCTCGAGTAATAGTCTTGATTTCAGAAAGATGTGGATTTTCAGACTGAATCCAAAGATCATCTTGTCCGGAGCCCTGAACTGAATTAGATATAGTTTCTCCAACGCTTGCAAAGTGTGTGTTGAATTCTGCAGCTATCTGTGCGGGGTTATCAATTAGAATACCTGAAGTGTTGCGAATTTGTGAAAGAGGTGACTTATACGCTTGTTTAAAGGTTATTTCATTTATGTTTTTCCACAGCCTTTTCAGATCATTTTTAACCTCTAAAATTTTTGCTTTATAGTAAGATATTTTAGCTTGTTTTATAATATTATTTAACTTATTTCTATATGTTTTATATCTGTTTACTAGGTTTTCGGAAAATGGTTGCTGCTTAACTACATTTGCTAGTCTGTTTCGATACCTAATCGAAGCGATTATACCTGGAGTAGCCCACTCTTTCATAGGTTTTAAATTTGATTTATAATTAGCCCTTTGCACTCGTATGTCGCCGTACAGTCGACATTATGAGTTTTACCGTTGCACTCGTATGTCGCCATATAGGCGACATTAACGGTTTTGCTTATAATTCCTGAACCAAGAGTCGTAGAGAGTTCGTTGATATTTCCAGTTAATAGCATCGTCCTCGGCTATAAATGGTAGGAATTTCAGGTTTCTGTTGGGGGAGGGAGTGGAGCAAGAGGGGAACAAAATTTCAAAAATATGGCTCGAAATTTCCCATACATTGCAGAAAACGGGGACCCTTTTCCTCCCAAAGCAGACATCCGATTGGATTCATATTCAAAATGGTTCTAGGGAATTACAGCACGGGACATATAGGGTATTTTTTATTCCGATTTTGATGGAGGGGCAAAGTTCTGGGTGGGGAGCCTTTCTACAGGACTTTCGTTATAGCTCAGCCATTTGACCTCGCTGCATAGGGGTGTGGGTACTCAAACTTCTCCTTTGGATGAGCTATATCAGTAATTGTACTATATTTTCCAAAATATACTAAATCAATCCGTCTCCTCCCTATTATGTTGCGAAAATTAATTTTCAACCGCCAAAATATCTGTCTGAAAAATTCATTTCGAATTTCCACGAATTATCGATAAATCCAAATTGTGATGTTTTTTTGGCTGTGACTAACATAGACTTTTATATATATATATATTACCTATTTAAAAAAATTAAATATATAACAATTTTGCATGACCACTGTACGCCATCTACCGGTGATCGATTGGTAATAAGATCACTCATATAAATTTCTTAGTAAAGGTTCTTTGCAACAGTCAAATGAATTATAAAAACTCTCGGAAAAATTTCAGGGGAGCCGTATCTTTTTGTCGCGGAGTGTATATATATATTTCGGTTTTTTTTTACACTTTTCACAATTTCATTCAGTTTTGTAAAGAACGCGACGCGGTAAGTACTCCAGTGTATGTGTAGTTTATATCTGGGTTATATGTTGAAATTTGTAGTTGTATTGAATATGGCCAAACGACATTTACAAGGAGAAATTATAAATGAATTGGAAAGTAGTGATGACAAATTTTATTTGGACTTGTATGACAATGAATGCTGTAGTGACATAGACAGTTATGATGAAGAAGAGGAAAATGATATTAGCAGTGATAGTGATATTGCAGTTAATAAAATAAGAAGAACAGTGCCTCTAACAGCGAGTTCAAGTAGCTGTGAAGATGAGGATAGAACTGAAAGGAGAGGCAATTTTGAGACATGGGAGGACGTCACTCTTCAGGACAATGTGCCATACAGGATCGATTTAACTTCCGGCGATAAAACTGAAGGACCACAAATTCCTGGTAACTGCACAAAACCTATTGATTTCTTTAAGCTTTTCTTTTCTGATGAACTTATTGAAAAAATAGTGGTAGAGACAAATAATTATGCTCGCAATAAAATTGCACAGAAAAGATTATCCAAGCGGTCTACATGGCATACATGGGTTGATGTTACCGTAGAAGAATTTACGGCATTTCTTGGAGTTATCCTAAATATGGGCACAATTACTGTTAGTAATCTGCAGGAATATTGGTCCCAAAATTTCAACGCAAGAATTCCTTTCTTCGGTAATATATTTAGAAGAGAACGATTCATGCAAATATTTTGGATGCTTCACTTATATGAAACAAATCTAAGCGATCAAAGCCTTAGAGCCCAAACACAGAAAGTTAGCCATTATTTAGATTTTTTAGATAAAAAATTCAAAGAACATTTTGTTCCGTCAAGAGAAATTTCAGTTGATGAGTCAGTGGTGGGATTCAAAGGCAAAATAGTTTTCCTGACATATAATCCAAATAAACTCACCAAGTGGGGAATAAGAATATATGTACTGGCAGATGCCAATACAGGGTATGTTTATTCAATTTTGCCCTATTATGGAAGCTTAACTTCGGAAAATTTGGCACGACCTGATCTCCTCGTAAGTACAAGAATTGTACTACAATTGTGCCAAAACTGATTAGATAGCAATCCTGGCAGTAAGGGATACCATATTTATACAGACAGGTACTACAAAAGCCTACCACTTGCACAAGAACTGCTAAAGCTACATATACACATAACAGGAACTATACAAGCTAATAGAAAGTTTATACCAAATTCAATAAAAAAACCTAAGTTTGCTCAAAACAATACATATGCCTGCAGATCAGAAAATGTACTATTGTTGGCGGGAAAGACAAACGAGTCATCACTACACATAGCAGCTCGGACGTTTCAGGTACTCAACCAATAAATAGAAGACTACGTGGAAGTAAAATTCAAGTAGTAGATAAGCCAATTGTAATTGTTAATTACAATAAATATATGGGAGGTGTAGATCGAGCCGATTCCTATTCTGCGTCATATTGTTTTCTGAGGAAATCATTGAAATGGTGGCGGAAATTATTTTTTTGGGGACTTGAATTATGTAGTGTAAATGCATATTTGCTATACAAAATAACTCAACATCGCCAAAATAAACGACCGATGACGCATTTGAAGTTTGTTCGGGAACTAGTCGATGAACTGACAGCAAACTACCGACAGGAATCCAAAATTCCTGGAAGACCATCAATGTCAGACAAAGAAGAGCAACTAAACGGCAAATTGCACATTTTGCATAAAAATGAGGGAAAGAAAAAGGACTGTTTAGTATGTTCTAATCGAAAAGTCAAAAGTGGGAGACATGAAACAAGATATATCTGCAGTACATGTACTCGAAAACAAGGATTACATATTGGGGAGTGTTTTGAACGATATCATACAATGCAAAACTATAAAACGTAAACTTCTATCAATTTTACCTGTTCAGTCTTCCACAGCTTTTTTTTTATGTATTTTATCGCTTTTGTAATACAAGATTGTGTTTTCATGAAATATGGCAATAAAAAATATTCTGAAGCCTCATATTTTATGTAGTACAGCGTTATTTTAATCTTTAGTATTCCTGTGTGTCCTATGAATTCCTTCCAATTTGGAAGTTATTTTATTTATTTTTTTAAAAATTTTGAAAAATCAAAATTTATATACACAATAGATATTGCCAGTCGGTTGTGCCAGGCTGGTAAGTGGGGTAAGTTAGTTATTGTTAATGTATGATAGAAGGACCAGCTATCATATGAACGAAGAATGAAGAGGAACGGTGAAGAGGGAGTGGAAATACGAAGAAAAGTGTGTAGACATGTCATGATATTGAATGGAATGTTTGTTACAGAAATTGCATCTCACCCACACTAATATACAGGGTGTTTCAGGATAAAATATAAAATATTTTCCAAAATGACCCTCACTGTTTCCGAAAGAAACGCAAAGTGCCGATAGTATAATTAACTAAAAATTCAAGGATCGTCTGCTGGCATTTTGTCGGGAAAACGTGGAAACGTGGAAAATTTCTTCAGATATATTTTAGATTAAAGATTAAAAAAAAATTAGCTAAATTTTTTAATTTATTTTGACGGGAGATGGCTCAAAAGAAGCGGAAGGATTCAAGGATCATAACTAGAGGTGGGAGAGAAAGGATGAGTTGGGAGAGAAAGATAGGATGAAGATGGAAAGAAAATATTATAGGAAAGACGCAGAGGAGGCAGGTAGAAAATTGAGAGCGTACCAAATAGGCGTAGCCCTTATCAGCTTATCAGCATATCAGGGCGCTCTATCCACGAACCGACTGTTCGAAGATAGAAATTACAAAATTTTTAATTGAAATATTTCGGGGCAACATTTGGTTGGTATCTATGGGAAAAGGATGGAATATTTTGGAATATTTTTGTCAGGCGGAGATGTTGGTCTTAGTTTTCGCAACGAATTCGGGAGGGGAGGGGAAGTGTGCTCAAAAAATCAGAAAAAAATCACAATAAATGTACTTATCAAGACCTTTCCAATGAGTGCATATTTTGCATATTCGTAATGTAATCGCCGAGACCTTTCCAAAAAGTATCCACATGGCCGGGTGGGGGAGAAAGTAAATATCTTAATTTTTTTGCAGGCCTACCCCTTGAAAAATGATAAAATTCGCAAATTTTCGTGGGAGTTGTCGCAGTTAAATGCCAGTTAAATTTGAAAGAAAGGCCCCAATCCATCCAAACAAATTGCCAGCGATAGAGGAGATAATCTGGAATTGAAAAATCCCCCTTTTTTTTCGAAAAATCGCAAGTTTAGTACTTCGAAATTCGAAAATCGAAAAACGCCAAAAGATGGCCACCATAAATATGTACCACGTATTAAAATTTCATCGAAATCGGTGTAAAATTATGGGAGTTCTGAGCATATCCAATTTTAGGTACATAACCACTTTGACAGCTCCCACCCACCTACCTTTTGGTAAAAATAAAAAAAAAATTCCATTGGCCAATAGTGTTTCGAAAGGTCTATTAGCGTTTTATGTTTCATATCGAACAATTGTAATTTGAGGAAAATACAGGTATGTCAAAAATTGGGTGGGTTTCCACCCCCCACCATAAAACTACCCCCCTTGGAAAAAAAAATTCTTCTACGAATTATAAACGTTAATTAGACGAAGCGAATAAAAAAACCGCTTCCCGATCCGAGATAACTCTACCAAGTTATGGCCATTCGCAAATTAGAAAATCTAGTACTACACTTTGAATAGAAAACGATGCTGTACTAAAAAAATAAGTATGCACATCGAAAGACCTTAGCGTCTCGATTACGCTCACGTTTTTTGAAAAAATTCGAGCGTAAACTGCGCCCCCTGCTGGAGGTCAAAGTTTGTTCTAGTACATTTTGAAAAATCTAGTACACCATCGGAAAGCTAATTTTTTGGTAAGAAGTTTGAGCACCAACACTCCTATACTCCCAGAACAAATAGTTGAGTTATAATCGACAGAAAATTTACCGCCTAACCCCCCCCCCCCCCCCCCCCCCCCCCGGGCGGAATAAAAAGTAGCTATACCATGCAGGGCTGAATTATCTAATAGGAAAAAAATACTCGAACAAAATCGCCCGGTATTTGTTTTTTTATCGAACATGAAAAAAAATTCCGAATAGACTGGTAGCCTTCTTAAATATAAATACGACGAGTGCAAAGGGTTAGTATGTTTTTTCTTGGTTGGTACATTGAGATAAAGCTCTGTCAACAATGTTATAAAATAGTTCAAAGCTGCTATTAATGTTATTGCTCTCTCCCGGCTTTCATTCTGTAATTTACTGGTAAATCCACGTATATTAATATGCCTATAAGGTTACTTCTCAGATCTGTAGTTTGTTTTACTTGTACTCATGAAAACCAATTTAGCCATAATACAGTAATGGTTTGTGATGTAAGATTCGTAAATGGCAGGTGAACGCTTTCTCGAGTTATCGTGCGCACAGACGGACGGACGAATATGCAAAAATCAAAATAACTTTTAATATTATGTATTGGTGTCCAATCCATCTTGCTCTACCATCATTATTTTGAGGTGTTACAAACAGAATGATAAACTTAGTATACCTTTTAGATTTCATCTAGGGTATAAAAAGATCACGTGGTGCCCATAGAGTTTTCCACCCTTTCCAACCCGTCTCCACTGAGCTTCACCTTCCTTACGCACCTAGGGCAGCGTATTATTCTTATTAAAAGTAATTTCAAGGTCGACAGCAGTTTGTCATTGCCTGGTAAGGAAGAGTTTTCTCTTGTTTGTAAACGCTCGTCGATAGGGAGGTAAATTTCTCTCCTGACATTAATATGTTCTCAAGCAACGTTGCTCGATTTCAATATGTTCAAACTTACTCATGCTTATGCTATGCATAATATTTCAGCTTTACCCGAGGGTTACACCTGCAAGTACAGCTTGCATGCAAGTTTCCCTTCCAACGCGATTTTAAACTTGACAGCAGAAGGCAGTTCGGTTGATGTCTTATCATCTTGCATGCAAGTGCATTTAAAAAATGGCATTGAGACGTAGAGTCTTGCATATATTGGAAAATTATAGCAATTAAGGAAATAGAAGAATGATAAAACCCCAAGAAAAAATTAAGAGAAAGGTGTTGGTAAATGATGTAATGTAAATGATCCCAGAAAATCTCATTTTCCCAGTATAAATTTATGAATTTCTCTCAAGCATTTCCTTTCCGCCATTTTGAAAACTGTATAATTGTCAAATTACTATCTGCCAGCTGCCATGAATTTTCATCATGCAAGTTCGCTGAAAGTTGTATGGCAGTTGGATTACACGTACAAGAAGTATGGCAGTGCAAGTTGCATGCAAGCTGTACTTGCAGGTGTAGCCCCTGGGTTATTTAAGTCAATGCATTCTGTATAGTTATCGTACAGAGAGAGAAACAGACAGATAGATGGATGGACGACAGAGATACACAAATCAAAATACCTTTATAAGTATTATGTGTGGATATGTAAAATTTATTTTGACGTACCATTATTATTTCTAATGAAAAAAATCAAATACAGGTACAAGAAAATGTGCCACGATATATGTATGTTTGTAATGCATTATGTATTTGTTTCTTTCTTTAAATAAATCCCTAATGCTCTCAGCTTACATGTTTTTAGACAACCTGCCTGGGGTTTAAATTGCACATGTTTTTGCTAATGTTCTTACTCTCCTATGAAATCTTATCCTCTTTATAACTTCCTTTCCTCATAAATGCGGAATATCCACACACATATATTGTATATATATATGTACATACAATTTCACAATCCACACATCGCTAACTTCCATTTATATCTATTTAGTGGTCTGCTTGTCAGCGCAAGTGACATGAGCATTGGGGCGTCTAGTAAATGCTTGGGTTTTCCACAAGAGATGAAAAGTTATTTCACTGTAAATTCTGGTTGCCGTTAGCCATTAATTTCAATTTCTTTTCCATAGACACACACGTTGGGAATTTTTCCTCCCGCTAAGTTGGAAATTTTCAAACAAAGGTGACGACTGAGATTACTCTGGAGGAGGAAAAAGGACGTTTACAAAGATCGAATGACGACATTTTAATGAACAACAAAAATATATTAGATTTTTTTTTATTTCTGCTATTGTTGGATATTTTTGACTATATATAGTCTTGTACTTACCCAAAATCCATCAGATGATGTGAGGAGGTATATGTGTATGTATATGTATGTATCTAGCTATAGAATATGCACGTTTCACTAATGAAATTTTGAGGAAAAGGATCAATTAAAAAATAAAGTGACACACGTCGTGTGCTGTATATTCCTGACTCGAGCGGCGGATGTTTCATCTTAAGGATTTCCGGACAAAAGACACATCTACGTACACTGTAGAGATGTGTTATTGAGAGGAATTTTCGGAACTGGATCCGGATCATTTAATTTGGTCCCGATTCAGTGGTCCAGTTCCATCGTTCCTTTCGTAATTCAATTCAAATTGTGAGTTCAGCTGATTTGTAGGGCTCCGTACCCAAAGGGTGCCGGCACCCGATTACTAAACATCTGCTATCCGTCCGTCTGACTGTCGGCGGGCTGTATATCATGAACCGTAATAGGCAGACAATTGAAATGTTCACAGAGTGAGTAATACTAAAGGTGCTATAACAACAAATAATGAAAATAAAATAAAGTAAAAAAAAAATTAAAGGAGGGTCCCTATACAAGAAACGTGTTTTTTGGCGTACATAGTGTTAAATCTTGTACTATGGTTCAGGCGTGTATCCAGACCTGTAGCCTCCACATTTTTATCTTCAAATTGTTATCAGAGTATGCCTTAAAAGTTTTATTTTGTTTTTGTATAGGGGTGGTCTCATTTGTACTTCTTGTACTAATGTTTCATTATTTCTATCTTCAAAAAAAAAGACATGTAAGTTTTTGCTAGGTCTACAACATCTCCCAAAACAATGGCAGTCAAACAGCGACAAAAATGTTACCAGTGCATGTACAGTCGTATAAACGTGAAGGCGCGCTGATATTTCCGTAACACAAAAGTTGCTAGCTGGAGGATCCAAAAAGTCACGTCACTTTATGCGCTTATTAATATCGGAGCTTAATGGAATTGATGGTGGTAACAAAACAGTTTTTGACAAAAGATCTCCAGTGCACAATATAGGTTTTAACATATGGTACTTTACGCTTATTAGTCCTGTTAATAACTCAAAGTATTTTAGAAAGAATTTCTCTTAGAGTGCCGCATATCCTAAATTGCTCAGGGAGGGTCCCCACTTAGCTAAAGAAGGCCAACCAATAGTGCATGAAAAATCTAAAGAAAAATTGTCAAATCTTTCTATGCAAACTGAATGCTGTCCGAAAAAGTGAATCATCAGAATCAATTCACTAATTCATTTGGACTGTTGTCCGTGAATAGTTAGTTATTCATTAAAAATTCTTAAGAACAATTTGCAAGTACATATCTAAGAAAAATTTTGTATGCTTCCTTAAGATCGTGAAATTTTTTTTACAAATCAGGCTTGAATCAGTATTGCTATGAAAAATCAACGGGTGGCTGTACGGTGATTGCATGAAACTAGGCTTCTACTGGAAGAACCCTAAAACAAAATTTGTTAAGTCAGTTTGTTTGCTCCTGTTACCGATTTTATATCGTAAGATCACATATGTAACACAAAATGTTTTATGATTGCTGTTAGAAACAATAACACTTTTAAAACTCTAAATTGTGTGCTTTTTCATCTATATATAATCGGTGCAACAAAAATATAAAACATCTTAATACCCGGGCTGTTAAACAATAAGTGCCTTTTTCTAAACAATCAAACACTAAAATAAATATCTGTTCCAAACTTACTTACCATCCTGTGATAGGTATGATAGGCGATTTTTCGATACTATATAAAAACACACAAAAATTCAAAAAAATTCATTCACGTTTCAAAGACAGACGAAAAGTTTCGAGCGAATGTCTATTATAAGGCTGAAATACAATGAATGTGACACGAAATTATGGACACCATTTGGCGTCATTGTTTGTCGCAGACGTAAAACAATGAATGCGACATTGTCATTGTAATTTCAAGACAGTTGAGTTTTGCGTTTTGTGATTTCTGCGGAACATTTCTATACGTATTTTAAGAGCAAGTATAGTTGCATATAAAGTTTATACGCAGTTATGCCAGATTTAAAAGAAACGTACACGATTTACCAATAACACGAACTGTCAAACTTAAATGTCACTCTGTGACACGACAATTTTGTTCGAAAATTATTTTTACGTCGACAATTGCGTGTATTTCAGCCTATACTCACTATTACTACTCATAAGAAGACAAACAAGAAACAAACGCCCAGCCCAATCATCCTGTTATGCTTTTACAACTCGCTCTACAGTCTAGCGCCACATTATGTTTCCAACTTCAAATCACCGCGAAGGTAAGGTGGCGCTTTGGGGTGGGGTCATGACCCGTGTGAGCCTCCCCTTGTATACGCGACAGTGATGGTACGGAACCCTCCGTATACGAGTTTCCTCGCACTTGGCCGATTTTTTTATTATACGAGTAGAATTAAGAAGTAGCAACACAGCTTCCAATTAAAAATATCAGCATAATATAAAATTGTCGACTCCTCTTATCAGAAGTATACTAGGACAAGTTTTAGACAAAACCTTTCACATGGGTCTGAAGTAGAACCACAATGGACGTATACTTAAGTAAAGTTACTCACGTATGGCGAACTTGTCCTTTAAATTAAACAGACGTACCCAAAATAACACTAAGACTCGATAAAGAAGCTTTCGTTAAGTTTAAATGTCAAATTCGCATAAGGTGCGGTAAGAGTCACGCGTTACGTATGGACGTGTCTGTTTATCCAACGATAATGATAATGAAATATTAATGAAATCGGTAACACTTGAATTATTTCATTTTATTATAGAAGAAGAATGTGAAAAGAGGTGACCCATTCTAAGAGAAAAGTTTTGGAAGAAAAGAAAACTAGATATTGTTGCAGGAAGTGCTGCCGATTTTTCTTCAGATTATTCTTCAGGTTTTTCTTATGTTTTTTATATAATGCCCATAAAGGACACCAATCCTCAATTAAATCAACTTCTATTTGTTAATTTTCAGGGTTCATTGTTGTCCTGATGAGATCGCCCTGTTACTGCTGATCGAAACACTTTACACACCATAACTACATATACTTTCAAAAATTTCTTTATGAAATTTTTGGTCTTCGGCTTTAGGCCAGAAACTGACAGTACCTCGGTACTTGTTTTTTTTTTAATTTTCTCTGCTCATATGCAGTAGGTTGAGAATTGCCTGTAACCTGGTGTCGAAAGAGTAAAAACTCATTACCACTTTCCAGTTAATTTTTTTGCTTTTACCACTTTTTAAAATTGAACACATTAAAAATGTCATGATAATAACAATGCCAATCGTTCGTAAGTAAACCTCAGTATCGTTCAAATTCATAAAGTTCTTTTCGTTTATTGTGGTTCAGCCTCTACAAAACCTCATTTTTACCAATTGTAACAAATTAAACGTTAAAACAACGCGCCTCAGTTTAACCAACAAAGAAAAAAAAATAAGCCAGCTTCGGAATTCTTAGATTTTGTTTTATACACTGACATATATAATATGGACTGCTTAACTTTCTATTTCATGTGGGCTCGATTGCTTATGTCAATAAAAGTTCTTACGCCGGTGCCAACATTGAAAAATCATTAGCGGGAAGTTGAAAAAATAAGCGCGCAGCTCGAAAAGTGATTATAATAAAACGTTTCGAACTTCCGATTCATATCTTATGAATATATTGCCTTTGGTAAAACAATTTTATCAGTAATAACCCTAAATAATTAATTTAAAAACATTTACTTCGACGGACCCATTTATTTATTTGTTGTTTACAGTTCTCCTCAGTTGGTACTTGGTCCTTAGACCGAAAGAGTCAGCAATATAAAAGTGAGCCCACTTTTTGCAGTGCATTTCCATTAACGTAGTCAGTCCATATTATACATATACCTAGCGAGTAACAGGTTACGTCCACCATAAATTTTTATTATTTTTCAGAACTGTGCGCAGGTAGGAAAAATTCGTTTGCAAGGTTTCACGAGGCTCACAATGCTTCTTAATGTAGCGGCAATTCTCATTCATTTTCTTCTCTTTTTCTTTCTTTAAATCCTTTATTATGAAAGTTTGTGTATTTTAAGGCGAGCAACTGATTACTTACACATAAGTTGCCATAGATTTTAAGGAATATGGATGAATAAAAAGGCATACATTTTACTTTTTATAATATTCTATTTAAATTATTTAATATTTTTAGCAAAATTAATATTTAGTGTGTCCTCCGTTTTGAGTAATTACCTCTAATAATCTATCGGTAATTGAATTATAGAGACTCCTAATTAGACTAATTGGAATCTGAGTCCAAACTGCTTTTATGGTGTTCTCCAAGTCTGTTAAATTTGTAAATTGTCGGCCATTTTCGTAAACCTTCCGAGTAAGCCATCCCCACAGGTTCTCGATAATATTAAGATCTGGGGATCGGGCAGGCCATGGTAAAACGCTTATACTTTCTGCTGAAAACCACTCCGAAACCTGTCGCGCGGTATGAATAGCTGCGTTATCTTGTTGGAATATCCAATTCGTTGTATCCATAACTTCGTCCATATCGGCAGCAGCACTTTGCAGTAAGGAAATGTAAGTTGCAGCAGTTTGTCTTCCACTCAACATCCTGAGTTGAACGGGTCCATTATAAGTTATTGCTCCCCAGACCATAATACCACCCTCTCGGCTGTGGTGCCTCGTTAAATATCGTTTTTCCTTTCTTACGTCATGGAAATAAAAGGCGTATCCATCGGGTCCGTCAATACAGAACCCTTTTTCACCCGAAAAAATAACGTTCCTCCACCGTTCTCCCCATCCAATATGATCAACTGCAAATTTTTTGCGATTATCCTTATGAGACGCAGTTAACTCAGGTTTTTTCCTTAATTTTAGTCGTTTTAAATTGGGAGACTGCTTTATTTTTCGTCTTAGAGTCCACACACTTGCCGAAGTGCCTGCTTCTGCACCGATTTCACGTGCAGTTTTCGACGAATTGGAGGCGATTCGCAAGAGTCTTCGCCGCTCCCTCTCAGTTGTTGCGGTTTTAACACCGCCCTTGTAATTTCTGCCGTAGTTATCAGGATTTCTTAGAAATCGGCACACTACATCATGACTGCGACCTATTTTTCTCCCAATTTCCCGTGCAGAATACCCTTCTGACTTTAAGGCTTTAATTTTGCTCTGTTCCTCAGAACTTAATTTTTTCATGCGGCCCATTTTAACTGGTTTTAGTGTAATTACAACACTTTATTAATTTTTTCACTTTTAGGTTAATTTCAACACAACGAAACACGAAAAATGACTGGTGTCAGTAATCAGTTGCTCGCCTTTAAATACTCAAATTTTCTTTATAAAGAATTTAAAGAAGGGAAAAGAGAAGAAAATGAATGAGATTTGCCGCTACATTAAGAAGCATTGTGAGCCTCGTAAAACCTTGCAAACGAATTTTTCCTACCTGCGCACATTTCTGAAAAATAATAAAAATTTATGGTGGACGTAACCTGTTGCTCGCTAGGTATGTCAGTGGTTTTACACAATTGATAAAGTGGATGATAGAGGCGATGCGCACCTTTACGTTCTATTATGCACACATAAACTAAATTAAGTAAAACCGGACCAATATTTGTGTTGGACTTAAATTTGCTAGTATAAAAACACATTGCAGCCCCGCAGAATTCATGAAGGATCAGTCGATTTATTCTAGGAGTGCAAATCTATCGAAATTTCTACACGTTTCCATTCATTCCTCACTTACGTTTGCAATTTTTTTTGTTATTCATCTAATTTTTCTCCGCATTTTGGGAGAGATATCTCTTCGCTTCGTCTTCTCACTTCTTCTCCAGAAAACCTGTTTGCATACTGCATCAGAAATGTGGGATGGCCCATTCAATTCCAGACGTGCGCAGTTTTCAAACAAAACTGAGGCCAAGCCGCATGAAAAAGAAGAAAATAAACTTTTCTTCACACACAGAGGTGGACTCAGAATTTTTGATTGGGACATTTCTCTTGAATATTCTTTCTCTTCATGAATCAAATCACTTATTACCTCTGATTGATCATACTGAAATATATCGGTGATTGTCAGCGAATAAAATCTGAGTCCACCTCTGTGTGTGAACAAAAGTTTATTTTCTACTTTTTCATGCGGCTTGGCTTCAGTTTTATTTGAAAACTCCTTTTTTTAGTTATTTTTTTTCTGTCCTGCCTTTTCTACGTTAACTAAATTGTTATTACGTGCTGCATGGAGATATTTTAAAACAATTTTTAAGTCATGTTTGGTGCCGATCCGAAAACAAAAATTGTTCGAGTATCAAATCGTCGAAGTACTGCAACGGTTTTCTGAAATTCAAATTATGTTTTAAACACCGCTTTTTAGCTGTATTCGAACTTGATCCCATATAACATGAATTGTCCCGATTTTCCATGTTTTCCACAGACTTTTCCTATTACTATGATTTTTGTTTAAAAATTTACATGAATTTTCCTCGATTTTTCATGCAAGTTTTCATGATTGTTGAAGAGAAAGTATTGATGCCAGTAGGACGGAAAAAAATGATTCCGCATAGCCCATAAAACGTTTTTGTCGAAAATTTCCGGAAATTTTCAGAAAATTATCCAGAAAAATTGGAAAATTCTGCATTTTTCCTGAAACAGATTTATCACTAATCATATCGATGAAAATTTGTCCGATGATTTTTCCACTTTTCCGGGTTTTTCGCGGGGTTTTCCACAAAAGCATCTTTATGCAACTCATTTCGCTGTAGAACTTTGTCTTCGGTTGCAAAACGCTCAAACGCTTCCTTGATCTGAAAAACTCCGGAAAAGCGTTTTACATGAATTTTCCACAATTTTTTCTGCTAGTTTTCGCCATTGTCGGAGAGAAAGTAATGATGTCAATTGATAGGGAACTTTATCCTGCATAATTTAGAAAACTTTTTTACCGGAAAATTCCGGAAATTTTTTTCGGAAAGATCGGAAAACTCTGCAATTTTCCTGAAACGGATTTATCACTAAAGAAAGAAAAGAGTTCGACACAATCGGCTTAGTAATTTGAAAATTATAAAAATAAAATTATATTATAAGTTTCTTAAAATCACCGACAGAAGTAGCACTCTGTGCATGAGGAGTTAGGGAATTTCAAAGGCGTGCAACCTGGACAAAGTAAGATCCTTCTAGGGTGGATGAATTGAAACTTGGAATCAGAAGTTTACGTCCTCTCAAGGATTGCAAAAGTTTGACTTCACAAGATAGATATTCCGGCTCACCTGCACGAATAAGATTGTATAAGAAAATTAGTGCTTTGCCCTTTACGAGTCTAGACTACAACCCAAGATCGATAGTCTGTAAGGTGTGATATGTGCAGAACGACGCAAACCGAAAGCAAACCGTATACACGCATTGAAGCAATCTCAAGATTTCGATTGCAAACCGAGTCTAGATACATTAAACTACCATAAGAAAAAAGAGGCACCATAAAAGTGTTCGAACTAGTCTTAAACGTAAATCGGCCAGAAGTACATTGGCAGATAGCCACAGCCCCTTCAACCCACCATAAATTTTACCTACTACATATATAATATGATCACAGCACCTCAAACGATTATTAATTTTCACTCCCAAATTGGTTATACAGGTTACATAAGGTTGTTTCACTTTATTAAGCATAATTGGGGAAAGATCCTCAATATTAAGATCAGAATTAGAGAGGGCTATGCATTGTGATTTATTGGGGTTAAGAAGTAGTTGATTATCAATTGACCATCTAAAAATTTCTGAAAAATTATCATTTATTCTGCAGATATAGTCCTCAATCAATCCGCGAGGTCTACATAAGTACAGCTGCACGTCATCTGCATACAAGTGCAACTGGACATCATGTACCACATCACATAAATCATTAATAGAGAGACTAAAGAAGAAAGGTCCTGAGACTGATCCTTGAGGAACTTCACATGTTAAATGCAATTGAGAAGACGGAACTCCATTTATGACCACCTGTTGAGACCTATCTGAGAGAAAACTTGCTATCATCTTAACAGCAGAAGAAGAGAAATAAAAGCTTGCATACAACTTACGTAGCAATTTCTCATGCACAGCACAATCAAATGCCCTAGAGAAGTCCAACAAAACCGGCACACCAAGATCTCCCACATCTAGAGTCGATCGCAAGTCCGTAGTGACCTTGAGTAATGCAGATTCACAACTGTGTGGTGCCCGAAAACCAAACTGATATTTCTTCAGCAGATCGTTATATAATACGTAATTTTCAATTTGGGCTCGCATAAGTTTTATATAGTGTAAGGTCAGATTGAGAGAAACACGGAAAGCCCTCGTGTAGCATTAAAAAACTGAGATCCACTTAATAGTGATCTGGCAGCCCGCCATCGTGACTAGGAGCTATTTGATGCGCTGTCCTGGTAACCCTGTATAAATGAAGAACAGTAGAATTGGAATGCGTATGTGTGAATGTGAAACGAATGAGCAGTAGTAGTAGAATAGAAATACAGAGGTTAGAAAAGCAAAAAGCGAGCAAGAGAATTCGGTTATCGGCAGCCTCAAGTATCAGGTGGTGTTCTAGTACAGGGCGCGATGGCGGGATCGCTGATTTAAATTTAATTATTAGTGCTGATAGAAGTGAACTCTATCAATAGCTTATATAATATGTATACATAGAATGTGGGATTCCCCAAACCATTTTTCGCAGATGATCCCAATTGGATCACACTTCTGGTGGCACGTCTATGTCTGTTCGCACTTTTCTGTTTGGATTCCGGGAGTAATTAAAAATAGTTGTAAAGAGCCGCGTTCGTATCTAATTGCTGATAGCATCGATGGCAATGTCTATCGCAGGAATAGAGCCAATATTATGCAGCATTCAAGTTGCAGAGAAGTGCAAAATTAAAACTCTCTCTAAATCTCTACAAATAATGAAATTACAGCACAATCAGATAGAATCTTAAGATCAAACGCCCAACAAGTCGATGAATCTAATAAAAAATTAGTGCTGAATTACAGAACAATATTCGTAACAATGCTGCGACTATCATACTCGATACGGGAGGAAAGTGGTACTTCCTGAGAGGATTCAGAGATCCTGACTCCAATGACACTTCTTTTTGATGAATAACATTTCAATTTATTTTCATCTTTAACTTTAAAACTAGGATATGAAATATTCTTAAAATAAGATTTAGAATTATAGGTATAGAATATTCATACGGAAAATTTGAATTACATTATATAAACAGGGTGCCCCGTAAGTCGACGTCAAGCTGGAATCGGGCGATAAGCCAAATCATAATATAGTTACCAGAAAAATATAAAAAAATCCAAGTCATGTATTATTTTTTTCAATTATAGACATTTCTTTTGTTTTCGAGAAAATGTACACCCTGTGATGGTTTTTTAGCTCCTGTTGCTAAAAAACTTTACTTTTTTTCAATTTTATTTTTCTTATGTAATCCCGAATTGTTCTTATGTAACCGGTTGCTTTAAATTCTAAGCCAACTGCTCCAGCTTGGAAGAAAATGTCACATTTTGCCGAACCAAGAATAGAAAATTAATACTTCACCCAACTTTAACTGACTGTAATGAAAAAAAAAATGTACTACGACAGTTTGACAAGTAACTTTAAAGTTTGACGCATTTAATAAGGATTCTTAGATGGTATAACACTTGCTACAATATTTCTTAGATTACGGGACAAAAAAAAAAAATTTTCTTCAAGAAACCCAGTTTCGAAAAATTTCTTTTTACCTACTAAAAATTATTCCAGTAAAGCTTACCTTAAGACCGTAACTTTAAGATTCTAGTTTGAGTGAGACGGAGAGTCATTCTATGAAGTGTGCGTGAGACAGATAGTGATGCCAATGATTTAGATACAGAGAAAGTCATTTTATGAAGTGTGAGCGAGGCACTTTTTGAGTATTGGTGCACGCAATACAGATCAGTACGTTACGCTCCTTCGTTTACTACGCATCTTTTCGTATTCGTTGGTGTTATTTCGTACTTGCGACCTTGAGCTTCGTTTATTGGACTTGTTTGCTTGTGATTTGGATTTGGATAGTTTCGATCTCTTTACGACGACCTATGCTTTCTCCTGGACCACACACGAATATGCCAACATGCACTTCATTTATTGGGAATGCATCCAAATAATTGGTGTTTAATTTTAAACTTAAGGAAAATTTGTCTTAAATTTAACAAAAAGTTAGCATCTCTGACTCGGATGCGTCACTACCTGTCTCATTCACAGTAAGTTCATGGAACGATTCTCCGTCTCACTCCTACTAGAGTCATAAAGTTACGGCCTTAAGGCAAGCTTTTGGTACACTAGAATCATTTTAAGTAGGTAAAAATAAATTTTTCGAAGCTGGGTTTTTTGAATAAAAATTTTTTTTCCCGTAATCTAAGAAATATTGTAGTTAGCTTGGAAAGCATTGCTGCATTGATTAAATCAAGTGAGAGTTCTATATTAAAAGAAGTATCTGCTAAAATTGGACTCTTGAACGAACAGCATAGTAGTGTATTACAAAAACTAGATGAATTTACATCTAAAATAAATCTACAAGTTCATGCCAACAGAAATGCTATCGATGATGTAAAAGAACAAACATCTGCTGTTGATCATCGAGTTGACTTGTTAGAAAACAACAAAAAAAAAATTCTTGCATATGACGTCATCATCACTGGAATACCAATGCTACCTGATGAAAACTGTTCCTCTATTGTTCGATCACTTGTTGACGCCATAAAATGTTCGGTTCAGCAGCAGCCGTCCAGCTTCAGGCCGCGCATATCACAGAACAACAAAAATAGGCTGCCAATAATTATTGTAAAATTTCACAGTCTAATACCCTAGACACACAGCACGAACTAATGAATCATTTGTACAAACCATTCATTAAAATGCCGTGTGTTACATAGTAAACGTCATTATAGCTCGAAAATCAGATGATAATGAAGTACACTAATGAAGTGTTTTGCTCCTTCATTATAGCTATAATGAGGAAAAATGTGCTAGATTTGGCATATAATGTTAATCTGGAGCTCCGCTGTGCATCTGCCGATTTGAAAAATAAGAAGAAGAAATGCAAATTATATTATTAGTATTTTTTTAAATATAATGTTTTTCTCATTTGTTAATTGTTAAATTCGAAAATAAAATAAATGAAAACAAAGTTTATTGCGTTAATTCGATTCATATTGCTTCTTTAAGGTGAAGTTCATCAAAACCAATTTGACAGCACAACATAATTAAAGAAATGGCTGTGTGTCCGCAGTTTATAATGAATCATTATAGACTAATGAGTCGTTAGTTATTTCTTCATTAAGAGTGCTGTGTGTCTAAGGCATAACTGATAAAATTTCCTTCATCAGCGGTATAAAGAAAGTAAAACCGAAGCTGACTGATATTGGTCTTACTGGGAATACTGTTATTTACGCCGCTGAGAGTCTTAAGGCCGAAACACAATGATGCCGACATGGCAATTACGACGACATTGTCGTCGTAAATGTCGCCGAATTAACACAATGACACCGACATCTTTATATGTTCGTTGGCATATCAAAATATGTAGGTGGTAAAATTATTTGTTGAAATTTATTAACAAAATGAGAAAGATATAAAAAAAAATGTAAAGGTCTAATGAACAATGATTAACGCCGAGTTTATGTGGATTACAAAATATCATCTATCACTTATTTTCAACTTTTCTCCAATTTCTTCTTTATTTTTTTTTCTTTTAAATATGTATTTCGATATTGAGGATTTCTTTTAGCATAAAAATACTTCATTTCCCTCACTTAATTAATTACTTGCTCCTCTAAAGTAATATTTTGCTCATTACTCCCAGCTGTCAAAATGAAATTACGACGACAACGACGACAAAAGTTGAATTATTCCCAACTCTGGTTACGGCGACAAAATCGGTCGGCGCCATTGTGTACAGAAACATGGTATTGCCATTAGGTCAACATTTAATATGTCGTCGTAAATGTCGTGTCGGCATCATTGTATTTCAGCCTTTACTGAAGCCAACAGAAATATTTTTGCGAATGCTATGCAACTGAAAAGAAATGGTAAACTTTCTTCTGTCTTCACAAAGTTTGGAACTGTTTTTATAAAGAAACATGGTGATATTGACAGTATTAAAGTGTTGAGTGTAAACGATGTAAAATCCATTTAATTATATTACACCCTATCATTGTTTAGCTCGTAGCATTGCATTGATCTTTTGTAGATTTAAATTTGAAAACTAATTTTTGTTGAATTGTTGAATTAGGTGCTTATTATTGTTCACAGTATAGACATTATGATTTTATTAAGACTTGAATTATTATTATGTTTTACTTTATTTTCCCTTTTCTACTTTTAGTTTTGTTTCAGTTAATTTTTTCAGATGATATAATTTTTTCTTTTGTATTGGATTTGCATGTTTATTTATTTTTGTTCTTTCAATTTGTGGTTGTGAGTATTTTCAAGTGGTATGACACATTGTAGTGGTATTGCATGCTCTGATAACATAAATGAGCAGGAACTGATCTCTGGTTTCATTAGTTCTCATAACAAGAACTTTAATGTCTGTCATATTAATGGTAGGAGTTTGCGATCATCTTTTGAGGAGTTTAAATACATTTTTTTTGAAAAGTGGCCTTGATGCTATACGTATTTCTGAAACGTGGCTATACCCCAGTATTAGTTGCTGTGAGTTTGATTTTCCTGGGTTTTCCTTGTTTCGTAATGACAGGCAGTATGCTGCAGGTGGGGGTATTGCTATTTATTTAAGAAATAATCTTAAAGCAAAAATTATTTGTGAATGTAATAGCCTTTACTTAGGCCCTGAGTATTTGATCATTGAAGTAGCTTCCAACACTACTAAATTATTACTCGCATGTGTATACAAACCTCCTTCCGTTAGAAGTCTTGATTGCTTGCTTGAGGTATTTGCGCAACTTTGTCCAACTTATCAAACCAATATTATCTGCGGTGATTTCAACATAAATATGCTAAAGAAAGACTCACTGCAGGATAATTTTATTAATAAATTAAAAGCTTTGAACCTCAACATAATTAATAGCCTTCCAACTCGTATTCACCAAAATGGTGAATTTCTGTTGTACCTTTTTATATCTGATAGTTTAGACTTGGTTGCTTCGCAGACTACAGTGGCTCTTCCTGGTATCTCGGATCACTTTGCGGTTCTTGTTTCGTATGCGATTGAGTTTTTGAAAAATCCCACAAATAATACTATTTTTTATAGAAGTTATAGTAGTTAGTTAGTTATAGTCGACGGCCTTTATGCCGCTTTAGATAGTACCTACTTTGATCATATATATTTAACTAATAATGTCGACATGCAAGTATCCATGTTTACTAATACAATCAATTCACTCTATGACTTCTTTATTCCACAAAAAAGGATTAAAGTTCGCGCTGAATGCCCTTGGATAAACTCTTGTATGTTAAAACTAATCGCGGAACAAAATTTTGCTTACTCGCAATGGAAACGGTTTGGTGGAGACTCTATGGATTAATTATAAAAGGTTGCACAATATTACCTCTTCTGTCATTCGTAAGACTAAGAACGAATTTATGCGAAAGAGACTTGACACTTCTCTTCCAGCTCGTAAATTATGGCAAAATATTCGCAAATTTGGCCTAACCAAAAATAATATTAGTTGTGATGTTGATCCTGATCACCTCAACGCACATTTTCCGTCTTCCTCCTCTAGTACTATATTGCCTTTTTCCATGCCTGAACTAGTTGACCATGATGTGGATCTCGATAAGCCAACCTTTTCTTTTCATTTTATCTCGATAGTTGATGTTATTATAGCATTTAAAAGTGTTAAGTCTAATGCCATTGGTTTTGATGATGTTGACCCAAGATTCATTAGAATTATTTTGCCATTCGTTATAAAACCTGTAACTCATATTTTTAATACTATTTTTACCACTTCCAACTTCCCTTCCTTATGGAAGTCCAGCCACGTTACTCCTATTCCAAAGGTACGTAGACCTTCTGTACCTGCCGATTATAGACCAATTAGTATTTTACCTTTCTTTTCCAAGGTGCTGGAAAAAATTATGTCAACACAGATTACCAGTTTTATTGAGAAGAACAAACTCCTCTCAGACTTCTAATCAGGTTTCCGGGCAAAGCATAGCACTGTATCCTCCCTTTTATACCTTGCTGAAAGAATTCGCCGTGGTATTGAAAATAAAGAAGTAACGATAATTGCACTGCTTGATTTCTCGAAAGCTTTTGACTCCGTAGACTTTACTATACTCTTGGATAAGCTTATTTCTCGTCATCAATTTAGCTTTGTTGCTGTTAAGTTAATTCATAATTACTTAATAAATCGTAATCAGACCGTAGTGTGTGAATCTCGTCATTCTGCTGCTCTAAAGATAACATCAGGCGTTCCACAAGGCTCTATCCGTGGGCCCCTACTTTTCTCCCTATATGTTAATGACCTACAGACATGCACCTCTGAATGCCATACGCAGCTTTATGCTGATGATGTGCAGATTTCCCTTTCTATTCCCGTTTCACTTATGGGCATTGAGAAATTAAATATAGATCTCGCAGCAATTGGTTATTGGGCTTCATTGAATAAACTTAACTTAATCCTGCCAAATCTCAAGTCATGGTAGTGTACCATCGTAATATAGACACCTCTGTTCTCCCTCCAGTGATTATAAATAGTACAGTTATTCCTTTTTCCTCTAAGGTTAAGAATTTGGGTATCGTATTTAATTCTAGGATGACTTGGGCTGATCATACCTCAAGTTTAACTGGTAAGGTTTATGCTTCTTTAAAGGCTCTTTGGCTTCATTCAGCATACACGCCTTTTAAAATTCGTCTTAGACTCGTTAAAACGCTTATACTCCCACTGATTATTTATGATGATGTTATTTATTGTGGTTTGGACAGCCATAGTCTCAGACGTCTTAACGTAGCTTTTAATTCATGTGCTCGGTACATATTTCTTTTGAAAAGATATGATCACATATCACAGTATGTTCGGAAAATCTTAGGATGTTCCTTGGATATATATTTAAAATATTGTATTTGCTTAATGGTCCATAAAGTGATCCATAGCCGATGCCCGGATTACTTAATAAATTATTTTCAGTCTTTATCATCTAGTAGAACCAGACAACTATTGATTCCTACCCAAAAGTTACTGCTTAGCTCGAGATCTTTCTCTGTCCTTGGTGTTAGAGTATGGAATGCTTTCGAAATTCGCCTCATTGTGAATGCTCGCAACTTCAAATCCAAGTGCTACATGTTCTTTCAATCGAATAATATATAATTATGCAAATCTTTATCTTTTTGATTCTAATATTGTTATCATCTCTGTTTTCTTTCTTTTTATTTGCTTAGATTTTCTTTCATTTTCTCATATTATTTATAATTTCTTAATTGTCGCTAATATTTTTCTTTTTTCTTTTTTCTTTACGAATTTGATTAGGCACACATAAAAGAGTATTATGTAACTCACTTGTGCTTGTTAATAAGGAATTATTATTATTATTCTAAAGAGTGCGGACGCGTCAATTTTGAGTCCGTGAAAATTGGAGAAAACGGGTAAAAATACAAGTGAAAAGGTGCAATAAGTGACGAACAGTGTGTGAGTGTGTTGCTCAAGGAGTTTTTTTGTGTACTTCCTTAAAAAAAAACTGCATAAAAAAGCATAAAAAATTGTGAAAAATAAAAATTTTCTGACATTCAGAAAAATTAATTAATTTAATTTCGGTCGTTGCCATGAGAACGTCGAAATTGTAAGAAATTTTAGTTTGGACAGCAAGATTTAAATTTGAAAGTGAAAAAATTTACTATAATAATTGTATAAAAATATTTTATTGAAAAAATTAAAAACATATACTGCCGCACTCAAGATGAGTGTGTGCAGCAGCAGCGATTCTGGGGGGAACGATGATCCCCTGAAAATAAGTACAAGGGTTAAGAAGAATGCTAAACCTTCTTCTTCCAAGAAAGCAATGCAAGGGCCCAAAGAAAAGGCCGTTAAGGGCCCAATTGAAGAGGCCAAGAGCAGCGAAAATGTACAGGCGTTTTCCACGGAGAAGGCTATTGCGGGGACAGCCATAGCTGTCCAAGAAGAGGTCGGAACATTAGCTCCAAAGACTAAAGCTATTGGTGCAGCATCTGCGGCTGCAGCTTTAGCAAATGTCCCGTCCACGTCTGTAGGCCATGGACATCCCACGTTACAGGAAGTTGTCCAGAAAGCTTCCAGTTCAGCACCAAAGCCCGATAAAGTTATAATGAGGCCACCGCTGTCTTCAACGAAGAATGCTCCAAAGAAGCAGCAGCCAACAATGACAGGAGTTACAGCAGGATCACTACGACCCCAACCTGTAGCGTCAGGGATTTCGTATGCTTAGGTAAGTGGTGGTTCCAGGAATAATAGTACAATTGAAATTCAGAGTAGGGGCATCACTCCTCGTCCAGCCCCATTGGACGCAGGTAAACCTCGGCCCAAGACCAGTGCGGGTCTCCAGGGCTTCTTTGACGGGAGATGGCAGGACGAGAGCTACGGGATGCAGCTTGAGCACATCAGAGGATGTCCTCAGTCTGCATACATGAAGGCAATCTTCCGCGTTGTCTCCTGTGAGCAGCTGTTCTCGATGGGAATTATAGCTGGACGAATGGTCGAGGTGTATACCACGACTCTCGAAAGCGCTACCAAGCTCATGCTTGAGGGAATCGAGGTGGAGGGTTCGATTCCCGCTAAAAGAGAAGCCCACGAAGGTCGTGTCTTCACGGGTCCCTATGCGAGCCAAACATGAAGACCTCGCGAATTTCCTTGGGAGATTCGGGCAGGTTCATGGAAGGGTTCGCGCCATTCCAATTAAAATTGGGGACGAGGGTATTTTTGGTACCAGCCGGGAAGCGTCCATTACCTTGAATAAGGGATGTACGCTTCCGTCAGGCTTCTACCTGAGCATATCCGGCTCGAGATACTGGATAGACGTGGGCACCGAAGCGAAATGCCATGCTTGCCATTTGGTACAGCATTTTATTGCTGACTGCCCCAGGAGAAGCGGGAGGAAGGCTGATCAGAAGGCTCTGTCGAAGGAAACCGCTACAGTAGTGGCTCCGGAGAAGGAATCTTCGGGCGGCACTCAGCCTGCTATTTTGGAGCAGCCAGTGACTAAGGTGCCTGAAGTTGTCCCAGAGACAAAAACGACTAAGGCTATAAACGGTACCACGTCGGCACGTGAAAACACGGCTACTTCCGACGAGGAGTCGAGTAGCAATTTAGGAAAAAAAAGAGGACGAGGAGGAAGACGAAGGTGGACCGGGCGATGCTGCCTCCTCCAGAGCCAGCAAAGCCAGTCGCTCCAAAACGGTTCCACTCGGAGGAGGACGATAGTGGTGCCCGCGGTTCGAAGGTTGTTGCGAGGGAGGCGGAAGCATCTCTCGAACAGCTTTCGGACTGCGAAATGACCTGTTTGGATGAGACTGGTCTCTCGAGCTTCAGTGGCTACGAGTCGTGTGGTAGCACCATTTCGACTGGTAGCCAATTTGAGGTCTCGAAGGGGATGGAAAACCTTCCTAGGGAGAAGATCTCTGAAATTCTTGGCCAGCTCCAGTACAAGAAAAATTCAGATAAAATCTGGAGCATTCTTGTAAAGGAGCTGGAGAGGCCAGAGTTGATACTTCCTCAGCTTCGAATCCTACAACAGGAGTCCAAGAAGAGGAGGAAGTACAACCAAGTAGCTCGCTTAGATCGTCTCCATAGGAGGGTGGAGGAGTTGCTTCAGGAGCAACGCTTGGCCGATTCTCCTCGTCAGTAGATGTCGAACATTCATCGTTTGAGCTTTTCATCTCTTTGAATGTGTAAGATAGGTTCTCTCAACACCGGAGTTTAAGTGCTCATACAAGATTACACAGTACTATCGAACATGTCAAAATGTTCGATATAGACATTACACTTCTGCAGGAGACGAATTTCACTCAAGACACATATACATAACTTAAGCGCTATGCTTATCTACACACTGGCTATGCAATGTTTGCCACACCTGCGCCTCGCCGAGGCTCAGGGGTGGCAATCATTGTATCCAACAAATTTACACTATGGTCTCCTGTCTATACAGATATCTTCCAAGGCTTCGCTTCTTCCTTGGATTTTGTTCTTCAAGACAAACATATCAAGGTAGTAAACGTGTACCTTCCTCATGACCAGGACATTACAAGACAAGTTCTTGATAGTGTTCAGTCCTGTCTGGTGAATTTTAGCGGCGAAACTGTCATCAGAGGTGATTTCAACTGCACTCTGAATCCCTCAATGGATCGGCACTATGGAGTTGAGTTCAACTCTGTCAATGCTACTCGATTGAGGAATTTTGTCGATGTTTTCAGACTCGTGGATATCTATCGTTGGATGCATCCTACGACTAGATCATACACGAGGGTCTCGCGAAATATCCTTGGAAGTCTCGCAGGCTCCAGAATTGATAGACTTTACGTATCACCTGGAATGCTAGAACATTTCGTTGGTGTCACTCATGAAGTGTGTTCGATTAGTGATCATCTTCTTGTAGTGGCGACCAGCACTCTAGTTGAAAGACGAACTGCATACTGGATATTCAACAACTATTTGCTGAATTCCGAGGAGTTCATCAATGAGTTCATTGATTTCTGGCACGATTGGCAAGAGAGGAAAGCTGACTTTCCTTTTCTTTGTCAATGGTAGGATGTTGGAAAGCCCAGATTCGGTCTTTTATCGAGACGAGGTTCAATCGAAGTGGCTATCAAGCTTCTAGCTTGTCGGCCGAGGTCTCTCGGGTGGCAGCTCTTCTCCCAACTCAGCCGGGGTTGATTCTTTATTTCAATGGAATAAAGGAACGCTTGGCGACACAGACTTACAAGCACAGCTTGGAGTTTGTGCTACGCGGCAAATCGCGCTGGCTGAGAGAAGGCGATTCTCCAACTGAGTACTTCTTTCAGGCGACTAGACGTCGTACTGCTTCTTGTGAGGTCGAATCAATAATTGATGAATCTGGACAAGTCCTCAACGGACAACAGCTATCAGAATATATTCTAGACTACTACAGTAGTCTCTACTCTTAATCGACTTCGACAACATCCTCGACCACTCATGAATTTCTTGAAAATATTCCCACTTTCTCTGAAGACAGTAAGGAGCTCCTGGATACAGTAATTACATTGGAGGATATAATTGCTGCGACAAAGGATCTAAGGCTACACACTTCACCTGGTTATGACGGCTTGACTCCAGAATTCTTCATATGTTTCAGGGATTTATTAATTCCTGACCTATTGGAAGTCTTCAATTCGGCGGTTGAGACACATTCAGACTTTCCTTCTAGTTGGAGGAGATCTAGTGAACTGTTCGATTAGTTTTGTGTCGACACTGGCCAAATCTACAATTCACTTGTACTACATGAGAGTCGAAGATGGGAATCAGAACACTGACCCACAACACCACGCACACGCACTTAAGCGCCACTTCGTTGACAGGTTGAAGAGACGTTTACGTCTCGAATATCTGGCAACGAACGCAGACACATTCAACTACACATGGCAACCACTATCGTCGGTGCAGGATGGAGCTCTTGTCTTTCGCTGGTGAGAACAGGCCACATGATTTGCAATACTAGTCCACGGGGCTTCTCCCCACTTAGGAATCGTTGCAAGTGCTGTGGGAAGGACAAGCACTCTGTTAGAGATGCTAAGCTGGAGGGATGATGAGGGCAGTTTGTAGAGGTCTATGATACTACAGGCTGCCCTCGCGGGACTCTATAACGGTATCGCGTAAATTTTTCGGTCGTTCGGTCATTTATTTTTAATTCGGTTTCGGTGTCGGTGCTAAATTTCAAAATTTTATGTTGAAAATTCGTTCGTTTAGGCAATTATTTTTATTAGTTTATTTTGGAAATTTGGAACTTCTTGGAACTGCCACTTACCCAATTATCAAAATTGGGACTTTTAAATTTTTTGTCTATCTTTTAGATCCTTTTTAAAATTCTTATAGCCGTTTTTTAGTCTCTTTTGAGAATTTTGTCTTGTTTTGTTTTCCTTTTGTTTGTGTCTTTTTTCTTGTTCATTAGTTTTTCTAATTGTTTTAATTGTTTAATTGTCCCTATTGACCTTTTATAACTTTTAGATTAGCTAGCGACCTTTTGTTTACACTTTGTAGAGCCTTTTGCCACCTATTTTTAGGGAATTTTAAAAGAGCCAATGAGCCACTAAATAAAGAGCTTATACAAATAAAAAAAAAAATTATTATTATTAAGTGTTATACCATCTTAGAATCCTTATTAAATGCGTCAATTTTTAAAGTTTGTTGCCAAACTTGCGTAGTACATTTTTTTTTCATTACAGTCAGTTAAAGTTGGGTGAAGTATTAATTTTCTATTCTTGGTTCGGCAAAATGTGACATTTTCTTCCAAGCTGGAGCAGATGGCTTAGAATTTAAAGCAACCGGTTACATAAGAACAATTCGGGATTACATAAGAAAAATAAAATTGAAAAAAGTAAAGATTTGTAGCAACAAGAACTAAAAAACTATCACAGGGTGTACATTTTCTTGAAAACAAAAGAAATGTCTATAATTTAAAAAAATACATGACTTGGACTTTTTTTATATTTTTCTGGTAACTATATTATGATTTGGCCTATCTCCCGATTTCAGCTTGACTTCGACTTCCGGGACACCTTGTATATAAATATATAGCATAGTTCAGTATCGATGTAAGTGAAATCCAAATTAATCTCTTTTACTTTCATTGTTTTTATTCTAAAAGGGAAGATGTTGTGATAATACATAGATGTTCACATCTAACACCAATTACATTTACATTCAATGTATATGAACCGTAGCTGGAAGCTATTTAAATGTAGGTAATACACCGCCAATCAATAGAAAGCCGTCGCAGTGTACAGTCAAATCGTCAGATCTAAAATAAAAAGTTAGTTAAGTTAAAAACAGACTTTTAATCTACCTTCCTATATCACAACAGAAACATCATATGAACTTATAGCATTAGCTTTGTACATAAAATACATTTATCTTGTATAAATAACTGTTTTCTGAACAAAAGCCATTTTATTCAAGTTAACAGTTCAGTTTCAGTTTGACTTATGACATTGCAGGGTTGAATTGAGTTAAAATATTTGTATTCGTTGTCTAAATAAATTGATTTCCAATTCAACTAAAATTTGACATGTAGGTAAACATTACATTATATACAAAAAAAAATAAAATTTAATATAATATCGGCCTATAGTTTTAGGGGAGTTGAGAGATCATTAAAAATTCATCTCTTAACGACTTATCTCTGATTTACTTTTGATGAGCTTCGGATCTGACTAAATTTGAGTTCGTTATTAACTTTTGTCAATTAAATATTATATAAAGCGATAATAATCTAGTTTTGTTCGTTTTCCTCCTCATTAAGGTAACCATCCATAAAAATGTCCAGTATTTGGTATTCGTTTTAGCAACAAACTCCACAGTACCCGGGATTGTGCTTTACTAAAATGAACTCCTCAAAACTTGTATTCATTGTGTTTTCAATATTATTATCAACTATGACTTTTTGGATAGGACCGGTATTGTATTTGATTACATATATTGCCAAAATATTAACAAAATAATCTTATAGACAGAAGGAAAGACGATTAGATTGTACACCCTTAATGTCACCACAGATCCCGAATATTTAGATGTTACTTATAACTTAAATAATGACAAAATGAATATGAATATAACTGTTTTGAGAGTAATTGGGGAAAATATTAAATATAAGTTACAATTACAGCAAAAACTTAACGAAAAATATGAAAGGATGGGAAAAGTTCTAAATCTTAATTTTTGTAATATTTTAAAAAATATTTCGAAAGATTCGTTTTTAAATTTTTTGCTCGAAGATATTCGTAGTCTTAATATGACTTGTCCATTGAGAAAAGTATGAAATTACTTATCGTAAACATAATTTCATAATTTTGATTTATTTTCAGCAAACATACTATATGAAAGACTACACCTTCCATGGAGAGTCGCTGCCATCTTTAGCATCAATCGGAGAATATAGATTTATCGTAAGTTTTGTAAAAGTCACTGAGAAGAAAAAAACTGTCTTGTTAGAACTTACTCTTGATTGTGGGATTGAGAAATAAATTAATATTTAACTGTGATTTTATTATATTTTAGAAATGGTTTATACATTTTATCTTCAATTAATTAAGTTAAAAAAACAAATTATTAGAAAGACAAATCATAGCTAAAATATTCACAGGTATTTCACGCACCAATTGTATTTGATTAAAAATAAATAATCCTGGATCAGTTTTTAACTCACTCCAATCCAAAATAAATCATAAATGTTTTTACCGCCCATACATATTATCTCATTATCTAGTTTCAATTTGTAACAAATTTTTCAATAATTCGTTTGAATTCAATCATTATTTTGTGTATCGTCGGTGTTTGTACTAAACAGTTAGTGGGTTTGGAAACTTCTTATGTTTTAAAAATTGTTCCAGAGCAAACGGAAAACATATTGTTCTATTAAAGACTAGGTGATGCCTACGTGGGTTGGGGTGGTTAGAGAAGCATAATATCATATATGGCACAAGAATTAGATGTCTCATGGCATACTATAGCAGAGTATACAGATTGTGAAATGGGTAGTGCATTTTGGAATGCACCTTAACATGCTTTAGAGCGTGCCGAAAGCAAATGTTTTTCTAATAGCAGTTTTGTATGCATTTGATCGACTTACCAAACACTTCAGATACGAAAAAATATGAATCACTCGACGTATACATCAGTTCAAATGTTGTGGTCCATTCCGGAATTGACCACCCAGTAGTGATGGGGAAAATTTGAAAGCATATCGATGAGTCGACTAATTCGACTAATTGTAGAAAAAAATCGAGGACTAAAAAAAATCACCAAAAAAATATCGATGAATCGACTAAATTTAGTCGTTTCTCCTATGTAAAATGAGCTTTTCAGAGCAACACGCTATAGTGACTTCGAAAGCGTTTTGAAATAACGCTGTGAGCGATTGACCGTAGCGTAGAAAGCAACGTGGTTGCCCTGAACAAGAAAAAGCGAAAAAAGTGATATTAAATAAAATATTCATATGTGTACATATATACACGGTTAGATACACGGTGGATTATTTCTGAGACTTTTAAAACACCGAAGAGATTTAAAATATTATGTATACTTTTTTAATTTATAAAATATGTAATTACATTGCACAATGTTTTTATAATGTTGAAATTCTACACTACAGAGTTTTTTTAATTTTATTCTAAAAAGCAATTACAAAGGCAAATATAACTGTCGACATAACATAATTTCTTATCACAAAAATCAATTATTCTAATTAGACTTAATTTTGAAAAAATAATATAAATATTTACCGTTTCCAAATTTTTTCATATATTATATATTTTAAAAAAAAATGGCTAATGAACTTTGACGTCGTATTATATACACAGTCTTTTTAATTCAGTAAAAATCTCAAATTTCAATATACTATTACTATTGTCACACAATTAGCGAAAGTTCTAGATCCATAAACTAGCACTGTAACTGTAATTACGACACAGATTCCTTTAGTTGTATTACAGAAATGTGCTTACCTAAGAATAATAACGTTCTATTTCTCAAAATACATCTCGATAACATAATATCTGGGGACTGCAAATGTTATGGGACTTTTTTGAAAAAAACCTTGAAATGATAGTTAAAATTTACCTTTTTTTTACATCATAAGATAATAGGTTTTTTATTAAATGTAGGCTTTTATTTATTTATTTAAGTCTTATGATAGGAGTCCCAAAAGACTTTGTTTTGATTTTTTAAAGTCTCATAATAACAGTCTTCACAGACTTTTGTACTCTTAACTCAATTCTAAGAGTTATCACAGACTTTTTTTAATAAAAGTCTCTTCATAAAACTCCCATAAGACGTTTAATTTTTTAGTCTCAGGATAACTGTTTTAGAAAACTTTTATTAATTTCAGTCAGTTCATAATTGCTAATAAAGAATTTTATTCATTTAAGTTCCATGATAAAAGTCTCATAAGACTTTTATCTTTTCAATTTTTCGATAAGAGTCTGACCGAAACTTTTATATTTTACACTCAGTTATAATAGTTATGCAAGACTTTTATTTATTTAAGTCTCATATAATGGATCTATCACAGATCTTTTATTCTTGCAAATCTTGATATTTGATTCTCGGTTTCAGGAATCGGATAGCTCGTAGACCCGGGTATCCGGATATCCACATATTAGGAAAATTAGAAAATAGTGACGAATTCACAGCCAAGTGATTGATCCACGTAAAACCACAAATGAAATCATATTAAATTAACGCCTGTTCTCATGGTGATAGTACTTACATAGGCAAACAAAAAAATAGTTAACAGGGGAAGGGGTATCGGAACCGTTTCGGAATTATGAGAGATTAAAGAAATATGCTAGGTTTTTACAAAACACACCGTAGATTTGTTGTTATACATCCTATAAAGATGATTATTTTTTGCCCGAGGAAATATAAAAAGATGGTAAACTGCTGGACATTCGCACAGTTTCGGATAAAAACCATCACGACATTACGGCGGTGCTCGAGTGAGTCGACCCAACAAATTATTTCCACATCGCTAAATAAGCTTAAAGGCCCCTATTTTGAACTGTATTAAATGAGGTGTCATAATAAGAGTTTCAATAATTTTTTATTTTTATTTTAAAGTTAATTATAACTGTTACCGAAGACTTTTATTTTTTTAAGTCTTCGGAACAGTTATAATTAACTTTAAAATTAAAAAAATTATTGAAACTCTTGTTATGAGACTTAAAAGTTTTTTAGCAATTATTAACAATTTGGCATTACGTTTCAAGTATACCATTCAGTCTTAATGGGACTTTTTTAGCTGATTGCCAAAAATAACAGTTACTTACGATCCCTGATCACATCTATTCAATAATTTTTCAAAATTCCTAGATGCACAAACAGCAGAAAAACATGTCGTGTTACAATTACAATTTTACAAAAACTATTGCGGTTGTAGAGCTTTTTTTGTGCGTGCCTGCACACAATACCTGCAGTGCTTCTAAAACAGCAACCGTCGTTTCGATGACGGTAAATATAAGTGCTGCCATGAAAGTATGAAACTGGGAAATAGTTTTGAGAAAAATTATGCGATTTGTTTTTAATATTTAAAAAAAAATTGAAAAACCGAAGATAAATTAATCGATGTGTAAGAAAAATCGTACGAGAATAATCGATTAAAAATATCGGCTAATCGGTTATAAAAACTTCGATGTTTTTAGTCACTCGACTAATTTTCCCCATCACTACCACCCAGCCATATAAAATTTTTTATCCTCTTTTGGTACTGCATGCCACATCTAGTTCTTGTGCCATCTATGATAATATCCAAGCTATCATCTGACTAGACGCACGATTCCATACTGTAGGGTTTCAGTCTGCGTCTGTGTACATCGCGCGCGCGCGCGCACGCGTGTGTGTGTGTCGAGGGGGGGGGGGGTGCTGTATACGTTCATAAAGCCTCTCCATTCATTAAACACTTCATAGCATGCTTACCGGAGGGGCAGATCTACGACTCTCCATTCAATGGTTACTGTTATTGAGCGAGGACTGCATCGTGATCTGCTTACCTTGGAAACCTTTCTGGACATCGAGATAAGAGATAAGGCCACCCGCGAGTCTCTATGTGTCTCTCGTTGACATGGTTTTAACTGCACTGTAGTGCGATGGATCAACCAAATCTTAAGACGACGATAGTTAACTCAGTGTGTTGGTGCAAAAACCTCGTATTCTTACGTGAAGCATAAATTTCGAATTTATTGAATTCAGGAATAAAAAAAAATAAAAAAGTAATTTACAAAAAGAAACAGAAAAAAAAGAAAACACAATTTTACTTTCTACTATTAAAACCAACTTTTATTACCGAATAAAAGATATAAAAATAAACCGTCACGATCAAGGTAAGAACTCAACTCTAACTAATTACTACAAAAAATTTAGACTTTTGTCTTTTCTTAACCAAAAAAAGCTTCAGTTGCAACAAAAATATTCTTATCGCAACTTACCCATGAGCTACTTTTTAAAATATTCGTTCTTTATGCATTTTTCCAAACGGTTCAGGTAACGTGACGTTTATCACGTTGCTTTAAGTATCTGTGGTATACATAACCTTGGTGTTCTTCTCCAGAAGTCTAAGTTTGGGTACTTTGTTCTTCGAAAGCTCTTTGAACACACTCTGCAACTCTTTCCCCATGTCAAATACCTCGGAATATACCTTGACTCAAAGCTGACTTGCGGATTGCACGTAGAGTTATGAGAGTCATCGCTCAATGCAGGAACATCTGTGACTGCAATGGGGCATAAGATGGAGGGTTCTGCACAAGATGTACACCTCGATCGTTAGACCTATACTCACATATGCCTCCTGTGTATAGTGGACCAGGGCACTTGTGGCGACTGCGATCACTTGTGGGGACTGCGATCACATGTGGGGACTGCGATCACTTGGGGGGACTGCGATCACTTGTGGGGACTGCGATCCGGAAAATGGTGCGCTTGCAAGGGATTGCCTGCCTGGGAATTTCAGGCTCTATGCGATCTATGCCTACTGCTGACTTAGAGGTCTTATTTAATCTGCCACCCTTAGATCTTGCCACTTAGCCAGATGCCAAGAGGGCTGTATGTAAATTGCCCTCACGGGGCTATTGGGAGGATTGCTAGACTGGCTCATTTCCTTGCTCTGGATCTGGAAAATGCTAGACTGGCTCATTTCCTTGCTCTGGATCTGGAAAACCTTCTGACCAGCATGCCATTTGATGAGATGGTACCAGAGCTTCTTTTTGGGCGTCAATTCTCAGTAAGTTTTCCTGTTAGGGAATCGTGGACTGAGGGAACTGTCTTATCGAACATTTCCCGGTTCGCCCTAGAAATTTTTGCCGACGACTAACTAATGAGAGAGCCGGGGCGGGCATTTACCTTCCTAAACCTGACATTGGCATGTAGCACACACGTGGAAGATACACCACTGTCTTCCAGCTTGAAGTCTTCGCCATTGCAATTTGCTGCGAAGATAGCCCTTAATGTGGAGATCAAGAGAAAGGATATTGCTATCCTTTCGGATAGCCAGGCAGCCTTGATGGCTCTGGGACTGCAGGTTGTCTGTGAATAAGTTGTATATCCACAACAAGGTGCTCCTTCAGTGGGTTCGTGGTCATACAGGGGGATCATGGGAAACGAAAGGGCTGACCTTTTAGCTAGGGCTGGCTCTGATTCTCCGTTGCTCGAACTGGAAACCACCGTTGGCGTTGCCACCTCGAATATCGGGTCTCTCATTAAAGAGGATGTTCATAGGAAGCATCAGCTGAGATGGAAGAACCTGAGTACTTGCAAGTGCGAAAAACTGTGGAAGAAAACAATTTAGAAGTGTGTTTGGTATCATCACCGGTCACAGCTCGCTTCACACTCATCTAACAAGGATGAAAGTTGTTGACAGCCCTGAGTGTCTGTCCTGCCTGGAAGGAGATCCTGAGACAACCGAACACCTTTTATGTGCTTGTCCGGCATTAAAAATTAATCTCATAACGACTTATCTCTGATTTATTTTTGATGCGCTGCGGATATGACCAAATTTGATGTTATTATTCACTATTTAACAATTAGACATAATATAACGATAGTTATCTGGTTTTGTTCGTTTTCCTTCTCATTAAGGTAACCATCCATGAAAACGTCGAGTTGTTGGTATTGGTTTTAACAGCCAACTCCAGAGTACTCTTCAAAATTTGTCTTCGTCGTGCTTTCATTATCAACTTTGACTTTTTGGATAGGAATGGTATTGGATTTGATTACATATATTGGCAAAATATTAACTGAATAATTTTATAGACAGAAGGAAGGACGATTAGATTGTACACCCTTAATGTCACCACAGATCCTGAATATTTAGATGTTACTTATAACTTAAATAATGACAAAATGAATATGAATTTAACTTTTTTGAGAGTAATTGGGGAGAATATTAAATTTAATTTAGATGTACAGCAAAAAATTAAGGGAAAATATATATTGCTGGAAAGACTGTAAGATTTTAATTTTTGTAATATTTTAAAAAATATGTCAAAAGATTCGTTTTTAAATTTGTTGTTCGAAGATATTCGTAGTATTAATATGACTTGTCCATTGCAAAAAGTAAGAAATTACTTATCGGAAACACAATTTCATAATTTTGATTTATTTTCAGCAAACTTACTATATGAAAGACTACACCTTCCATGTTAAGTCACTGCCACCTTTAGCATCAATCGGAGAATATAGATTTATCGCAAGTTTTGTAAAAGTCACCGAGCAGAAAAGTACTGTCTTGTTAAAATTTAGTCTTGATACCGCGATTGAAAAGTGAGTTTATGTTTAGCTATGTGATTTAATTATATTTTAGAGATTTTACACAATTAATAAGTTAATAAAACAAAAATTAAATACGCTTGAATCAGTTCTTAACTCATTCCAGTCCAAAATAAAATACACATTTTTTTATTGCCTATATTATCCCGTCATCTAGTTCAATTTTCTTACACATTTTTCAATAATTCATTTGAATTCAATCATAATTTTATTATATCTCATGGGGCGGTTATTGAACTAAACAGTTGGCAAATTTGGAAACTTCTTATGTTTTAAACGTTTTTTCACAGCAAACGGTAATCATTGTTTTATTAAAAATTATAATCATATTACATAAAGCCTCCTGTTCTAGGTTGCATATATTTCTGTTTTTATATCCTAGATGAGATCCTAATAGGGTATACTAAGCTTGTCATTGAATTTGTAATGCACAGAAATAACGTTGATAGAGCAATCCACATTGCACACCCACGCATAACATTAAAAAGTTATTTTGATTTTTGCACGTCCGGCTGTTCGTCTGTCCGTCTGTCCTCTCGATAACCCCACAACACTGTCACTTAGAGAGCTGAATTTTTGCAGATAGGATTAAAAAAAAATACAGAAGTGAAATTAATTTCGATAATGAGACAAATCGGGTAACTCCTTTGTAGGATTGCCATATGAAATTTTCGTTTTTAATAACTTTCTATCAGCTTTCAGACCCCTGACTCAGAAAGTTCGTGTTTGAGCGCCGGAACGCCTGAAAGTGCCGTTCGTGACGAAAGAGTTTTAGGGTAGTAAACGTGGATGGACTTACATGTGGTTTTTTGTTTTTTTAATTTAGAATGGGTGACTAGGGAGCTTTCCGATGGAAAATGTTCTTACGTGTTGGGGGTGGTAACTACCACCCCTTAACTGTGCCGTTCGTGACGAAAGAAAGAGTATTACGGTAGTAAACGTAGATGGATTTACATAAGGTTTTTTGATTTAGATTGAGTGCTTTACGATGGGGTAACATTTTCTTACGTGTTGGGGTCTTGGGGTGGGAGTGGTAACTACCACCCTTGGGGCTGTGTGTGTGATATGAGTCGAGACGAGAGTCCAGATTCGAGAGTCGAATTTCGGGAGTCGAGTTTTGAGAGTTGAGTTTCGATTTCCTAGGGTCGAGTTTTGATAGCCGAATTTCGAGAGTCGAGTTTCGAAAGTGGAATTTCGAGAACCGAATTTCGAGAGTCGATTTTCGAGAGTTGAGTTTCCATAGTCAAGTTTCGAGAGCATGCAAATAAAATATATTAAAAAAACTTTTGTAAATAAAATCCACTAAAAAGTAAAAAAAAATTATTCTTTCTCTGTGATATAAACAAGAAAAGTTTAATGCAAAATAAGAAATGATACAACTCAATTTAAATTTTAAAACTTTGAGCATGAGTTGCAGTTTGACAATTGTGATTATAGTTATGGATACCCAAACTTTTAAGATTTAATCTGAGTTCTAGCATTTCTTTTTTTGAATTAAACTTTACTTGTTTATATCATTGAGAAAGAAAAAATATTTTTTTTACTTTTAAGTGAATTTTATTTACAAAACCAATTTATTTTAAAAGTTTTTTAATATATTTTATTTACTATTTTTTTGGACACTGCCTGAGAATGCGTTAACGTAGAGAGCTGAAATTTTGTACACAATGTTTTCATAAAATTTAGTATTTTTACGTGTATTGTGAAAACGATCAGTACTAGATATTTTTATTATACCAAAAAGTTCTTTAGGTCACTTTTTATGACATATAGCATTGATATTGGAAACTGCAGAAAGTACAAGTATATATCATATAGGAAATATGATGATATTGATCTATATCAGTTGGGAGATGAGTGTGCCTTGCTGCCTTGGAATGACATCAGCCTGTATACCTCAGTGGATGAGAAAATTAATGGTTTTAACTTACTACTACATTATCTTCACGATAAATTTGCTCCAACTCACTCTCGCAGATTCAGGCAAAATGGTTACAAATTGATTAGAAATTTGGTCAAATCTAGGGTATGTGTGGCCAAGAGGCGATACTTTCAGCAAAAATTTGATCCCTACTATCATCCAAAATGTTGTGAAGAAACTTGCGTAAGGCCTCCGTGTATAGCAGAGATAAATCCCAATGTAATCTGGACTCTGACTTACTTAACTCCCATTTCACTTCTATCCCTACCCTTTCCTCGCGTAGTTCTGAGCAGCTGGGTTTAAATCGTTTCATGTTTCCCTCAAATAATGATCAGCCTTGTTTTTCTTTCAGATGTGTCGATGCCAGGGAGATTGTCGTGGCAATTTTTGCCGTCAAATCTGATGCAGTGGGTCCAGATGGTATTTCACCTAGGTTTATCAGGCTTCTTCTACCTCTGATAATACAGCCGATTCTCCATATTTTTAATACTTGCCTTACCATGTCGATATTTCCGTCTGATTGGAAAGTCGCTACAGTTGCACCTATATATAAAACGAATACACCTGAGGTTCCCGGTGATTTTCATCCGATTAGCCTATTGGATATCTTGATAAGGTCCTGAAAAAGATGATGGTACAACAAATATCTGATCACTTAGATAACTTTAACTTATTAAGTCCTGTCCAATCCGGTTTTCGGAAAAGCTCGTAGTTGTGAGACAGCCCTTCTGAATATCACGAGTGCTGTGCTGTGCTGTGTTCTTAATCCACAGCCTTCTCTCTAATAGATTCCAGCAGCTTAGTGTGACGGATCGTGGTTCCGGTTCTTTGCCTCTAAATTGCGGTGTCCCTCAAGGGTCTATTCTTGGCCCCTTGCTCTTCAGCCTATATATTAATGACCTTCCTAATGTTGTTAAAGACTGCAAATTTTACTTGTATGGCGATGATCTGCAGATGTATCTCAGTCGACCAATAGGACTTGTGTAGGATTGTATCGACAGACATAATTCCGACTGGCGCAATATTGCACGTTGGGCTGATAATACTCTTTTATTGCTTAATGCCGGAGAGTCGCAGTGTATAGTTTTCTATCGCAGAGCAGTTGAGGTATCTGACCTTCCAGCTGTAGTTTTAAATAACACGGTGCCGGAATTTTCGAATCGTGTAAAAATTCTTGGTATCTACCTCAATGTCTACGAACATGGGTTCGATGCTGGTTAAATCTTTGATTCTGCCGTACTTTTCCTATGGCTGTCTCGTTTTCCGTCACTTGTGTTCCTACTAAATGTGGCACAAGATTTATCTTCTGCCGTAGGAGATTCGATCATGTTTCGCAACATCGTAACAATCTACTTGGTTGCTTCTTAAAGCAATACCGTTTACGTAGGCTTCTGGCATCTCTTCATAACCTCACATATACTAAAAAACTTAGGTATTTATTTAATATATTAAAATTTTTGGGCTCCACAAGGCGCTTCGATTTGCTGATACCAAACTTTCAATATTCAGTAATGGAATACTCATACTTTATTCATGCTGTGCGAGTTTGGAATAACTTACCATCCGATATTCAGTGTACTAGATCGACCATTTTGGAATAGGCATTTGTTTTTGTTAGAGGTGGTCTTGGGTTTGTGTTTTTTATCTCTTCGTTGTTATATATTTGTATTTTTTATTTCTTTTCGTACTAAAAAAAAGATATTTATATTCTTGTAGTACATAGCCATAAATAAACAATTCTATTCTATTCTAAAACCTCGCTTCCTCCATAAGCTCATTAATACGGGACAACCTGATTACCTTGCGAATAACATCCAACTCCTGAATTAGTCATGACGTCGTAATATTCTATTTCCTCGTTATCGTAGAATGGTTGAAGAGGCCTCTTACTTTGTTCAAGCGGCAAGAGTCTGGAATTCCTTACCGTGCTCTATCCAGAGTGTGACAGATGTGGGTGCATTCAAGAAAAAAATATTATCTATGTATATAATGAGTTTCTATCAACGGGACTGCTATTTCTTTTAAGTTTGGTTTAATTCTAAATGTTTGTAAACTATTAATATTTTAACATCAGTAACTTTGTAACGAAGTTATAAATTTCAGGCTAAACTAAATTTTTTGGTCCACCACTGGAAATATTTAATTACAACTTGAACCTAAGCTACCACGCCACTGGGGCATGCAAACAAGCTGCCATAGTCATCGGCTGCATGATCAGCACGCCTGTAAATGTACTAGCCAAGTACAAGAAAAGCTTTTCAAAAGAACTTGAAAGCTTTTCTGTACATAAACAACTTACGCTAGTAGAAGCATCAGCCACTGAGAAGCTCTGGTCCCCGGCTATATAAAGCACGCCAGTCGACCACAGAATTCAGTCTAGTCAGCGAGCTCAACCGAGTAAGTTGGACAGACTATTTTGGTAAAGGTACTAGTGGCGAGCGAAATTCCCACACTAATCCGTCTGCCACGTCGTGTGAAATAATCCCTGTGTCTTTTCTGAACCCCCGCTTCGAGGTTAGCGAGAAATATCCCATTTCGACATTGCACTGGTACGTCGTGCGATAAATCCCCGTACCATCTTTTCTATATCTCCGCGTCGAGGTTAGCAAGAAATATCCCGCCTCGACATTGCATTGGTATGTCATGCGAGAAATCCCCGTACCATCTATTCCGATATCTCCGCGACGAGGTTTGCGAGAACCATCCCGCCTCGACAGTTGCACTTGTACGTCGTGTGAAGAATCCCCGTACCATCCGTCACTACTAGCGTTATTTTAGAATATTTTCACTGGTATGTCGTGCGACAAATCCTCGTACCATCTTCTCCTATATCCCCGCGTCGAGGTTTGCGAGCACCATCCCGCCTCGAAAATGCACTGGTACATCGTGTGAAGATTCCCCGTACCATCCGTTTCAACTAGAGTTATTTTAGCTTATTTGGTACGTCGTGCGAAGAATCCCCGTATTATCCGTCTACTAGAATTAGAATATTGTCGCTGGTACGTCGTGCGAAGAATCCCCGTACCATCCGTCTTTACTAGAATTAATTGAATATTTTCACCGGTACGTCGTGTGAATAATTCCCGTACCGTCCGATAATCCATGAGGTTTGTGTGAACCATCTCGCTTCATAGTACTTATTTGGTACACCATACGTCTCCCTCTCAGGTCCTAGTGGTAAGACAGAATTCGACATTGGCTATAAGGCATATTGTTCACGTCAACAGTAAGACCTGAAAATAGGAATTAGACTTAGGATAGTGTATAATTAGTATTGTAAATGTTAGGCTATTTCGTTTAATAAAGTATTTGTCATGTTATTGTAACTGAAGGAGTTTCATTTTAAAGAAACCCTGATCCGACGAGCTATCCGCAGCCATCCCACCGAAACTCCGTTACAACTTTATTTCATACAATTAGATCTACTCCTTTTGTTCATGTAGTATGTAATTAAGAACTTAATTGCTTTTGCCTGTTACTTTTTCTACTAACTTTTAGATAGTATCCTTTTTGGTATAGCTATAATCGTCTTTAACTGAATAATCCATCTAATTCGTTATTATTTATTATATGGCTATGTTAGTTAAATTGTACAATCCAACTTAATTTTTACCTCTAATTATACGATATATGTACTACTTAAAAGATTTATATGTAGTTAGGTAACTTGCACAATAGTCTTAACTTTAATCTTGTAATAGTTTATCTATTCTTACAATTTTCTGCATCTTAGATTGTACTTCAAAATACTGTAAGTCGTGTGTACTACATATACCAAAATATTTTTTAATAAATTGAAATTGAAACTGCAAAAAATTAAAATTAAAATATGAAATCATATGAATTTGGTTATAATCATTTTTACTATCCGACGAACCATTCTTGAAATACATATGATGTGCGTAAAACCACTTCAACGATAAAAACTTGCACTTTTTGAAGCAGGATCATAACTTTTCACTCCTATTTCTTTTGATGGAGCACTGATTTACGATACACCATTATTATTCATTCTTGGCATTAAAATTTCCAATAGGTTAAGCTGGACATATCATATTTTCTCTATTGTTAAAGAAGCATCGAAATGTATTGGATTTCTGAAAAAGTGTAAGAAATATTTCAGCCCATCGAATCGATCGCTCCTACATAAATCCAGACCTAGAACTTAATGCCATTTCCATATCTGGGCTGGGGCTGGTCTCACAGTCTTATCTTCATTGGATATTGTCCAAAAAAGAGCCTCTGGCGGTGTGGCAATAACTTGTAATATCGACTCATTCGAACACCATCGCAATGATGGATGTCTTTAACTCCTATATCACTATGCGCATTGTTAATGTTCCGATGTAATATCTAGTCTCATCCATTGTAGGATAATTCCTGCATGCAATTCTCGTACTGCAAATCGCGAACATTCTTATACCCATAAAATTACCTTCGGCCGTAAAGAAAAATTCCGTGATTCTTTTTTATCCAGAACAGTGCGAATGTGGAATAGTCTAACATCTTCTGTCTTTACTTCGGCATACAATCTGCGATAGTTTAAGGGTGACATACAGTACCGCTCATTAATTTCAATAAATGCAAGTTTTTTAAGAAAATTTATGTTCTTTAAGGCGTTTAGTACAGGTTTTGCTCTTATTTATTTTAATATTTTCAGACACATTCTCCCAAGTTTACTGATGAGTATCTTTTTTTCTGAAGTTATAGAGCTTTTTTCGAAAATGAGTGTTTTGCTCTGGCAGTGCTGGAAATTGCAAAGTTCGTCCACTTTCCCGTGAGTCATTCTATCACATTGGAAGCCAATGGAAATAGTTGTTGTCGATTAGTTTTTGTCTATTAGTAAACAAAGCCAGAGCGGAACACGTCAAAACAGGTTTTTTCTTATGTCTTTCACAACAACTGAACAGTGTGTATCAGTTCTAACGTAAGAGTGCAAAGTGGTTTTGCGATAATAGTCAAAGAAATGGCCCCGAGGAAGGAAATATCAATCGTAAAGCGAGCTGCCATAGTTGCGTTGCGGAAGGCCGGGCATACTTTGCAATCTATTGCTGCTCAAGAGAAGATTTCCCTTGGTGGCGTGCAGTGGACACTCAAGAGATACGCTGAAACAGGAAGTTTAACGGACCGCCCACGTCCCGGACAACCGTGACTGATCACAGAACAAGAGGACAAATACATAATAGTGAATAGCAAACGGGATCGATTTCAAACGGCACCCATATTACGTGTTGCACTTATGCAATCGAGGAATAAGCCTGTATCACTTTCGACCGTCAAGCGACGTCTCTGCGCAGTCAAGTTGAATGGGTACGTCGCAGCCAGGAAACCATTGCTGAGGCCCCAAAACAGAAAGAAGAGGTTGGCATGGGCCAAAGCTCATCGACACTGGACACCTGAGCAATGGAAACGAGTGCTTTTCACGGATGAATCAAAATTTGAGCTTTTTGGTTCTAAGCGGCGTGCATATGTCCGTCGATTGCCTGGGGAGCGCATGAAAAACCAATGCATACAGCCTACAGTCAAACATGGAGGAGGTTCAGTCATGGTCGGGGGTTCTTTTGGAGGGGGTGCTGTTGGTGATTTCGTAAAAATAGAAAGTACAATGGACGCTAGGAGATACCACAGCATTCTGCATCACCACGCAATCCCCTCTGGCACTCGCCTTATTGGCCGCTGTTGCACACTACAGCAGGACAATGACCCGAAGCATACCTCCCGCTTGTGCAAAAACTACATCCAATCCAAAGAGAGTCAAATGGTGAGCAAAAACATGATTTGGCCTCCCCAGAGTCCTGATTATAATCCAATCGAACTCTTGTGGGATCACTTGGGCAGGTGTGTTGGTAATGTGCGAATTACGAACAGAAATCAACTTGGGGATGTACTAAGAAATAAATGGCAGTACATTGGAGCCGAAACCTTAAACAAACTAACCGGAAGAATGCCCCGAGTTTGCGCCGCAGTGATCAAGGCTAAAGATGGATATTTTGAGGAGAGCAAAATTTAAAGCAATTATAACTTATTTTTATCCTTTCTCTTTATTTTCAACAAAAATTTATAAATTTGAAAAAAAAACACTATGGTGATAATAATATAATGACGAAAAATAAGTCAAATCTTTCATTTCTTCCCTCTTAATTCCATATATTTCAGCATTTATTGAAATTAATGGCCGGTACTGTATATCAGCACCTCTGCCACTCTCCTCACGTTCCCTAATTCCTTTCCCTATCACCTATCAGGTAAAGTACGTAGCGCTTTAATTCCCGTATTTTGCAAAGTTACAACTTATGATGAATTCGTGAATTTGAACAAAATGTGTTTCCCTATTTTTACTAACTAAAATGGATGATTTGGATATTTTACATTTCCATTATTTAAAAACCAAAACAAAATAAATAATTTAACGCCTCGTTTGAGTATCGCGTAGGGCAAAGTTGAACGTTGAGCAATTTTCTTCGTTCCGAGTGGTAGCCACTCACTTATCTGTTCGACAGGTACCTTTTAAATTATAAATTTTGTGCATTTGACATTTGCGAGTGAGCGCTAGTGTCTTCGAACGTTTGACAAGTTTCCAGCTTATACAGTTTTTAACCAAAGTTGCGCCCCCCCCCTCACGATAATCCTGGATCCGCCCCTGGAAAGGGTACACAGAAAGTTTGAGAAACACTAATGTAGGGTAACATAGGAATCGCTCTTAGATAAATTCTAGTTTTTTTATTTGTTATTAATGCGAAGATCCTTGATAGTAGCCCTTTCAAACGATACCTTACATTATACAGCAGAATATGTGGGCGGATCGTTTTCAAGTTTTCCATAGATACATATTATGAAAATTTTACTGAAATCGGTCGAGACCACCGAAAGATAACTAATAGAGGCTGTTAAGCTTGTAAGTGCTTCCTGACAAGAAATACCTCCGGATCTTAGAACAAAATCAATAAAACTATTCACCTAAAGTCCTTTTTAAAGTCTGGAGAATTTTTTTCTATGTGTCAACCACAAAAAAAGGAAGACAAATTTGTTGAAAAAAAGGTCATTTTGTTATTTTGTTTATGTGGTAGCAACTGAGTATAAGCCTATTATCGTAACACGCTGTATATCTTCCAACACTCCCCTCCCCCACCTCTTTCTTTTTTTCAGAGTACATACTTCAAATGAAGCTTCCATGCTATTTACATCCGCGCATAAGTAGGTCCCATCTGTATCAAATAGCCTGAGTATTCCTTATACTATATGGCAATGACACCATATAGAAAAGAAGTTTTACATCCATAGAGCCTTTTGTGAAAATCTCTCACATCGTTGGATTCGCAACAGGGACTCCTGGGTTCATTATATTCCACCTGTGTAGATATATGAAAGATTCAAATAAACGATGCCTATATATAGTAATACCTTGCAAAAGAACCAGAAATATAAATTTAGATGAATGTGTATCTCGCCATATTAGGCCTGGGGCGTACTTACGAAAATACATTTAAAGTTGTTGAAGAAGAGAAAACTGAGCTGAGCAGTCTTGAATCTCAGTAAATATGCAACAGGATGAGCATCATAATATGACCGGGTGGGTGGGTGGGTGTAAAAAAGACTTAAAGAACTTCCCAGGGTTCTGAAATTGTTTTGACAGAGCGAGAAGGACTTTTTCAATGGGCTTAGAATCATGTTTAAGTTCCTTTATATAGCTTCAACTTACAATTTGTCGAATATTTTCGACGTACAGACGAAGCAAAAGTTTTCTTTGAATATTTTTTTTTTAGTCACCGGGTGTAGGTACATCGTGACGGGGTGAAAATTTTATTACACTTTTTATCTTGAATAAATTATCTGCAATAAAAGCAGGTCTTCTTTCAGGGAATATTTAAATTTTTTTTTTTTTTTTAACAGTTCAGATGTGAGACAAATTTTTGGAATGAGACTAGGCGAGTTTTTATTTGGTATTTTTGGTTTGTCTAAGATTTTAAGGACATGATTTGATGTTTTGTTTTTGTTTGTTTAGATTAAGATTTCCGGAGGGTAATTCCATATCAAATAGCCAACCTGTGTGACATGACCATCACCAATTTTCTTTTTAATTTTACATACTTAGAGGATTTGGTGAAAAAATGCACATTAAAAATTTTCCCTATATATTAAGTATTTCGCGAGTTATGGCATTTCACAAAAATGCATTCTGGTCGTCTTTAAAAATTCATATCTATTTTCAATTCATGCTAAGACAGTGAAATCCTTTGGGAAAAATATGATATAATCCAAGATTAATGGATTCAAGACCTTTTTAGGTTTGGATGACTGAAAAACTAAAAGGATCATTTCCGAAAGAATCTTTAGAAAAAATAAAAAAAACTTAGAGAGTGGATGATCTTAATCGTAGATGTTGCTCGAATTGACTTAATACAAGTATTGATACTGATGTCATTGAGGCAGTAGATCACCTTAACTAAAGCTTAATTTAAATACATAGCTACAAAACAAAGAAGCACTATCGCATACATAAATAAATTACAAAGCAACAAACTGAACACCTACATCTAATTCCAGGAATATTATTTCAAACCACGTAACCTTTGGGAAAGCATCGAACCAGATACTCGTATACGTATATCTGTCAATAATTACCGACCAGAATAAAAGAAAAGTAAATACTAAATCAGGGAGGATCTATTGGGGGCACGGGGAGGGGTAGCACTTACCCCGGGCGCTCAGCGACTTGCAAACTCATAACGAATCGAGAAAAAAATATAATTACAATAATTGGAATTTTTTTTTTTCAGACTATACTTCACACTTCAGTCTTCTTTTCGGAATCAAAAAGCTTCTTTGCTGACAAATTGTACCTTTGTATCATAGTTGAAGTGAATTCAAACATTGTACAAATATACTAAAGTCGGTGCCAACCCTCCCCACCATCTACCAATTTTAATTTGGAGTTTAAACAGAATATAAAACAGTAGACACAAGCTCAAAGTTGCCAAAAAAATATTTTTATGGCAGTTAAATTTAGCCGTTTTGACCGGATTGTAAGGCCATTGAATCGTACTAAATCCTTTCAACCTGAACGGGAAACACCAGAATTTGTTTTTTAAAACCATCTCAGATGTTACTAGTTTTAGCCGAGAATATTCATATTGAAAAGCGGCTAAAATAACAAAAAACTGTTTGCAATTCTTCTTAGCCCCCCCCCCCCCTCCCCCGCCTTAGATATTTCCTAGATCCGGCACAGCACTAAATTACATAACTTATTTTATTACAATAAAAATTAATACACATTAATAGTCATCTTATATTATCTATTTTATACCCATTACCATACCGGAACATCCCAAATACATTAGATGTCATAACTGGCTTCAATCTACACCTCATAACAACCTAACAATAACATCTTGTCATCAATAAAAATTGAACGAATCTAGCAACACCCACTACCAATTCTATAGATATAACTAACAATATTTCGTGCTTCGGCACATGAACAAGCTAATAAACCTAGCTAAAAAATAGGAACACCGCTGAAGATCTCCGTGGCTGAAGTGAAACATACGAAAAAACCTATAGTTGCTTCCATGGCATCTCCGCATCTCCATAATTTCCCAATTGCTAACACACTCGGGAATATTATAGACTGCTATACATGCTCCACTTTTACACATTACAGTTACCTGGAAGAAATGTTCAATAAGATTACACTTCATGAAATCTACACTTTCCACTATCTTATATGAAAATCGACAGAAGGTTTCAAGATACACCACCTATCATCCACACAACTTTTATCACCTTTAACAGCTCCAAATTCTTAGGAATACACATTGAGATCATCCATAACACCTGAGATTTATCATGCATCAACTAAACTTCAATGAATTAATTCATCCAATTTAATTTCTTATATGTGAATGGGTCTAGTAGGGCCGTAGCCCCATATCGCCTAGAGCCTTGACATAAACCAGATGTAGATAATAGTGTACCACATATAGACAGCTATTATCCTATATATTTTCATTTGCATACTTACCACATACAGATAAGTAACCCCCCAAAATTTTCCTTGCTTTTTTAATAATTACGTCGACTAACCAGGATATACAAGACTAAGAGGATTTTTGGTGGAAATTTTTGGAAAAAAAACCCCGAATTGAAAGCATTACGTTTACAGATCGATCGAAATTGGGAAGAAAATTGCGATCTGCAGAAAATAAGATGCAGAGTGTACAGTGTACAAATTGATGAGATGGTTGTTGTAATGGAAATTTCTGGAAATTATTCCTTCATACTACAAGATGAGATACAAGATCCCAAGTTAAAAATTTAATATGGTAATATAAGGTAAAATTAAAAAAAAAAAAAAAAAGATGAATAAAAGGTATATCTATCTTCCGGAACATTCAAGGGCAATAATAAAATCCTTATCATTGACATCTTTTTTCATATATATATTTTAAGATGCTATTTTCAAGATAACTTGAATTCCCCACCTTTCAAATGAATCATACTTTACTGTCCTAAGATGAATTGAAAAATAGATATGAATTTTTAAAGATGACCAGGACATCATTTTTGCAAAATCTTAAAAATGACATACCTGAAATTCACAATGTGTAGGGAAAATTTTTGATTTGTATTTTTTTTTCACAAATCCTCCAAGTATATGTAAAACTTAAAAAATAAAATGGTGATGGTCATGTCACACTTTCTGTGATTTTTGGTCGATTTGCTATGGAATGATCCAGAAGGAAGATACAAAGTGACCACTAAGGATTGAATTTTAGTCAAAGTCTAGTCAAAGTCGTTAATCAATGAATGAACTTCTCCAGTTAAGAAAAATCATAAATATTATAAAATTTTACATATACCCCATAACTAACTATACTCTTGTAAATACATATTAACAAAGTTTTGCAGTAGATACTACTTTTGTCACTGTTGGCCTTGAAAAATCGTAATGTTGTTTTTACAAAATTACTTCTGACACACAGATATCTCTAAAAGAAATTCTTCTCAGAAGACTAAAAAGTGATCCAGTGATTAAGAAGTTTGGTGTGTTGGTTTAAAATCGTTCTTTTCGATCGAAGGGATCGATACATTTGACTCACCGTTTCACAGATTACAAACTACATCAATTGAACGGCAAACTAATATTACCATACTGCACCGGCGCGTACGCTTTGTCCACAAAGCAGCCAATCGATAAGTTTGAATGAGTGACTTAAGTTCCAGGCCAAATATATATTTACGCGCAACAAAGTGACATAAGCGACATCTGTTGGTAATGGAATCAACTGTAGGTTAGTGACATCTTAGTAAACTTTGGTTTCGGAGAACGGAATATTCAGGAAGATGTTCTAGGATAATTTGTAGAGTATAAATACGGCGCTACTCACATCCAGGAGGCGAGTCTTATTTCAGACAATGAAGTGTACGAAGCAAACTATTTGGATTGCGATAATTAGAAGTGCAGTACTAGCGATAAATAAAGATTGGATTTGATTGTTTGTGAATTTATGAAAGTGAACAGTGAAGTTAAATAAAAAAGAACTTGTTAATGATATCTGATAGCCCCCAAATGGGAACGCATTGAAGATGGATTCACATCTTGGCTGATAATATAGTTACTTTCATTCAGAATCATGACAAGGCATTATGCATGAGTCCAAATAGTTTCCATAGCTTACATAGGTCTCACATCAATTTTCTTGGAACCACCTCGAACTTTTCGGAACATATCAGAGATGGTGCTCCCATTAAAGTACATATCACGACTTTTTTCACAAAACTTTCAATAAACGTAATATAAAACTTTAAAAAATCAAAATAAATAAGATTGCAAAGAAAACACAACAAATAAAAGGAATCCCCTTATCACAACAAAAATTAAAGTCTGAGTTTTTCTTTTGTAAAAGCCTATACACTTAAATGCAACGTGCTTATGACACAATTGCGTATCCAACCAAAACAAAAAACACCCTCAAAAATATCGATTGAAATCAAAATTTTCCATAATGAAAGGACTTAGTCAAAGCACTTATAGAATTAAGGAGTGGAAAACCAGTATTTTCTCTCTCATAATGACATTTATTGAGCAGAAAATAATTCTGAAATTGCCGAGGAAATTCACTTAATTATCCACTGATCGGTTTTGAAAGCATTTTCTGTGGAAAAATTTCATTTCGTCACAGGGTGACTATGTATACAAAACATCACTGAAGTTTGTATAAAAGAAATTGAGGAGAAGGAGGAAAAGAAAATCCAATTATACTCTGCCGAATTTTGTAGATGAATACTTTCCGCAAGGTTATTTCATTTCAAAGACATATTGCCACATGTATACAGATTTTCTAAAGTAAGCGCTTAAATGGCAGACTTTACTTGTTAAAGGCAAAAATAAAATTTAGACCTACATGGAATTTGGAAATTTCCAATGGGAAATTTTTCAGTTTTACGTAAAACACAAAGGGGAATGCTCATTTTTCATACAACTTTTTAGGCCCGACATCAACAGTTATGAGAGATATCTTAAACGATGCATTTTGAAACTCTGAACATATTTTGTACAGAATGTTTATTTCAATTAAGTGGCGGAAAGATTTGGTGGTTGTATAAAGCTTGAGCGATTTTCTTTGGTGAAAAAGTGGACTTTTCTAGTTCTCGTGATGTTTTCAGGGTGTAAGTTACCCAAGTGCATGAAAATGGATTTTCCAGCTACAAAAACGTCCCGAGGAAGTTTTCTCAATCGATAAAAAAATTAAACCACCCGCTAGTACTCAGCGAAACCTTTAATTTGATATGCAACATGCGTTATTGGAACGACCCCACCCCTGCCAAGGTTTCCAACCACTGCCGCCACAAAAATATGCAGAGGAAAATTTCCTTCTACTAATTTGGTAATGATCTGAAGCGAATAGCGAAACCCGTTTTCCGATCGAATATAACCTTACCGATTTGGAGCCGATCTAAGGTGTGAAAAATCTAGTACGTCAGTTTGAATAAAAAAGAGGGAAATACTAATAGCTATACATGCTAGCTATTTTAGCCTCTGAGTATAGGAGTGTGGGTACTCAAACTTCTTCTCAGGATCTAAAGAATTCGATTCTGTACTAGATTTTCAAAAATGTACTAGATGAAACTTTGACGCCGCCCCCAGGCTTCCCCCACTTAATTGAAATAAACATTATTAATAAAATATGTTCAGAGTATCATAATTCATCGTTTAAGATACCTCTGATGGCTTGAGGTGTTGGGCCTAAAATGTGCATTCCCCTTTATGAACGAATTTCAGGATATATTTCAAAACAATGATAACCTAATATCACGGAGATGTACATATAGGATGCGCACTTTATGCATAACTTTAGTTTGATGCACCTCTTACTATGCTTGAATGAATTCTATAAATTCTGAAAATCATTTTGGGGCGTTGAATGGGTTTTTCTTTAGATATACTTTTACTATGTGTGGAATTCCACAGGGTTCCATTCTTGCTTCAATTCTTTTCATTCAATTTTTTTTAAAAACTTTACTTCAGTCTATAAGTAAATGCAAATGATGTACAGATATAAGTGTATTACAAACAAATACCTGTTAATGACGCTTACATCTGGAGCTAAATATTACCTAATATTTAGCAGGTGCTCCGTTGTTGGAATTCTCTGGCGCTCAATCTTAAGTGCGCTAAATCTCAGCACGCATTTAGTAGGCATCAGCACACATATCGTAATATTCTAAATTTAATAGCTTTAATTATTTTCTTTGGCAAAATGTGTCTAGCAGACAATTTCATATCGGAAAGGTTGTAAATTTACACAAAACTTTATATAATATTTTACAATAGTTACAAAAAGATGATAGAAACAGATTGTTATTATAAGTTATTTAATTTCTTGATCGATTCATTATTTTTATATATTTTATCAATATGCTCATTTTTAAGATGTTTATACTTCAAATTGATTGCTCTGTGAGGAAAGAAAGGGGAACAGAAATGCTGAGCGAACAAAATTTGCAAAATGTAATATAACCAGAATCAGAAGAAATTGAATTCCACAATATATTTTTGTTTTTTCACCCTCGCTTTGTCTATATAGTTCTTACTTACCACCAAACCTCTCATTCAATCATTTGATATTGCGTCTGACAGGTGAATAATGTGATTCCAATTTTTCCTTTTGATTTCTCCTCCCCCAATAAAATGTTCCTTCCCCATCAATATATCTTCTTCTATGGACATAGCTTTCCAATCCTTCTGCTTAAATAGAAAAGACGGGAAATACACATGTATTGATAAAATTTATCACTTGTATAGTCGACATTGAGAAGCATAAAAATCCTCTAATTCGTCCTGAAGCTATACCAGCGTAGGTATACAGGGGACCATAATCCCATTTGCAAAGGATTTGAAGAGACAACTTGAAGAAGTGGGTCGGAGGAGCAGGGGATGGGAGGTGGGCACTGTATTTACTACCATCAACATCAAATTCGAACACGCTACCAGTCCTAGAAATCTTAAAATGATTTTCCAAAGAAATTTATTGAAGTGAATTCATGGAGTCTTATTGGATTCTATCAGAGGTTCATCAGAATTCGACATCTTCACAGTTGAGGAGACTTAGCTAAACGCGAAATTCCCCTCATTCAATTTATTGTAATACTTCAGGATAGAATAAAGCGATTTCTTGATGTAATTCCCTCATGTCGATTTAAGTTTTCAATAATATCCTTCCACTCCCAGTGTATACCTTGCATGTGGTCTGTGGTATATTCCAACACAGGAATCATGTCAAACATCAGGTCAATAATCAATTACCCGAAATCGGAGCACTTTAATCTACATATTCACCATTATTATGTACATTGAGCTCCTACGAACTGATGAGCACCGTTCAACCTTAATTCAATACATATTGGTAGCAAACAGAAAAAATTTAAGGTACTAACAATGAATCCCGGAGGCGAGTAATAAAAACAATTGTCAAATCTTAAAAAAATGTGTTATCAAAGGGAAGAAGGAGGAGCAGGGGGATGGAAGGGGGGGGGGAGTCAGATAATATCTGGGAAATTCTATCACAATTTACCATTTCATAAATCATAAAGCACGTGATAGAATGCGATTTATGAAGCTCTCAATTCCACTTCGGCAAAGTAAATGGACTGAGTGTGCACAGATTTTGACAGGGCTAGATTGATGGAGGGAAATTTTTTTGTTTTTTTTTTGTGTTTGTACCCCGTCAAACCTTTCTTCTTCAGCTCTCTCTCCTACTACTTGATGTGATGCCAATTTTACGGAAAATAAAAACTGAGAAAAATTTGTGGGCGGGATAATTTCAATCCCATTTTTCTCACCAAATAACATTTTATGTTGTTGAGAATTGTTTTGGGGTAACCTAACCATTGTATACCATAAAATATATCCTCATTTTTTTTCCTTATTTTTTTTTTCAGAGTTAGAGTGAGTTAGAGTGATATAAAGAGAAAGAAACAGAAATCTAGAAGATCATTTTTTATTTAGTTAGGTCGAGAATGTTCCATTTTTGTATATATTTCAGTCCCAGATAAGGAAGTAAAAAGAAAAAAAAACGAATTAATGTGAAATGTTTCCGCAACCTAATCGACAAAAAAGGATTGGGACCTGGACCAATTGCTCCATTGAAACGTATTTTTTTTTATATAGGACAGATGAAATATATTTATTTCAATATATATGTGTGTAAGGGCTTACAATATATTTCATTTCATTGTTGTTGTATTTAATAGTTTACACAACCTTTAGCAATTTACAAAGGACAGTCATGAATTATTATTATATTTCGATAATAAAACCTTTTTGGATGTGATGGAGAAGTGGGTTAGGATGATACTGTATGATTTATGAATTGAAATGTTGAAAGCTTTCACTACATTGTATAATCTGTATCCAGATAAAAGCTTATCCTGGCATCGGTAGTGATATAGATAATGTAGGCTATGACCTCCGATATTATTACAGCCGTATTTTCGATAGCTACCGAAGCAAACCTAATTACTTCCGAGTCTTTTATTTAAACAGTGCGAGATTTTAATCTGAAATTAAAAAAAAAAGAAGGCATTTGTTTCTACCCGAATTAACTTAACCCGCGTTAAAAGGGTTTATGATTTTCAGAGATTGCGTCAAATTTGTTTGCCGTTTTACTTAGACAGAGAAAGAGAGAGAGAGAGAGAGAGAGAGAGAAAAAGATAGAGAAAAGAATACCACTAGGAGGAATTATTGCTTCGTAAACAATATATTTTTCGTTCTATAGGGTCCATCGAAATTTTTAAATTCTTTTACTTTTTAAGAAAAAAACAATCTTCATCAATCATCATAGGCCGAGCAAGTCGAATGATTTATACCGGCAATTTTTTCTTTTCCGAGCCACACCTGATTTTCGATGAGCCGAGCATTTTGTTGTTATGCCCACCCGCCTATTTTCTCAATTCATAAAGATTTGTTAAACGACTTTTGATCATTTTCTGTCGACTCTTATCAACAATTTTTTTTTTAATTTATCAATTTTAATTAAAAACAATGTGGCAACACTGGATTAAAAGTGCCATCAGATCGTTTCTAGAAAAGTAACGGAATAAATAAAATCAGGAACTACTATAAGATAATCGCATTAATCGCTATCCCACTTCTGCCACAATATATTCTTTGTTAAAATACGTACGATGTCAAAATGATAGAGACTTATCGTTTCGTAATGAAAACTTTACACAATTATATACTTGACTAGGTACTGGAAGGAAAAACACTAGACTTAAATTGGTAAGGTACACCAGACATGTGTACGCCCATACTCTAGAAATAGTCAGTCTAAGATTATATTCAGGTTTTGGTGCCTATACGAGCGCAGTTATAATTTACCATTTAAAAGATACATCGAATTGGGCAATTCCTTTGTAAACTTATTAGAAAATGGAGCAAATATTTTTTTCATTATACCTTCTTAAACTCATCCATACCATAGAACTCAAACATAATCTCAAACAGTTTTAATAGTGTCCTTCATCACAGATACATACATCCGGAGCAGTAACAACAACAACAATAACAAGAACAGCAAAAACTTTCTTGTCACCCCCTAATTAAGTATAATGATCAAAATTTAATTTTAATTGTCTGTTTTTCCATTTTCTTTCGCATTTTATTTCTAAATCTCATTCACCTCCGCGAATATCTGAGTACTTAACATAACCTCTAGAGGGGCGCCACACAACGGTATAAAAAAGAAAGAAATCAAGGAAATTCAATTAAATTTTAATTGTCATCACCGTGGACTGGGAGAGGGGGGGGGGGTGAGGAAAAAGCAAGAAAACATTTTGCAAATTGATTGATACTCTTTAACCTTTCGATGAATCCCTAAAGCAATTAGTTGAACGGCTGACAATAATCTCTTCAAGTTACTCGACGTTATCGCGTAATACATAGCCGCGCAAGCAATAATTAATTTGAGGCAAGTGCAAGAAAGAGAGTGAGATAGATAGAGAGCGAGAAAGATTAAAACTTTTTTCTCTTTTTTTTCTGTAAAATTTTCAATTGATTAATTACAGAGTCAACCTAATCAAACTGGAATGAATTTGCGTTACTTTTTTCAACCTTTAGTAGGATGGATTTCACTCATTTGTTTAATTAAAGTGTCTTAAGAAGTCAAGGCCAGCCTGCTAAGGGTCGCCCGCTGGATAACAAGGGAGTCTGGATATCGTTGTTACGCACGTCCATGACAGACAAATTTACGTCTGAAGCGTGCTCTGAATTTCGTAACTAATTATTTTTTTTTATTTTTAAATAACTTTTGTGAAAAATTCTTAATTGCCGAAATAAGAAAATTATAATTAGACGTTTTCGGAGAATAATATTGACACACGTACGTGCGCATGTTGTTGTCTAGTTTAGTCTAGAATGGAAAGAAATGTGATCGACTGCTGTCACAATAAACTTTCATGAAGATTTACAAATTTGAGAAGGTAGGTATATACATCAACGTGAGAATGTTGTAAATTTTCATTGATAGGTTCATATTATGGGCTTCGACCAATGAGACTCCTGATCTACAACTATAAATATTATCAGCATAGACGAATTTTTCACAATATAAAGAAAGCTGTTTATATTATAAAATTTAAAAAGGGGGACATAGAATAGAGCCTTGAGGTACACTAATAAGGAGAAAACTATCAACAAACACATCGGCTAACAATGAAAAATAAATGCAATTATCAAGTTTTGCCGTAAAATTTGGAAAGCGTTTCTAAAATCTGCAAAAATGATGACTACTAGGTGGTTAATGTAAAGCCTTCCATGTATATCAGGTGTAATTAAATATAATATGACCGAAAATCAAACTTTTAGGTAGACAGAATATTTCATGTTTCCCTAAATAAATCTTAATTTTCAAATATTTTAGTAAAGAAATTGAGAAAGTACAGTCGATTTCAAATAATTTGTGTCATTATAAATTTTCCTTCTGTCTAGACTTGTTGTCAGACTTCTATTAAATTTTAGTGAATTTATTAAATTGATATATTTTTCTTTAAATTTCATATAAAATAAATAAACATTTTAGGGTTTGACGGCCAAATTTTGTTTTCTTCAACTTTGAGACTGAATAACTATTTTGCCACTTAAAATATTCCACATTCAAATCATCTCACCAAAGTACAAGACGCAGAGACTTGAACTATCTGGACCCCCAGGATATTAAATGAAAGAAATAATTATGGAAATAATAGAAATTGCATTATATATATTTCGAAAAACTTGTATTGGAAGGGATTGTGGGGTTATTGGATAAACTCTAACAAATTCAGTAAAGCATTCTTTGCCCGAAAATTCTATCCAAAGTAACATAGAAAAGGAGAACAATGCTAATGGCCATCAATAACATTTGTGACATTATGACCGTATATACTCGATGAGATTTTTTTCAAGCTTTTGCCTGACCAAAACTTATTTATTCTCTTAATTTTTGAATACCCCCCATATTTGAAACTTTAAACTGTTATCGATCAGAAATATTTAGGAAATAACAGATTGCAGTAGCATTATCAAAAGCCATAAATGGAAACGATTCCTTATAATTAGCAGCCATTATTGATGCCTAGCAACAATGTCTAGAATTTAGACATCTATATTGAAAATTTTGTTAAAAACAGGTGTACTACAGGGATCTATTTTGGGTCCCCTAATGTTTTTTTTTTACATAAATACTCTGATTAAAAATATATTTCATTTTTGGGTATCTACAACTATTTCATGTATTTCATTTCATATATTCGCAGCGTACGATAGAACCATTACCGTTAGTCCTTCTAAATGGACTTACAATTTTAAGTAACAGTACGAGCCACCAAATGAAATATCATACATATTACACGTTTTCAATGACTTGACTGTGAATATTGTCGTGTTTAGAGGAATTCCCCGTGGACACCAGATGGAACATACATTTAGTTGGTCCTTCGAGCCGGATAGGTCAAATTGTAGAGATTTTGGGACACACAATTTTTAAGTAACATTTACTTGCACTTATATGTAGCGTGTTAAATTATTTTTATTTTTTCGGTACTTACCTACTTTTATTTCCGTCCTTCTTTTCCTTTAATATCTACAGACCACATAACCCCAGCACTATATCCAAAATCTGCAAAAAAAGAAAAAAATATTTAAAAATAAAATATAAAAATGATCATAGATTAAGTAAATTCCACATGTCACCAGACAAGCAATGTACTAACACAATCTTTCAAAACTAACGACTTGTTAGATGCGGCTAGTACCTACTTACAGATTTTAAGACTAATAAATTTCGGTGGAATGATTTTTCAGTTCGAAAAATTTATACAGGTTTTCAGATTTTTCCAACTAAGAATATTTTCCCCCGTATTATCTTCACCAGTCGTTGCATTTTTGATATGAATAGTTGGTGGGCACCGGGACAAACGAGTTAGCATTGATATTGTGTTTTTTAAATGATCTTATAAGAGGATAGTGAAAATTTTATACGTGTGGCCTGCATGTACATACATAATTTCAAACATCTTACAAAATCGGCGACATTTGACACTTAAAAACGTTCTTTTGGTATCGATAAATTTATATTATAGTAACTCCCTCCCGTCAGTACTCCGCACGAATTTGTTAACACTTTACATTTAAATGTCCACCATTTAGAATCGATAAATTCTTTTCCTCACACCCGATTTTAACTCAGCTTCAAAAAAGATATACACAAATCAATTAAACGCAAATGTAAGCAATTTCAAATTTAAAAGCAAAGCATGATGCTCAAAGAAAACTTTGAAACATAAAGTCGTCAATGATTCATGAGCCTTTCTTCTTTGTCTTCTTTTTTGTCTATATAGAAGATTGTGTAACGAGTACAAGAACAATTGCTTAAAAGATTCCAGAAAAGATATACGAAACATCAAAACGCTTCACACTTTTGTCTTGAGTTAAAAATTGAAAGAAAAGGATTCGATAAAGATGCAAAATTACTTGATGGCTCATCTACATATGATCACTCTCAATACACCATCCCTATACAGAAACATTTACGATAAAGGGATTTTCGTAAAAAAAAATTGTATAGCAAGTAAACAACTACATACATAATGTATCCAAGGATTACATATTGTTCTCACAGTTTACTCACATAACAAGGACATAGTCGTTCACCAAATATATGAATCAAAAATGATATAATTTCCCATAAGGCCCTATTAAGAGACACTTAGAATATCCTTAGCACAGAAAGGACGTGGGTTTCTTCAAAGCGAGCACGCCACAACAACAAGCAGTTCTCCATCTGGGAAGTATAATGTTAGGCCGTCAGCCATTATTGTAAATCCTTTCCGTAAAAATACGTGTTTGTGGTATACGAGTATATGTACCTATATATATGCACACCTACTATCTATCTACCTTACCCACATTCAAGGAATCAAATCCCTAAGCTCTCCTCCAGGACCACTTTTACGCATAAAATCCTCCGCCGGCAATCCAACCATATAAGCATAAGCCTTCTTACATGCTTTTCTATTTGAATTACAAAATAGCAACTTGCCAGGATTATAAAAAAAAAAATTTTCTTTTTTTCCATTTTTTTTTCTTTTTTTTTGCTTGTTTACCAAAGGCAAAACGTTTACGAAACATAAACACAAGTGACGTGTGGTGGTGAATTTCCGTCATATGGATACAAAAAAAAAATAATAAAAAATCTCCAAAACATCCAGATTTTAGCAAGTTTTTCAATGTTTTGTTTGCGCCCATCTAAAAGCTTTCGGGAACGAATTAAAAAAAAACTCCAGAAAGTTTGAAATTGGATTAACCCAGTTCCATTTATAGTAGTGTCAGTAGACTAGGCGGCGCAGGCGGCCAGCTGGGAACCGGGAGCACACAGTTAAAGTGAAAAACTGTCGAAATAAATGAATTTTAAAAACTCAGTAGAGATCATAAAGGGATCAATTAAATTTCTGAAATGTTGATTGAAGTTGGGTAAATGGGGCTGTCATCTGTCACACTTTGATCTTTATGGGTATGGGGTTCCAGGGTTGCTAAACCGGGACCCTCTTCATGCAATGACATACATACATAAAAGCATGCATATATGGAAGGAACGCTAGAATGGCGTTATACAAAGTTCATAAATCACTTCACGTCTCCTGAATAATAATTTTATATATTTTTTTCATTTTATTTTATTTTTATTTATTTATCCTTTTTTTTTCTATGAAAACATTGTAAAATTACCATAAGGCTACGTCAATATTCGTAGAAAAAAAGCATTTTGCTATGAGTGTTAGAATGGAAGCACTTCTTCTTCTTCTCCGCTCAACTTTCTTTTTATATTCCTGAGCACGTGGTCTCAACACGTTCACTGTTTTGCCCCTTTTAATGCATATTTTGCCAGGATCTTCTCGCATTCTTTTTATAGGAATGAGAATGAGATGGTGGCACACGTCGAATATAAAAATTTTTCTTTAATGTTTTTTTTTTCGTTTATTTATTTTTTGCTTTATTGCTTGACGTTGAATATGGGAGTTTTTTTTTTTAGAGGAAAAAAAAAAGGATTTTTGTATGTAGTTTTATCAATTTTTATACTTATGAGTTTTTAGAAAAAAATTGTTAAACAAAGAAATTACATAACAAGAAAAATCGACATAAAAGAAGAAAAGGGATAGGTAATACATATATTGTTACGTGCAATAGAATGGGACAAGCGTGAAATGACTAATTAAGTACAGACATACACGCTTTAGGTTCGGAGAATTGATGTTTCTAGAATGGACTCTTTGGACAGGTTCTGGACAATTTGTAGAGTATAAATACAGCACTTGTCAACGGCTGCTCCATAGCTCCTTAGACGAGAGCAGTATGCGGCTAGTTGAGTAGTCGTTGGAAATGCCATGAAGTTGGGATACAATGAACTCTTGACGGTGACCGTACACCCTGTACTTTTTAATATGCAGAATATTTTGTGTAATCAACCTGTAACTCCGAAATGGTTATTATGGCTAGGTGATTACTATCGTCTCCCTCTCTATGGGCTACCATGGAGGAAACATTCTGTATTTGAAATATTGTATTTTGAATAGCGAATTGAAAGCCACGCTCGTAACAACTGATGTCAGAAGGGAAATAGATTCGTGAAATAAAGTGGTGGCATTTGACTTAAAACAAAGTGTGAAATTTTGTGCTTCACGTCATAGTTCTAGAAGATAATTTATAGTCAACTAAAGCAATAGGACACAAACAGAAGGATCTTCGAGTAGAAGATTTGAAAGTGGAGTTGGGGAAGCGGTCATAACAAAAGTCAGGAACAAAGAATGTTCTATTCGAGCAACTTACACAAGCGTTGGAAATGGAAGGAATGAATCCTGAGACACTTATTTTCGAAGACATTTCGCAAGATCCTGAAGCTAAAGAAAAGTCTACGATAAGCATGGAATATCTTTTGGGTACTTTAATGAGTAAATTGACAAAAACAATTCTCTTGAGCCACAAAAAAATCTTTGGAATCCTGTTTGCATGAACTAAAGAATGCTTTCTATGAACAGAAGAAATCTCTGGAAATCCCGATGAATGTACAAAATAATGTTAAAAGGAACAAAAGAATTCTTTGCAGGCATGTTTAGAAGAACAAAAGAATTCTCTGGAAACACGTATGGACGAACTAAAGAGCTCTCTCCAGAATCGTCGAGAAACTTGTTCGGAGGAACAGCAAAATTCATTAGACGAACAAAATTTGAAAATTTTAGGAATCGAACATGAAGTATCGGAAGTTCAACAAAAAGTTTCGGAAGTACAACAAAATGTGTCACGGAGCAGCTTGACAACTTTAGAGCAGATTTGGAGAGGATAAAACATCGACAAGCTACGGATTGGAAATATCCGGTGCTGGCAGAATGATACCTCCAATATTTAGTGGACAAAGGTCGTGACATATTTTCAACAGATCATTCGGCAGCTTCCGAAGTAAAAGCATGAAATGATGCAGACAAATCTACAACTCTGGTATTAGCACTTCGAGGTCCTGCGTCAGAGCTATTACAAACTGTACCGATTGAAAAGCAACGTGATTACATTTCATTAGTATAGGCGATAGAATTACGTTCTGGAGATGAGCACATGCAGCAAGTATATCGCTTGCAGTTACACAACAACTGCAGGGTGAAGTGGAAAGCTAAAAGACGAAGGGCGAGAAAGAAGAAGCAAGGTACTCGTGGAGAGACTAGACTGCAACCTTATGGCTTCGAGATTCAACACCGGAATGGACGTATCCACGAAAACGCAGAGGTCTTTCACAACGTCCATGGAAATCTGAATGTAAACATTGCGGTCGGGTGAAAGAACAAGAGACAACTTCTACTAAATACTTGTGGAATCGACAGGTTGGGACACCGTGGACTTCCAAGAAGCACAGTGAGAAAATCTCGACATATTACCAATTCTTGGCAGGAAGACATGGTAAGTCCAAAATGGAAGGATATTTCGGAGAGGAGCGAGAGGTTGGTTATTTACACTTCCGTGGAATGATATAAATCATACATCATCATGATGAAGTTGGCTGTAGTATTGCCCCACGCAAAAATGCTAAGCTAACGCCATCTGTCGGGAAAGAGTGAGAGCTTATTATTTCAATTTCCCACGCTTTTCATTTTAACTCTGTGTTGGATAAATTTCTCTCTGACTTGTCGACATTTAGGGGAAATTAAAATAAAAAAACAGTGTCTTACCTACCAATTTTAACTATTGTTGTTATTCAATTTAACGTTAAATTGTGTAACGTGCCGGGAACATAATCGGATCGAACGGAGTGGTTAAAAGTGGTCAATTCCAGTTCTAATTAAAATTCATATCCTTCTATGGGACCTATGAATGCTACCATGATTATCCTATGATCTGACATCAATCTTTAGAAGTATCTAGTCTAGTCTAGACTGCATTTCTGTAGAATGCAAATGCCCGTAATAGTCCTAGTTGATAACCAACGACGCCAGTCATTTAGCCAAATTCAATAGATTTCACATGATCAATATTCAGCCAATTTGTTAAAGTTCAATCAGCTGATTTTAGACAAAATTAGTTGACAATACTATTGGTAAGTGGCTGGCGTAATTGAACATTCTCGTTACGTCTATTTATATTGCATTTTCAGCATGAAAAAAAAAGTTTTATTTAAAAAATCTTTGGGTAATAATTAAGTTGCAATGGTTATATGAATTGGTGGGGGATGGGGCGGCATAGCCGTGTGATCTTCTTCCTATTTGATAGGCCACCGGATTGCTTATCTCATTCTTACCTTTACGTATAAGTTTTTGGTATGACTCATAAATAAAAATGGACGACTTTTCGAAAATCCTAAATAATTGCCTTAATTATATGCTACTCCTTTCGAATACTCTCATAATTGCCTCCATATTTATATTATCTTCAAGGTGTAAAGTCAAAGCAAGTGTTATTCATTATAGCTATAAAGTTTTATGGTAATTTCATGATTAAAACTAATTTCATCGAAACAATTAGGACACAAATTAAAATTAATTAACAAATTGATTAATCATAATTTTCATCACAAATCCATATAAGACTCTGTCGAATGTAACGCACCCCCCCACCCATTGTCTATATACAAGAAAATTAATTCATATTTACTACAGCAAGTATATAATGTAATGAATATATGCATATACATATATACACCACACTTTGAAAACTTGAAGCCATTTTTCATGTGGATTTCTCTCAAGTGGCTCACAGAATCCTCTAGGAGACGGCATGGCATCCTCTGTATAGCTGGTACATGACTGGGATGAGTAACAGCAGCTCCTTCTTGTTCAAATGTAAAAGTTTAAGCTGTTCATTAATCATCCCAAGGACTTGTAATGTTCGTTGTTTTAATGGAACCATTATTAGGTAATGCCTCCACTTCCTCATCCTCCTCATTCTACACCTCCTCCTTCTCACTAGGAACACAGGCTTAAAAGGTATTACCGAGGACAGGTCCTTAGACACAAAACATTTTATATTTCTCTTCGTGTGATATTATTGCCTCGAGAACCATTTGTCTTTATTTATTTCAAAAGGAAATCCTTCATGTTTGCATACTTATACACCCTTAGACAACAACAGTATAAATAATATAGAAATCTTATTAATTATTTTTGTTCCTCTTATCTATGTAGATATTTTTTTCAATGTTCAAGAGGGAAAATACTTATGAATTTATCTAAAAAAAATATAAATACCAAAAAAAAAAAGAAGCAAATTGATCCTTTAGAGGGAGGACCATTAAAAATCATGAAGAGCAGAAATCTCCATTCTCCTGCATCAATGGCTTACGATAACTTGGAATTTCTTCTTCTAAAGAAGAAACTTAAAGTCCTTAAAGAAGAAAATAAAACTTTTCATTGTCACCACACCGCGCACACTTTTCGATTATTTTTCCTTCTGCTATTGACCAAGAAGGACACACGTCATGGGAATTCAAACTATTTCACCACATATACGCGATTGCAGTCACATCACAGATAAAAAGCACTTCGATTTCGAAATGACGAGCTCCGATCGGAAACGAAATGCATATGCAATCGAAATGGTTTGACATTTCCTTGATTCCTCCTATTTTGCCGTAGGAAAGAGGACATCTTTTGCAAGTCTGGAATGCCATTTGTTGGGGTTGTGTTGAATGTAATGGGACCACTATGGTAAGCATGATGCTACTAAATTGACACATTAATTCTGCATTTTATGTGCGAATAATTTCATGTTTTCACGAGATTTCATATAACTTGTGTGTGTGTGTGTGGTTTTATGGTTATCATCATCTGTAAATATTATAAACTTTAGTTTTATATGGAGTGATCGAAGTTTTGTAATGTGTAATACACTGTGTATACATTGTGGAATGGTGAAAGCTAGTTAGAAATGAGATTTAATGATTCAGGGTTGCCATATTTATAAAGTGAATTGATGTATTTTTATTGATTTTTTTATAATTTAACAACATTAAGCGGAGTAAGGCTTGCAGGGGGAGTGAAAGTTTGATCTAGTACATTTTGAAAAATCTATTATAGACTCGAATTCCTTAGGTCCTGAGAAGAAGTTTGAGTACCCACACTCCTACACTCAGAGGCTTAAATAGCCCTCCGCATACTTACTATTTTAGTATTGCCCTCTTTATTATTCGAACTGAGGTACTAGATTTTTCGCACTTTAGATCGGCTCTAACTCGGTAGGGTCATGTCCGAACGGATAACGGGTTTCACTGTTCACCTGAGCTCATTACCAGCAATAATTCGCAGATGAAATTTTTTCTGTGGGTACTTTTAGGGTGGTGGTAGGAGCCCCGGCTGGGGGGGAGGGTTCTCAAAACGACATGTTGCATATCAAATTAAAGGTTTCGCCAAGTACTATCGGGCGGTGTACTTTGTTCCCGATTCAGAAAACTTTCTCGAAACGTTTTTATAACCGGAAAACCGATTTTCATGCACATGGGTCACATATACCCCGAGAATATCACGATAAATAGAAAAGTATACTTTTTCACCCATGAATGTCGCTTAAACTATATTCGATCGCCAAAACTCTCCCCCGCTTAATTGAAATAAATATTGTTAATAAAATATGTTCAGAGTATCATAATGCATCATTTAAGACATATCTCATGTCTGTTGATGTCAGGACTAAAGTTGTATGAAAAATGGACATTCCCCTTCGTGATATTACGACGAAATGTCATTTGCAAACAATCATATCTTGAGAATGGAGTAACCGATATTTTTGATTCAAATGCTAAATGAAGCCTAATCCTTTATATTTTTTTATAAAAGAATATAGCATATAACGAACGAAACGAGAAATTGTGAATAATAGTATTTAAACAAAAAAAATTGTATAATATTACGTTTGTATATACTTGCTTTCTTAGACCACGTCTTGAATGCGCTATAGTCAGGTGTGGTCTCCTTTTTAGGGGTACATACATCAACCGTATCGAGTCTGTTCAGCAAAACTTCCTACGCGCTGCTCTTAGGCACCTACCCTGGAATCAAGGTGTATAGGTAATCCTGTCAAAATTTCGACACATTACAGCTGATGTGTTGTGACATAGTACTGTGACGAATTTATATGAATTGTTTATAGGAAAGACAGAGAGAGGAGAGAGAGTATTGTGTTCTCTGTACCGTGCTTTCTTATACATTTTCACGATATTTCGTCACAAATGGTGGTTCGTAATGGGAATACCTTATATTCTATATACCTTGTCCTGGATTAATTCATTGATTCTTCCACACTGAGGATCACTTGAAGCTTTTACATATACACTTGCTTGCTGATGTAACTTTTGTTAGCTACTACTTAGAAAAATCTCTTTCTGTGATAGTAGAAGGCCATCTCTGTTGCATGTTAACTACTCTAACTTTAGAATGTACGAACCTCGTATGTGCATTACTGTTAATAATATTGCTGAGCAATTTTTTGTTGACGTTTCTAAGCATGTTTTAAAAAAACTTCTATACAGTCCTTTGATTTTATTGTTCTATTTAACCTTTTTAAATTTTTGTTTGTTCTTTGTTGCATGTCATTTTATCCAATGTTCGGTTTATGTTTCTTTTGACATACTAATACCGACTAAGTGATGTGAAGGCATGTCTTCTTGACCGTTTATTTATTTAACGTGTCACTATAGCGAGCTTGTATTAATATGGTTCCGATAGTAGGAAAAAATATATTAACTATTGAGGATTTCTAGCACTTTTTTTTTAATTTTTATTTTGAAGCTAGAAGCCTTATCTACTTATATCCAAAAAAATTGTGATGGGTATTCCGCTGAGATATGAATTACCTAAATTCACCGTATATTTAACTTTGTGTTTCGGAAATTTTACAGGCTTATATACATATACATATGTAGTTTATCTATAAATCTTCTTGCCTCGCTCTAAGTTATATATCGTCGGCCAAGATGCATATGTCCTAAGTACCAAAACTAAAAAAATTCAGGAGTAAAAGAAAAAAGAACTAAATATTAAAACTCAGATTTGGAAACCAATTTTACAAATCTACTTCTCATGAGCCAGCCATGATGTATGTAGCCTTAACTTTTGGCAAAGGCAAAATCTCTGAAAATTAACCAGCCTAAAGTCCAACTGAACAATTTGGTTTCAGCCTGCGCTTGAAATATAAGAAAAAATTGTGAAAACTATAGAAATTTTGTCAAGATATTAAAAACAGCTTTAGCAAAGATTTCAACCAAAAATAATGTACAAAAAAACTATAAAGATGTCACTACATACGGAGCATGAACTGACTATCCTATCTCCTTCAATAACTGGGTATCACTTAACTGTGCTAGAATGTTATAAATTATATTAAATACTTAAGATTTAAATTACTTAATTTTGAATATTGTAATAAGATAGGAGTGGCGGAGGATGTACCCTCCTGTCTCCAAAATTTAAACCTTCTGTGTACTCCTATAATAACAGAAAAGGACCCACAAGATATCAAGTTTTAAATAAACAAAGAAAATTATTCAATTCCTTAGAGAATCCCCCGAACCTAATAATCCAAAGGAAAACTAAAATTCAGTCTGCATCTAAAAACAATAAAGATAAAATAAGTAAAAAAACAAGCTTTCAAACAAAACTGAGGCCAAGCCGCATGGAAAAGTAGAAAATAAACTTTTCTTCACACACAGAGGTGGACTCAGAATTTTTGATTAGGACATTTCTCTTGAATATTCTTTCTCTTCATGAATCAAATCACTTATTACCTCTGATTGATCATACTGAAATATATCGGTGATTGTCAGTGAATAAAATCTGAGTCCACCTCTGTTGTGCGAAGAAAAGTTTATTTTCTACTTTTTCATGCGGCTTGGCCTCAGTTTTGTTTGAAAACTCGTTTTTTACTTATTTTCTTTTCTGCCTTTTTCACGTTAACTAAATTGGAAAATTCTGCATTTTTCCTGAAACAAATTTATCACTAATCATATCGATGAAAATATTTCCAATGATTTTCCCGCTTTTCCAGCTTTTCCATGCAGTTTTCCACAAAAGCAACGTTATGCAACTCATTTCGCTCTACAACTTTGTCCTAGGTTGCAAAACGCTCAAAACGCTTCCTTGGTCGGAAAAACTCCGGAAAAGCTTTTTTACATGAATTTTCCTCGATTTTTTCTGCAAGTTTTCACCATTGTCGGAGAGAAAGTAATGATGCCAGTTGATAGGGAACTTGATCCTGCATAATTTAGAAAACTTTTTTACCGGAAAATTTTTCGGAAAACTCGGAAAACGGAAAACGGATTTATCACTAATCAAATTTGTACCAAATTTTCAAATGATTTTTCCCGATTTTCCGGGTTTTCCATGGAAATTTCCGGTTGAAATTTTGATAGATTCAATTGTCACGCGACATGAACCTGTGTGCCAAATTTCAGCTGGCTGTGATGACGAAAAGTGGGTCTACGAGAGTGTCGAAAATAGTAAAGAAATATATAGACAAATTCGTGTACGAGTTAAAGGGAAGGGGCTGGCCTCAAAAAGGTCATCACTTTTTCATGTAATCAAATAACATTACTCCAGTCAGCCGATTTCGCCTTTGCCTCAGTCTGAATACAAGTAAATTAGCGTTGCTGGGGCAACACCAAAATGCGAGAATACATAACTGGTTACAGCGGCTATATAAAGCCGACGAAATTCAGTAGAAGGCACCAATCTTAGCTCATAATTCATCTGATTCAGAGTTTAATCTGAATAAAGAATCACGTTGCCAATTTCCCATACAGAAGTCTAATTCTGTTCACAGTCTTTTCTGAAATTATTCGACCTTACACAGTTCAGCACGTGCTACACTTCCGTCTTACACGTGGAAGCTAGTTCACATGCTACATCTTGTTCTTACACGCTGAAGCACACACGCATTATGCTACCTATTACAGGGGCGGATTTCCCTATAGGCCGAGTAGGCCCGCGACTAGGGCGCCAAATTTAGAGCGGCGGCAAAACTTGGTGAGTATTTTTAGTAGGCGCCCCCCCCCCTGTGAACCAACACGTCAACATTTAAAAATTCAAAAATGTCTCCATAGCACCCCGAAAAAAAATTTACACGTATGGAGATCACAATTATGAAAATTTTGGATCATCGAACCGGAACTTTGCTTACTTAGTTTACTCCAAATTCAAGCGCATCATTTTGCTCCACCACATATTACATATATTAGTACTGGGTTAGTTGGTATTTTTGCTGGCACTTTTCGTGTTTTACAGAGAGTAGAGGGACGACATCTTCGATAGGCCTAGGGCGGCCGAGTTATCAAATCCGCCCCTACGTATTCATCCCACATACTGCAGCACACTTATTGTGCTGCTCCATTGTTTTTTTAGTATTACGCGCTGCTGTACGCTTCTATAATTCTCACAGATATTTATTCTGTTAACCGAAAATTAATTCTGTTCTTCTTCTTTTCAGAATTAAGGAAATGGACCACGTCATGCGATTACTTTGAATTTGTGAATTGTTTCTTGAATTTCTAGTTTTTAAGCTTATTCTGAATTTGAATGATATTAGTTTAAGTAAATGAAGTATAGCGCCTTATATTACCCCCTCCCTTATCGTTCGAGACTAGATCTCACAAGGGGAGTTGTACCAATTTTTGCTAATAAATCAATTTTTCTATCAGATTTAAAGAATTTTACATCTAGTTATTATATTATCGCGGAAAAATAAAAGAATAAATTAAAGATAATATATAAATAAAAATATAAACTAACAAAACAAACAAAAAATACATTTTTCCATATGTTGTATACTGTAACAAAAATAAGGTTTAGAAACTTTGAAGATTGGTTTCTGGAGGAGAGAGGGGTTTGGGGTAGGGAGGGGGTGGAGGGAGGATGGCGGTGTTTTTTCGCATACCAGAAAGTAGCCCTTTCAATCGATACCAAGAAAAAAATAAAAAGTTTCTTTCTTGACTGTCGAAATATATGCGCGACACAAAAATCTAACACTCTCCGAAATTTCAAATTTATAGATTTTTGAAAAAAAAAACCTCCGTGACAGACAGACCGACACACAAAAGAGCAATCTTATAACGGTTCTGTATTATCCTTTTGATATACCGGATCCTAAATATAGGCATATCCGATTATTTTTGCTAAAAAGCTAAAAACTATAATCATCCTATACGTATAGTATGGAAAGGGTAATAATTTCAAGTCAACATTTATAGTTAATGGAATCTTCTGTAACCCCGTTTTATGAAATATCATATGAACTTATAGCATTAGCTTTTGTACACAAAACATTTATTTCATATAAACAAATTATTTGTGTAAAACAAATGTATTGTGTACAAAATCTACTGCAATAATTTCATTCTAGTCAAGTCAATTTCAGTTTCAGCTCGAGTTATGAAATTGCTAAGTTGAATTGATTTAAAATATTTTTATTCATTGTCTAAATAAATTGGGTTTTCAATTCAACTGAAATTCTGTACATGAGAATACAGTTAAATATTAGATATAATATTAAAAAAAAAAAAAAAAATCGCATATGATATTGACCCAAAGTGTTAGAAGAGTTTAGAGATCATTAAAAATTAATCTCTTAACGACTTATCTCTGATTTATTTTTGATGAGCTTCGGTTCTGACTAAATTTGAACTTGTTATTAACTATTGTCAATTAGATATTATATAACGATTATTATCTGCTTTTTGCTCGTTTTCCACCTCATTAAGGTAACCATCCATAAAAATGTCCAGTAGTTGGTATTCGTTTTAAAAATAAACTCCACAGTACTCGGAATTTTGGTTTACTAAAATGAACTCCTCAAAATTTGTCTTCGTCGTACTTTCAATATTATTATCAATTTTGACTTTTTGGATACGAACGGTATTAGACTTGAATACATATATATTACCAAAATATTAACAAAATAATCTTACAGACAGAAGGAAGGAAGATTAAATTGTACACCCTTAATGTCACCACGGATCCCGAATTTTTACATGTTACTTATAACCTAAATAATGACAAAATGAATATGAATCTAACTTTTTTGAGAGCAGTTGGGGAGAATATTAAATTTAATTTAGATGTACAGCAAAAAATTAAGGGAAAATATATATTGCTGGGAAGACTACAAAAACTTAATTTTTGTGATATTTTAAAAAATATTTCGAAAGATTCGTTTTTAAGTTTCCTGTTCGAAGATATTCGTAGTCTTAATATGACTTGTCCATTGAGAAAAGTAAGAAATTACTAATCGTAAACAGAATTTCATAATTTTGATTTATTTTCAGCAAACATACTATATGAAAGACTACACCTTCCATGTTAAGTCGGTGCCACCTTTAGCATCAATCGGAGCATATAGATTTATCGTAAGTCTTGTAAAATTCACTGAGCAGAAAATAACTGTCTTGTTAAAATTAAGTCTTGATTCCGCGCTTGAAAAGTAAGCGAATATTTAATTATATTTTAGAAATATGTTACACAATTAATAAGTTAATAAAACAAAAAATAAATACGCTTGGATCAGTTTTTAACTTATTCCAGGACAAAATAAAACATAAAATTTTTTTTAGAGCCTGTATTGTCTCCTCATCCAGCACGAGATTGTTGCAAATTAATTTTTTCAATAATTCATTTGAATTCCATCATTATTTTTTGTATCATTGGGCGGTTCGGTTATTGCACTAAAAAAAACTGTTCCAGAGCAAACGGAAGTCATTGTTTTATTAAAAATAATAAATATATTACTTATGCAAAGCTTCCTATCATCATAGGCTAATTCTAGTTCTGTTTTTTATTAATGCAAAAATCTACATTGCAATCGTCAATCATTCAAGACCGTTGCGACGGAATAGACATGTTTCGTTCTGAAACTTTCTAAATTTCTAAAAATAAATTTTGCATTTTAAACAAAATAAAATTAATCAGAGGATTAACGGAAATAAAATTGTTTTTGATTAGAATAAAAAATATTTTAATTGTTTTTTGAATTAAATCGATGAGTAAAGTGCGTGCAAAATGAATCAATGTGCAAGAAGTGGTAGTTCGCCCGACTTATTTTTTATCGAATTCAGAAGTTTTTTGAGGTAAACAATTTCATAAAAAATGTAAGGGAATCATGAATATGAACATGCAAAACTCCTTGAAAATGAAAAAAAATCAGATTTATAGTATTTGAAGAATTTTTGTTGAGGTACTGAGGATGTCTCAAACAAAAGTGTTAGTGAAAACAAGGAGTCTGTGGATAAGCTTAGAGAAAGTTTACAGGGCATTTTGGGTAATTTAATGGAGTGCATATCACAAAATGTTCAAAATATGGAAATTAAAAATATGTTTAAAATGCTAACCGTAATAAAAGAAAGAGGGTGAGAACAACATATTAGAAAGGTGGCTCTATCGTCTATAGGAAAATGTCTAATCCTTGTTGAAAAACTATTTTGTTCCCTATCATATTCGCACAAGTCAAGATATGGTACCTTCAGGCATGGATCCAGCGGAAAGCGGGGGGGGGGGGGGGGTCATAAGGTCATGAGACCCCAAACACACCACCAATTGAACCAATTAAAGAATTACTAAAAAATATATAATTGAATAATTCAGTTATTTGAAAAAATATATACAGTTTGTTTAATAATTGCTGCCCATAACTCAAGGGTTTGATAGCTGAGATAGAGACAAGCATAACATTATACGGTGAAAGGGGTGAATTCGCGTTGTTTTGTTGATAAGGGGGGGGGATTTTTAGTACTTTCCCGGTTTAGATCCTGCAACTTTCTTGATATACACCATATCAAGGTGGGATTCATCTCAGATGATATCAAACCCTCTCAGCTTTCCAGCCTTCCTGTGCCCTTCCGTCGGAAGTTGTAGGGTGTCAAATTAAAAAAATTAGGGGGAAAAATCCTATTTTTTTCAAATTTTAACGATTTTCTCGCCAAAATGCATGATAACTATACAGTTTTTTTGCAAGATTTAGAAATCCCGGAATACTACCCTTAATTTTCACATGTTCCTACATAAATTCAACGATTTTTTAGATAAACTTGTTTTTAGATGCATAGTTTCATTAATTTTGCCAATTTTTCTTGGAATTGCATAAAATTAGGCGCGATTTTTATCGTCAGGATGAAAATTAACGAGTTATGGAATCATAAAAACTGTCTTATCTCAAGAATGGTTGCATGTAGGTAGGTACATGTGCATAGTCAAATTAAAGGTAACATTCCGTGGTTCCTAAATCGTATAAAAAAACTGTGTAGTTATCATGGCGCAAAAAATAGAAAGTTGAGAGGGTTTGCTATATTCTTAGATGAATCCCAACAGAGTATAAAGTGGAAAAAATCTTAAGCCCTCCTACCGCCGAAACGACGCATTTTACTCGCGTTTTCACAGTATAATTTTTTTTTGTCTCCACTACAGCTATCATACCCTTGAGTTATGTGCATCAATTATGAAACACCCTGTATAATTCAACTTTAAAAATTATACCAAATATTGTTATACCAAAACTTAAAACAAAAAAAAAGGAAAAATTTACTTCAATGAATATTATTGCGTGCATGTATGTGTATAGGTTTTCTCAGTTTTTTAGTTGTGGCGATCATCAGAAAACATGTTTACATACTGTCAAAAACAATGTTTTTCTTTTCACGTACACAAATAATGCAATAGAATTTAAAATGAAGATAAGATAAATTTGGGTATGGAAATCTTTATCTCAAAATTTGTACGGCAAGTTGACGTATGTTAATGCGTCCACTGACATAAGCATGAAATTGTGACACGTAAACAGGACAACTTTTGTATATTGAGCTTAGATGAAAACAACGAAAAGCAAGCAATAATTTCTTAGTTTTTATCATAAGTTTAATAACAGACTAAGTTTTGAAGATTGTTAAGTTTTTAAACTACAGGTAATTTCAAACCAAACCATAAATTATGCTTAATTTTGTTTCTTGTAGGCAAGATTTGCTGTTGGTTTTTTAGTGCTTGAAAGACTTTGATCTCCTAATAATATGCAAACTCTTAGAAGTTTTATGCTTACATTTAATCGAACGAATTTTGATGAACTTTAGATTGAACTAACCCGAAGATGTGCCAAGGCAACAGTACTCTGTTCGGACTATTCGAGTTTATTCGTATGACGTTTGGGCTATGCAAAGCGGCCCAAACATTCCAAAAGGTCATACATACCATAGTTTAGGAATTCAAATTTCGTTTTGTCTATTTAGATGACATTCTTTTCGCCTCAAAATCTATTAGTAAGCATTTTGGCTATTTGGAACAAATTTCCTGAACTTATATCATCGTGCATAAATGTAAGTTTTCCGAAGTAATTTTTTTAGGCTACTTAATCTCGCCAGACGGCATTAAGCCACCACTCGAAAGATCGAAAGCCATTGCAAGTTGTAATCTACCGGTTACACTGAAGGATCTCACGACGCGTTTTCTCGGCACGAATAACCACTATAGCCGTTTTTTACCACATGCGGCAGAGCATCAAGCACTTTTAAACAACTATGTAAGAGGCTCCAAAAAAGATGATAAGAGCACAATAAGCTGGCCTGAATCAAAACTTTCAAATTGGTAAACAAGCAATTAGCTGCAGTATGACTTTTAATATTCCCTATTTCTTCTTCGGAGTTAGCCCTATGGGTTGATGCCTCTGATACGGTCGTAGCAGCTGCAATGCAGCAAAAGACGGACAACCCCTGGAAACCTCTGACGAATACAAGCCCGTGACTTTCACTTTAAACCAGAATCCTGAGAAGGCATCATCCATACAGCTACGGCATCTGGTAGACTTTGGTTTCCATGCCGACAAACAAGCTAATGATCCTGAGCTACTAACTCTCCTTGAAAAATTCATCGTATAAATTTGAAAAGTATCCCAGTTTTGGTAGCAAATCTTCTGTGAAATTGCAGCGAATAGTAATCGACCTTTTATTCCAAAGTCTTTTAGTAAACAAGTTTTTAACGTGGTACACAATCTATTGCATCCAAGTATCCATGCTATTAACAAAATGGTTACCTCCAAAAATTGTTGGGCTTCAATGAATAAGGATGTGAATACTTGAGCTCGCGCATGTCAGCAATGCAAAATCACTCGTCACTTAAGCAAACCGTTGGGCTCTTTTCCACCAAAGTTCTTGTGGGTTCAATGATGAATGTCATTGATACTTATGATCTCCTCCCACCTCCCAATGGTTTCAGATATTGTCTCATCGTCATTGATAGATTCATGCGTTGGCCTGAGGCTCAATTCAATACAGAACTTTTTGCTGAGCTCTCTAAATTGCTGGGTTTTTCTCGTAGCGGAACTACCGCATATCATCCTCAAGCGAACAGGTTCTTTGAACGATGGCATAGGACGCTGAACCTACAGAAACAGGACTTGGTCAAAGATTATACCATTCGTATTGTTAGACCTCAGGACATTGTTCGGGGAGGAATTTTTAACAATTCCGACGAAATTAGTTTACCGTGAAGGTTTACGCATGCCTCGAGACTTTCTTCAAGTTTATCTGCGTTATTCAAAATTGTCTATGTACTTTAACATAAAAACAGTGCCGGATCTAGGAAATTTTATTATTTTTATTTGGGGTAAATTTTATTATAGTTCCAGGGTATACTTTTAGCGATGGCGATTTCGGTTGTGTGAAATAGCCACCACCATTAATTTTCTGGTTATGCCCCTCTTGAAGGATTGATTATTTTGTGTGAAAACGGTTCCCTTTGGGGAAACGGCCACACAGTTGGATACCTGCAGTAAGGGTAAATATATCCAGTGGGAGTGGTGCTGATGCCTTGAGGTTCACTTCGGACTGGAGCAAATGTTGGTGATGTGAGGGGCCGTTTGACAATGACAACTCTGTAGAGGCCTGACGAGGGAAGCGTCTAGCAACTGAGGTGTTGTCTTGACTTCGGCTAGCAGTCGTCTGTAGTTGGCTTGAATCTGCCAGAACGGACGACAAACGCCCAAAGGGTAATCAAGATAAGTTGCTATGATACCAATGAGTATTAGTTCGGGAGCACTATATTGGACTCGTGTTGCCCCCAATGACAACCCGGTAGACAATAGCGACTGGCTGTCAGCGTAATCTTGTAGGTGTCACAGGAAGAGTAACAATACAGAACGGCCAGTGGCTTTAACCGCAACTAGCTCAAGTCGAAACGGACCCTATGACGCTACGATGTCTTTAGCAGAAGCAATGTTGTGTGTCCCAGCAGTGTGTCTGGGTAGCTTTAGTAAGACACGTCTGACAGCGTCTCAAAACGCTAGTGGATGCACCAACGCGAATTACCACCAATGCAGCTGTAGACGGAGCTAATTTACTAGATTTGTTTTTAATATCTCATCCCAATAAATATTCCATTTCAGTTGGTTCCCCCTTGGTAATTCAGACCATTGTTGAATCATGGCTCACTTTACAACCTCAGGCCTGTGCCGCCATACTACTCCACCTACAAATAGGTTTCTCTGGTACTATATAGTTGCTGATTGAGAATGTCTCAATCAGTACCTTAGAGAAATTTATTGGTCTATCTGTTTTGCTTTAAGGGATGTTGATGCACATTAGTACTTAGTAACATTCTTAGTCTTAGCAGGCGTGAATACATTCTGTATTCCTATAGCAGATATCAACACAACAGCAAAATCGCTCTTGGATTGACGATGAGCGCAACAAAGCAATAAATCCAAAAGAGTCTGCTTTTCGCACCTATCAACTGCATCCATGTCCAGAACTTAAACAAGTATACAAGACTGTACGTAATACCTGCAAGTCTATTATCCAGAGAGAGGAATTTCTTTTCGACCAGAGCATTAGCAAGCCACAAAGTTAACAAAGGCTTCTCTTCTCCCGTCAAAACCATCAGGAATAACTTCACCAGTTCCTCTATACCTTTACTGCTTAATAATGGTGAAGTGATTGTTGACTCCCTGGTTAAGGCTTATGTTTTGGCTTCCATCCATTTTACAGATACCTGTTTTGTATCTCCGGCATGGATGCGTACAAGAGCCAATACATGTCCGTACGAGGGATGTGTTCAAGGTCCTTATGGGGATCGATGTCTCCAAACCCGCAGGACCTGATGGCTTCTCGCCCCTGTTAATTAAAAGCTGCGCCTCATCCTTGGCTTGACCTCTGCGCAAACTATTCTACTTGTCTTATTTAACAAAAATCTTTTCCAACTGCTTAGAAACTAGCCCATGTTCAGCCTAAAAAGGGAGAGGATAGCGATCCCTCAAATAATCAACTAATTGAAATCACTTCGATTCTTTCGAAGGTTTTTGAATGTAACATAACTCCAAATTAATGAACTATCTAAAAACTAATTAGCTCACAAACGATCGCCGATATGGCTTCCGACCTAGACGCTCATCTTGAGACTTGCTGACTTTTCTTACGAAACGTTGAAACCAATTTTTATGAGTCAGAAAACGTTGAACTGTCTTCAAAATACTTTTGGGCGTTCGGTAAAATTCCGTTATGCTTACTTATCCCGAACTGTGCGAATGTGGAACAGTCTACCATCTTTTGTTACAATCTGCAAAGGTTCAAGTGGGACATTCATTAGCACCTCCGCTACTCTCCTCTAATCCTTTCCCTATCTCCTCCCTGCCATGTGGTGGTTTTCATTATAGGGTATCCACTAAAATTGGTTTAATAAACAAAAAAACCATTATGATGAATCTTTACATATGTGACAGTGACAATAGAAGAACGGGCGATGTTGCTATATACTTGAAAATGGATTTGGATAGTGTTATAATGAAAAAAAAGACAGGATGGTAGAGAATCGATGTGTTGGTTTTAGCGGTAAAGGTTACCTTCAATGAGTATTAAGTTGTGATTATAAGATGACATTAAAATGGATGAGTGTCAGGCAGAGTATTTTACAATGTCCTATGCTTTGTATATAAAATTAAAAATGGCTACTTACCAAATTAACTTAGAGATATCTTAATGTATATGTATGTATCGCAATGTCAACCATATAAGTTAAGAGTTGCAAATATAAATTTCGAGTTAACGACTATACATAGATAAATGAAAACAAGAAACTCTGTCTTCTACAAAGGTTTATTGCTTTCTAATGAAATGGCAAATCATTCCAAAGAAGAAGTAAACATAAATTGCTTTAAGAGACAAGTAACGAACTTTGTTAAAGAAAAGAAAAAAAACAGGAAAGGAAAAAACATGTTTTTCTATGGAAAAATTCTTGCCAATAAATATTATCTATCTATTTATTTAGTGAAGTGATATTAGAATAAAGCTAGATGCACGTCAGCTCACATCGCTTTCTGGTATCTGAGTATTCTGAAAAATTGTGGACTTTACCAAAGCGTACTGCTTCAATTGGTACACGTAGGGATCTTGTCAATTGGGTTTATTTCCATTGCTTCGTTCCTTTTCTCATTCCAAATGAATCTGTATGAATCGACAGAACGATGTCATAATTTAAATAGAAAAGGAATGAAACAGAATCATTTGAAGTAGCTATTTGACATTTCTTCCACCTGATAAAAGCAAGTATAAATCCGTAAAAATCGTGGCTTATGAAAATCAAAACCATTTTTCAACAAAGACAACTTAAACTCAACAATTACCACCTCGTCCAATTTGTAAACAACACATTCACGAATACAAATGTTATGGTTGTACCTTCGAGTGAGTACTACTGGCCGTGAAGTCCATCCTGTCTGCTGACAACTAACTCCCATGATCAGCGATGGCACAGGGCGGCACGCTATCACCTCGACTAGTGCGGGAGAGTTATAGGGGGGGGGGGAGGGGGGGGGGGGAGAATTACGGGAGTTAATAAAAACCTGCCGCTGAGCACGAACCATAATACAAAAAAATATTTCGTTGCTGTACAAAAACTAGCACACTATCCAGCCCTGACAGCCCCTACACCACTAACCTTACCTATGACGAACCACGACCACTAACTTCCTAAAATGTAAGCTGTGCCAGCCCTACAAAAGCCGTGAAGGCTTGTCAGCCTCTCTCTGAGCATGAGGAGTCCGAAGTCATGTCAGCCCTTGCCCAGTGTTCGATGTCGGTCTTGGTACTGAAAGCCAGAGGTGCATTCACAGGCTAGCAACCTAAAAAGCCAGTCGCCATCATATAGGTAGCATGCTGCTGCATGCAGCATACTATGACCATAACCCAAAATAAAATTGTTCTGCTTGAATCCGTGAAAAACTTAGGTACATTCAGAATGATTCGGAATCCGAAAAAAGAGATGACAGATTGAAAATAAATCGTTCGGCCTGAGAAAAAGATTCCTCAGGAATGCTAAACTTTTACTGGAGAATCAGCTTTTGATCTTCCTCGCTCTCTTGGAGTATAGGTTTTTTAATAAATATTGCCTCAATTCGGCGCAACAAAATCCAAGCGTTGACTATATACAGAAATTCAACAATCATCTACAAATAGGATCCGCAAGGTATATATAAAAGACAAGATAATCCCATTAAAATTTTGACACATTGCAACTAATAGCCTGTAACGTAATTCTGTGACTAATGTATATACATTTTTATAGGAAAGAGGGAGAGGCGAGAGAGAGTATTGTGTTCTCTGTGCGGTACTTTCCTATACATTTCACAATATTACGTCACCTAATAGGAGAACATGGTACATAATGGGAATACCTTGTATTCTATATACCTTGTGGTATCCCGATGAAATGACATCACATTGGACCATCGATTTCGATAGCATCGTTTCCTTGATATCTGCTCGATATCAACGTGCGGTTGTGTAAGATTGTTAACAATCTAAAAATTAAATATAAAAGAAAAAATATAGCTTTTTTTTGTGGATAACAGTTAATTTTTCTACAAACTTCGTTAAAACCATTCCGAACATTTCACTTCGGCAATCATTCAATTTATATTGAAGTTTTGAATTGTTTCTTGAATTTCTAGTTTTTAAGCTCAATCTGAATTTTTGTGATATTAGTTTAAGTAAATGAATCATAGTAATAAAATTTTATATTTGAAGTTATGAAACGCTAGGATATCTTTTTGTACAACTGGCACCCCTTGATCTTTGAAAGTAGCCCTTTCAATCTATACCAAGAAAAAAATGAAAAGTTTCTTTCTTGACTGTCGAAATATATGCGCGAAAGATCTAACATCCTCCCATATTTAAAATTTATATTTTTTGGAAAAAATACCCTCCGTGACAGACAGCCCGACACACACAAGAGAGATCTTATATGAGCACTGTGTTATCCTTTTGATATACCGAATCCTAAATATAGGCTAAAAATTATTATCATCCTATACGTATAGTATGTAAAGTGGAATTGAGTTGAAATATTTTTACTCATTGTCTAAATGAATTGTGTTTTCAATTCAACTAAAACTCTGTAAATGGAAATACAGTAAAATATTACATAAAATATTTAAAAAAAAAATCGCATATGATATTGGCCCTTAGTTTCAAAAGAGTTGAGAAATAATTAAAATTTAATCTCTTAACGACTTATCTCTGATTTTCTTGTTATGAACTTCGGATCTGACTAAATTTGAACTTGTTATTAACTACTATCAATTAGATATTATATAACGCGATAATAATCTGGTTTTGTTCATTTTCCTCCTCATTAAGGTAACCATCCATGAAAATGTCCAGTAGTTTCTATTGGTTTTAACAGCAAACTCCACAGTACCCGGAATTTTGCTTTAGTAAAATGAAGTCTTCAAATTTTGTCTTCGTTGTACTCTCAATATTATTATTAACTTTGAATTTTTGGATAGGAATGGTATTGGATTTGATTACATATATTGCCAAAATATTAACAAAATAATCTCACAGACAGAAGGAAAGACGATTAGATTGTACACCCTTAATGTCACCACGGATCCCGAATTTTTACATGTTACTTATAACCTAAATAATGACAAAATGAATATGAATCTAACTTTTTTGAGAGGAGTTGTGGAGAATATTCAATTTAATTTAGATGTACAGCAAAAAATTAAGAGAAAATATATATTGCTGGGAAGACTACAAAAACTTAATTTTTGTGATATTTTAAAAAATATTTCGAAAGATTCGTTTTTAAGTTTCCTGTTCGAAGATATTCGTAGTCTTAATATGACTTGTCCATTGAGAAAAGTATGAAATTACTTATCGTAAACATAATTTAATAATTTTGATTTATTTTCAGCAAACATACTATATTGAAGACTACACCTTCCATGTTAAGTCGGTGCCACCTTTAGCATCAATCGGAGAATATAGATTTATCGTAAGTTTTGTAAAAGTCACCGAGCAGAAAAGTACTGTCTTGTTAAAATTTATTCTTGATGCCGCGCTTGAAAAGTAAGCGAATATTTAATTATATTTTAGAGATGTTACACAATTAATAAGTTAATAAAACAAAAAATAAATACGCTTGAATCAGTTCTTAACTCATTCCAGTCTAAAATAAAACATGAATTTTTTTAGAGCCTGTATTATCTCCTCATCTAGGTCGAGATTGTTGCAAATTAATTTTTTCAATAATTCATTTGAATTCCATCATTATTTTTTGTATCATTGGGCGGTTCGGTTATTGCACTAAAAAAAACTGTTCCAGAGCAAACGGAAGTCATTGTTTTATTAAAATATTATATATATTACTTACGCAAAGCTTCCTATCATCATAGGCTAATTCTAGTTCTGTTTTTTATTAATGCAAAAATCTACATTGCAATCGTCAATCATTCAAGACCGTTGCGACCCGTACAGACATGTTTCGTTCTGAAACTTTCTACATTTTTCATGTTAAACAAAATAAAATTAATCAGAGGAATCAATCAACGGAAATAAAATTGTTGTTGATTAGAATAAAAAATATTTTAATTGTTTTTTGCATTAAATCGATGAGTAAAGTGCGTGCAAAATGAATCAATGTGCAAGAAGTGGTAGTTCGCCCGACTTATTTTTTATCGAATTCAGAAGTTTTTTGAGGTAAACAATTTCATAAAGAATGTAAAGGAATCAGTGAATATGAACATGCAAAAATCCTTGAATATGAAAATATCAGATTAATAGTATTTGAAGAATTTTTGTTGAGGTACTGAGGAAGTCTCAAACAAAAGTGTTAGTGAAAACAAGGAGTCTGTGGATAAGCTTAGAGAAAATTTAGAGGGTAATTTGTGTAATTTAATGGAGTACATATCACAAAATTTTATAACTATGGAAATGCATAAACCGGAAATTAAAAATACTTTTAAACTGGTAACCGAAATAAGAGAAAGAAAATTAGAAGAATATATTAAGTGAGATAAGAATGGTGGCTCTATCGGAAAATATTAATAACAAGTAAAAAAGCTGGAATTGGTCTAAGACCCAATTCTTATGATACCCCAGATGAATGCCCCTATGAAATTTCGTATGATCACCGATCTATGCAAGTTTGATTTTTGATGTGGTTTTCTGCATATATTTCTAGAACAGTTCGTGTCGGACAGAAAAAAATTATTATAACCAATTTTATAGGATTTCATATTCTGAATAAGTTTTTAGTACAATAAAAATGTCTAGAACTGATCGTATTCATAGTATATGTAAAAAAAACCTAAATTTTTATATGGCAACACCAAGAACGGATTGCCCGATATAGTCCATTTTTGAATTTGTTTTTTGCAATTACTATAAAAAAGCACCATGTATCAAATTTCAGCTGTCTATGTCGACGCGTCCTCAGGCCGTATCCAAATATATAGTGGAAAACGAAGTTTTTATATGGCAACCCCACGAAGTAGTTGCTCATTTTGTCCCATTTTCGAACTTAATTTTACGTTGTGTACAAAATTTAAGCTTTCTAAGTGAACGCGTTCTCGAGTTATCGTCCGCATAGACGGATGGAATTTTTAATATTATACGTGGGTGTCCTATCCATTTTGCTCTACCATCATTATTTCGAGCTGTTACAAACGAAATAACAAACTTAGTATAGAGAATAGAAGAACTTTAAGAACTTTTATTTTTTTTTATTGATTCTAAATTAAATCATAAATAAAAGAGGAAAAAACAAACACCTCGTCCGGGGTTTAATTTAGAATCGTTAAAAATAAAAAAATAAAGTTCTTAAAATTCTTCGATTCTCTATCTTTGACCGATTTTAACAAGTGTGGGTTCGATTCCCGTTAGGGAAAAATAAAATAAAGAAATACTTAATATACCCTTTAGATTTCATCTAGGGTATAAGGGTGTTGTTTTCTATGAAATTCGTACAAGTCAAGGTGTTACACCTTCAGGCGCGGATACAGGGGGTGGAGGGGTCGTAAGGAGGTTATGAGAAACCTCCTCCCCCCTCCCCCGCCAATTAAAGAATTATTAAAAATATATATTAATTCAGTTATTTCAAAATAATATATGCAGGGTGTTTCATAATTGGTGCACAGAACTCAATGTTTTGATAGCTGAGGTGAAAACAAGCCAAACAATTATAAGATGAAGGGGGCCGGGGTAGGGGTAAGACGCGTCTTTTCGGCGGTAGGAGCGTATAAAATTGTTAGTACTTCCTCCACTTTACAACTTGTAACTTTCTTGATATACACCCTATAAAGGTGAGATTCATCTCAGATGATAGCAAGCCGTTTCAGCTTTCCAATGAATGCCCAATCAGCCTTCTTGTCACCGTCGAAAAATGTAGGACGTCAAAGTAAAAAACTTGAAAAAAAATTCCTATTTATTTCAAATTTTAACGATTTTACCACTAATGATAACTATACAGTTTTTTTTTACAAGATTTAGTAACCGCAGAATGTTATCTTAAATTTGACTATGTACCTGTAAATACCTAAATGCAATAGATATTCCCGTTTCCATAATTCATAATTTCATTAATTTTGTTACTGACGATGGTAATTGCGCCTACTATTATCCAATTCCACACAAAATTCGCAAAATTAATCATATTATGAATCATAGAAACAGGAATATCTCATAAACAGTTGCATTTAGGTAGCTACAGGTGTACAGTCAAATTAAAGATAATATTCCGAGGTTTCTAAATATTGTAAATAAAACCTATTTAGTTGGCATGCAGTTTGGCGGGAAAATCGTTAAAATTTGAAAAAAATAGGAAATTTTTTTTTTCAATTGTTTGACTTTGACGTCTTACAACTTCCGACGGCTTGCTATCATCTGAGATGAATCTCTCAAGAAAGTTACAGTGTTTGAAGTGGAAAAAATACCAAAATCTTAACCCCCCCCTACCTCCGAAACGACGTACCTTACCTCCATTCAACATACAATTTTCTGCTTGTCTCCACCTCAGCTATCAAACCCTTGAGTTATGTGCATCAATTATGAAACACCCTGTATAATTCAACTTTAAAAATCATATATAACAAATATTTTTATACCAAAAATTCAAAAAAAGGAAAATCTAATTCAATGTGTGCATGTATGTGTACAGTTTTTTCTCAGTTTTTTAGTGTGGTGATCATCAGAAAATATATTTAAACAGTATCAAAAACAATTTTTTTTCACGTACACAAATAATTCAATAGAATTTAAAATAGAAGATAAGATAAATTTGGGTATGGAAATCTTTATCTCAAATTTTTTGGCGCAAGTTGACGCATGGATTATTCCATAGCAAATCGACCAAAAATCATGAAAAGTGTGACATGACCATCACCACTTTTGTTGAAATTTTACATACTTGGAGGGTTTGTGAAAACAAAAATACGAATTAAAAATTTTCCTTCTACAGTGCGTATATCGGGAGATATGGCATTTTCAAAATTTCGCAAAAACGCTGTCCTGATCTTCTTTAAAAATTCATATACTTATATGTATATATGAAATGTAACTCATTAAAAAGATGGTAGGTAAATCAAGCTATCTAAGAAAAATAGAATCTTAAAAATATACGAGGAAAAGGACATTAAAGAAAAGGATTTTGTCGTTTATCCTTGACTATCCTGGAAGACGTACTTTTGATTTTATTAATTTTTTATATTTTATACCTTATATTATCTACTAAAACGATTAAAATTTCAACTTGGGATCTCAACGGGATCAAGAAGTAAAAGCTCAAGAAAGCTTCACCAAAATACATCTATAACTACTTACAAATAAAAAACACTTGTTTTTTACAGGTTGTGCCGTATGTGGTCTTGCATCTGAAGGCTGTGGATAGGCCATGCTTAGACAAGCAAAAAATTTAAAAAAAACTTAATTCGACGGGGGGGGGGGGGGGGGAGAATGCTTTATGTTTTCGAGATAAAGGGATTTAAAAATATTTAGGTGTGTTTTTATATATCACCCTGTAAATTCTTAACGTTGCAGCCTATTACGATGATTTTAAATTTCGTAAGTTGATAATGTTGGACCTCTCTAATGGTGTACAAATTTTACCCTCCTCTTCTCTGTTTTGAAGTTATGGTTCAACAAATTTTAAATTTCGGTTTTTTAACTCGATTTTTTTAACTACTATATTTATCAAAAAAAAAACACGTCATCAACAGCAGTTTTTCATATGGGATTTAAGAAGCCGAAACGTTTCCCTTTAAAACGACCTATCACACTCTGTACCTCAAACGTAGGCCTTTCTGCGTTTGAAGCAAATTTTCTGGAAGCTTTTGGACTTATTATCAACGGGGATAAATGTAAGTTTACGTCTTCCGAGGTAATTTTTTTTTGCAACTTAATCTCGCCAGACGGCATTAAGCCACCAGTCGAAAAATCGAAAGCCATTGTGAATTGTAATCTACCGGTTACAGTGAAGGATCTCTGGATGCGTTTTCTCGGCACAATTAACCACTATAGCCGTTTTTTATCACATGCGGCAGAGCATCAAGAACTATTAAACAACTATTTAAGAGGCTACATAAAAGATGGTAAGAGCAAAATAAGCTGGCCTGAGTCAAAACTCTCAAATTGGTTTTAGCATTCCCTAATTCTTCTTCGGAGTTAGCCTTATGGTGCAACAAAAGACGGATAACCCCAGGAAATCTCTGGGTTTCATCTCGATCAAGCTTAATAGTACGCAAGGCAAGTACAGCGCCTGCTCGAGCATTGTTGGTAGCCTCTCAAGGTATCAAATACTTTCGTATTTTTCTAGAAGGCAAGGTTGACTATTTAAATTGTTCACTGACGACCACAAGCCCCTGCCTTTCACTTTTTACTAGAATCCTGAGAAGACGTCATCCATACAGTTACGGCATCTGGATTTCATAGGCCAGTTTACCACTCACATCAAGCAAATGTCAGGTATGGACAATGTAGTAGCTGACATTTGTCCAAGCTAGAAGAAATTCACAATCTTAGTCTGATAGACTTTGGTTCCCATGCCGACAAACAAATTAATGATCCTGAGCTACTAACTCTCCTTCAAGATTCATCGTATAAGTTTGAAAAGTATTCCATTTGTCGTTAAGCAAATCTACTGTGCAATTTCGGGGAATAGTAATCGACCTTTTATTCCAAAATCTTTTAGGAAACAAGTTTTTAATGTGGTACACAATCTATTGCATCCAAATATCCATGCTACTAATAAAATGGTCACCTCCAAATATTGTTGGGCTTCAATGAATAAGGATGTGAATACCTGGGCTCGCGCATGTCAGCAATGAAAGATCACTGGTCACTTAAGAAAACCGTTGTGCTCTTTTCCACCAAAGTTCTTGTCGGTTCAATCACATTCATATTGATATTTAAGATCCCCTCCCACCTCCCAATGGTTTCAGTTGTCTCATCGTCATTGATAGATTCATGCGTTGGCCTGAGGCTCAATTCAATACAGAACTTTTTGCTGAGCTCTTTAAATTGTTGGGTTTTGCTTGTAGCCGAACTACCGCATATCATCCTCAAGCAAACAGGTTCTTTGAACGATGGCTTAGGACCCTGAACCTACAGAAACAGAACTTGGTCAAAGATTATACCATTCGTATTGTTAGACCTCAGGACATTGTTCGGGGAGGAATTTTTAACAATTCCGACGAAATTAGTTTACCGTGAAGGTTTACGCATGCCTCGAGACTTTCTTCAAGTTTATCTGCGTTATTCAAAATTGTCTATGTACTTTAACATAAAAACAGTGCCGGATCTAGGAAATTTTATTATTTTTATTTGGGGTAAATTTTATTATAGCTCCAGGGTATACTTTTAGCGATGGCGATTTCGGTTGTGTGAAATAGCCACCACTATTAATTTTCTGGTTATTCCCCACTTGAAGGATTGATTATTTTGTGTGAAAACGGTTCCCTTTGAGGAAACGGCCACATAGTTGGATACCTGGAGTAAGGGTAAATATATCCAGTGGGAGTGGTGCTGATGCCTTGAGGTTCACTCTGGACTGGAACGAACGTTAGTGATGTGAGGGGCCGTTCGACAACGACAACTCTGTAGAGGCCTGCAGAGGGGAGCGTCTAGCAACTGAGTTGTTGTCTTGACTTCGGCTAGCAGTGGACTGTAGTTGGCTTGAAGCCGCCAGCACGGACGACAGAGTGTGGAGCTTGACAAACGCCCAAACGGTAATAAAGATTAGTTGCTATGATACCAATGAATATCAGTTCGGGAGCACTATATTGACTCGAGTTGCTCATTGACAATCCGGTGGACAATAGTGACTCGCTGTCAGCGTAATCTTGTGGGTGTCACAGGAAGAGTAACAATACAGAACGGCCAGTGGCTACAACCACAACTAGCTCAAGTCGAAACGGACCCTATGCAATGTTAAGTTTCTCAACAGATCGTCTGGGTAGCTTTAGTAAGCATCAATTGGTACACGTGGATCTTGTCAAATGGGTTCATTTCCATTGCTGCGTTCCTTTTCTCATTCCAAATGAATCTGTATGAATCGACAGAAAGATGTCATAATTCAAATTCTGTGCTCATAGAAAAGGAACGAAACAGAATCATTTGAAGTAGGTATTTGACATTTCTTCCACCTGATAAAGGAAGTATAAATCCGTAAAAATCGTGGCTTATGAAAATCAAAACCATTTTCCAACAAAGACAACTTAAACTCAACAATTACCACCTCGTCCAATTTGTAAACAACACATTCACGAATACAAATGTTATGGTTGTACCTTCGAGTGAGTACTACTGGCCCCGAAGTCCATCCTGTCTGCTGACAACTAACTCCCATGATCAGCGATGGCACAGGGCGGCACGCTATCACCTCGACTAGTGCGGGAGAGTTATAGGGGAGGGGGATTAACCAAAACCTACCCCCGAGCACGAACCATAATACAAAAAAATAATTCGTGCCTGTACAAAAACTAGCACACCATCCACCCTGAAGGGGCCCTTATACCACTTACCTTACCTATGACGAACCACGACCACTAACTTCCTAAAATGTAAGCTGTGCCAGCCAGCCCTACAAAAGCCGTGAAGACTTGTCAGCCTCTCTATGAGCGTGAAGAGTCCGAAGTCATGTCAGCCCTTGCCCAGTGCTCGGCGTCGGTCTTAGTACTAAAAGCCAGAGGTGCATTAACAGGCTAGCAACCTAAAAAGCCAGTCGCCATCATACAGGTAGCATGCTGCTGCATACAGCATGCTACGACCATAACCCAAATTAAAACTGTTCTGCTTGAATCCGGGAAAAACTCAGGTACATTCCGAACGATTCGAAGTCCGAAAAAGAGATGACAGATTGAAAATAAATCGTTCGGCCTGGGAAAAAGAACGACATGGATTGAAAACATTAATTTTGAACAAGAAAAGGAACGCAGCACATATTTCATTTGTCTCAGAGTGCCCAAACCGATCAATGTTTATTCCATGGCTAATTTTCAACACTAGTTTTCGATAGTTTGGTATTCCTGATCCCTCGGGAATGCTACACTTTTGCTGGAAAATCAGCTTTTTATATTCCTCGCTCTCTTGGAGTATAAGTTTTTAAATAAATATTGCCTCAATTCGGCGCAACAAAATCCAAGCGTTGACTATATACAGAAATTCAACAATCATCTACAAATAGGATCCGCAAGGTATATATAGAAGACAAGATAATCCCATTAAAATTTTGACACATTGCAACTAACAGCCTGTAACGTAATTCTGTGACTAATGTATATACGTTTTAATAGGAAAGAGGGAGAAAGTATTGTGTTCTCTGTGCGGTACTTTCCTATACATTTTACAATATTACGTCACCTAATAGGAGAACATGGTACATAATGGGAATACCTTGTATTCTATATACCTTGTGGTATCCCGATGAAATGACATCACATTGGACCATCGATTTCGATAGCATCGTTTCCTTGATATCTGCTCGATATCAACGTGCGGTTGTGTAAGGTTGTTAACAATCTTAAAATTAAATATAAAAGAAAAAATATGGTTTTTTTTTGTGGATAACAGTTAATTTTTCTACAAACTTCGTTAAAACCATTCCGAACATTTCACTTCGGCAATCATTCAATGAATTTTGTCTTCCAATCCACAAATCTCAAGCTATTCTTAGTTCAGTTAAGTTAAGTTGAGTTAATTTAACATTGACAAATATTTATAATAAATTATTATGCATATCCGACAATATTTTTGCGTAAAAATATTATCATTGTGCGTAGTATGGAAACGACAATAATTTCAAGGCAACAGTTCAGTAGCAATTTGAATTATGAGTTGAAATAATATTACTCATTGTCTAAATTAATTGCTTTTCAATTCGACTGAAACTCTGTACATGAAAATATACTAATACATTACATAAACAGAAAAAACACATCGAATATGATATCGGCCTATATGTAGTTTTAGTGGAGTTGAGAGATCATTAAAAATAATTCTCTTAATGACTTATCTCTAACTTACTTTTGATGAGCGGATATGACTAAATTTGACGTTACTATTCACTTTTGTTAATTAGACATAATCTACGCTAGTAATCTGATTTTGTTCGTTTTCCTCCTCATTCTGGTAACCATCCATGAAAATGTCGAGTAGTTGGTATTCATTTTAACAACAATCTCCACAGTACCCGGGATTTTGCTTTACTAAAATGTACTTCTCAAAATTTGTCTTCGTCGTGCTCTCAATATTATTATCAACATCGATATTTTGGATACGAATGGTATTGGATTTGGATAGGTACATATGTTGCCAAAATATTAACAGAATAATCTTATAGATTCGAGGAAAGAAGGTTAGATTGTATACCCTTAATGCCACTTCAGATCCCGAAGATTTACATGTTACTTATAACTTGAATAATGACAAAATGAATATGAATATAACATTTTTGAGAGATATTGGAGAGAATATTAAATTTAATGTTGAAGTCCAGCTAAAAGTTAAGGGACAATACAAAAGTTTGGGAAAGCTGATGAATCTTAATTTTTGTAACACATTAAAACAAACTTCGAAAGATTCGTTTATAAATTTTATGTTCGAGGATATTCGTAGTCTTAATATGACTTGTCCATTGAGAAAAGTAAGAAATTACTTATCGTAAACATAATTTCATAATTTTGATTGATTTTCAGAAAACTTACTATATGAAAGACTACACCTTCCACGGAGAGTCACTGCCACCTTTAACACCAATTGGGAAATATAGATTTATCATAAGTCTTGTAAAAGTCACTCAGAGGAGAAGAACTGTCTTTTTCGAATTTAATCTTGATTGCGAGGTTGAAAAATAAATTCATATTTAACTATATCACGTAATTATATTTTAGATATGTTGCACAATTAAAAAATCAAAAAATTTATATTACACACACTAATTGTATTTGGCAAAAAAAAAATTCCTTTGGATTAGTTTTTAACTTATTCCAGACAAAAATAAACATAAATTTTTATATCGCCGGTATTATCTCCTCATCTAGCTCGAGTAGTATTATAGTCCGCGCAACGAAAACTAAGTTATCAAGATCATCAGAAGGAAATTTGAAAGTTTATACCATTCCGTACCTATATATATTCCAAATGTTAAAAAAGCTTTCGACGGGCATTACCAGTAAAAAAAAATTAATATTATCGAATTACTACTATTTATTGTATTTTCTTGTAATTTTGATTAAAATGTGTAACTTCATAATAATATTCTCATTTCTTTCATTCATTATTTTATTTTTATATTATATAAATAAATTTCATCACACTACTTCTAAAAGTAGTTTGTAATTCTAATAAACAACCAGAATTAATTTATATAAATTATTTTGATGTGGCAACATCTACAAGTTTGGCTTATATCTGAAATAAAATGCGTAGTGAATCTCTGTTAAAATACCTTGGAATGATTTGTGTCAATGCTAAAGTGCTTTCGCTTTAATGAAAAGTTTTAAATTTAAAAATGAAATTATTTATATATGATATATATTTATAAAATACTTCTATTGTTTGTGGCGTTGTTGTTAAAGATCTAGAGAAGTTATTTTCGAAGTAAATCTTTATGATTTTCTCAACAATAAAGTTTAAATCAATGGAGTTACCTTAATAAAATTCTAAAAGGTTTTCCCAAAGAAAATAAAGTTTAATTAGGGATTCTTTATAAGCAAAAACCAGAGCACAGAATTTCTCTAGCATATTTCCAGATGTATACAATACAAATATCGGCAAATTACTTATTAAAATAAGCAAACTTATTTCTAAGTAAGCTCTCTAACTTAAGGAAAACTACATAAAATATGTTTGAGCGATGAAATATATTTGAAGTTTTAGAAAATCAATAAATTAACTTAATTTAAATGGAAAAATTACAAAATTTTGCTTAGGTTTTAAATTGGTAAAGTGGCAACCCTAAACTGAAAATTACCCTAGAACTTGATAGCTAACTTTTCGTGGAGCCGGCTATGGAATAATTTGTTCTTTTTATAAATTTTGCTCGATACTTTGCAGAACCTTAAGTTCTTTTTATTCTTTTTATTGAACTGTGCACCAATTTTTGTGAAATTATCAGGGTTGTAAATGAGCGGACTCATTTATCATATCAACTCATCGCTCAACTCAGGATTTGAGTCCACTCAATCATTGAGTCCGCTCAACTGTTGAGCGGTGGTTCATCGCTCGAAATTTGAGTGTACTCACTGGTTGAGCGGACTCAATCGTGAGCGGACTCAGTCTTGAACGGACTCATTGCTTGAATGAACTTGAGCGGACTCATCAGTTGAGTCGAGCGGACTCAAATCATATTTTAAATAACATAAAGAGAATCTGATTTAATTAAAATTGAAACTGAAATTTCAATAAAATAAGAAAAACTTATAAAAAAGTCATTCATTATATTATATTTTATTAATTTAGTTTTTGCTAATTTTCTTAGCCAACATTTCTTCTTCCTCCTTCCTTCCTTATTTAAAATATGAGTCCGCTCAACTCAAATGATGAGTCCGCTCAGGCAGTGAGACCGCTCAAGGCCATTCAAGCAATGAGTCCGCTCAAGAATGAGTCCGCCCACGATTGAGTCCGCTCAACCAGTGAGTCCGCTCAAATTTCGAGCGATGAACCACCGTTGAGTCAAAATGTGAGTCCTTTACATCCCTGGAAATTATTATAGAATGTGTTGCCATAGGAATATTAAAAAAAAATATTTTTCAGAATCTTGTGTTTTACTTTTATGAAATTTCTGAATTTCTGTTTTAACAAATTTTAAATTTTATTTCGAATATGTACGACACATTGTTAGAAAGCCTGTGAATTTGCTACGAATCATCGAAATAAGTAAATAGATTTTGAGTAACAACAAAAAAATTATATACAAGGTGTCCCGTAAGTCTACGTCAAGCCGGAATCGGATGATAGACCAAATCATAACAGTTACCAGAAATATATAAAAAAAAAATCTAAGTCATATATTTTTCAAATTATAGACATTTCTTTTGTTTTTGAGAAAATGTACACCCTGTGATGATTTTTTAGCTCCTGTTGGTACAAATTTTTACTTTTTTTCAATTTTATTTTTCTTATGTAACCTGTTGCTTTAAATTCTAAGCCAACTGCTCCACATTGGAAGAAAATGTCACATTTTGCCGACTTACGGAACACCCTGTATACATATTTGGAGAAACACAAGAATCCGAAAATTTATGACATAAACTTTTAGAATGCAAATGATCTTCACTTTTACTCAATTTAAATATATATTATCAACCCATATTTTTCTTTTATATAAGTTATTGAAAGTCAGTCAAAATTTTCAACTTATATTGACTTCTTTTCTGCGACTCTGTGTAATCACAGCCACCGAATCTGTCATTTCCCGGCTCTTTTCTTCCCACACTAGTAGGGAAGAAAATAGCACGAGAATGACAGATTCGGTATAACAGTGCTAACAACGAGTCACAGAAAAGAATTCACTATTATTTTGGCGACAGCCTGTACGTAAATTATTTCCAAACAATTAATATATCTTTGCTTTTGATACATATTTATTTTAGTATTTTGGACTTGAATAAGTTCTCGCTGTTTTCCCACAGTTACATTAACATTTCTGCATGGAGCAATAGCACAGACAATGGCAATACTACAGCCAAAGTCGTCGTTAAGCTCCGCCATTAATCCTAGTACTAAGTTCCGTGCTAAGCTAAATTTTATATAAAGATTTAGCGTCCTAAGAGCTATTGGCGAAAATTTATCCTACATTTTAGCGAAAGCAGTACTAAAGTCAACACGTTAAATTTTGCTTTTGGGTTTTGATTATAGATGGCACAACCAATAAGTCTCCAAAAAATTTAGCTTGAATTTATCCGCCCGGGCCGTTCTTTAGCGCGCTAAAAATATTTATTATCAGCGTTTTGAGATTTGATAAATTTATTGATCGGATTTTTGTAGTAAACGTAGTTTTGTATGTCTTTGCTGTAAGTACGGATGAATTGGATTTCTTCTCGTGGCCGTAATTGTTAATTTTTTTTTCTTATTGTAAATACATTATGCATATTAATTTTATATTTTTAAAATTTCTAAATAATTTTAACTATCTGATTTTAGAAATATTATGACCGGACCTTATGTTTCCGTAAAAAAATTGTCAAATTCTTCTTCTTCTTGCTTTTAATATATATTTTCTCTGAGTCTGCGCTGTCATATTTTAGCTGCTAAAGAACGGCCCGATTTTGGAGAGCCGCTAAAATTTAGTTTAGCGCGGACCTTAGTACTAGGCTTTAGTTTTTAGCGCGGACCTTAGTACTAGACTTATTGGCGAAAACTTATCCTGAATTTTAGCGAAAGCAGTACTAAAGTCAACTGCTTTTGGGTTTTGGATTAGAGATGGCACCACCAATAAGTCTCCAACAAATTTAGCTTGAATTTATCCGCCCGGGCCGTTTTTCAACGCGTTTAGAAAATATAACTAAAGGAAGTGAAATATTGTGTAAAAACCCTTTCGTTGTGAGGGAATCTCGGCTCCACGTCGAAGGGGTGGAAAGGCAAGAAAAATGTAACTTCCCTTAACTTGCTAATTTCAATTGTGTCATTTCAATTAAACGTCAGATTCGTGTTTTTTGTGCCGGGTTTTCTGTTTTATGCTTTTTTTTAATAAAAAAACATTAAACTGTTCCGTAAATTGTTGTGCAAAAGAATGGTGGGTTTTTTTTATTCTTTCATGTTTCAATGGCAGTTCACAATTGTTTATTAATTAACTGTTACATTCCAGACTACTGATGGTTTTCATATTACCAAAAAATCTGAAATCGGTGAATCGGACTCTTTTATTTACCAGCCTTTGACATATATTCTACCATACAGTGAGGAAAGTAGCGCAGTAGCAGATCCGAAAAATTTGGTCTATTCTTGGATAGTCCTTACACACGTTGTTTTTCCGACGTGAAATTCATATTCTGCTCCTCGAGGGATGAGAAAAATTAATGGCTAGCGATGAACAATACTTTCAATAACATATTCTCTACTAAATTATTAAAATAAAGCATTATTTTCACGAAAAAAAAAACCAGAATTTATTTGGTTTTATAAGTTGGCATCACTGCATTATAAGCTTTATTTTTGTATATTTATGTTCTTTTCTCATAACCCTATTCAAAATACCTTTGCATAAAAGTAACAAACAATATCCGATTATGTATAATATAAAACTTTTAAGTCCAGAAAATTAAATGGAATGCATAAAATTTTACAAAAACAAAAAAACACCAACCAAACTCCCTTTTTTCACTTAGAGAAAATCTTTCATCTTAAAAATGAAAACAGCTTTTGACTGCATGATTAATAAAAATTGCTCGCGCGGGATAGTTACGCAAGCAACACCATGGAACCAACTAACCCAAGAGTAGCGGCAGACCATAAAAATGTAAATACGCCGCAGTAAAATTATAAATTCAAGGAAAATTGTTGTGTAAAAAGGATAAGGCTCTTTTTGCACAGGACCTTGGATGAATGCATCCAGAATAGGTTAAAATGCAGTTGAATCTATATATTCAACGTGAGCGCTTATTTTGTGTTCAGTGAAACTTAAACATACAATTTTTGCATTTTCTATTGTAGCACCATTAAACTGTACACTCCCTCTCTCCAGTTTGCTGAAGTAGATGTTCTAAGTACGTGTGAAAAATAAGAAGAAGAAGAAAATTGCATGGATCTCAATGAACAAAGGAAAATATTTTTTTATGGATAAAAGAATATTCCGAGCTCAGATACCTTCCGCCTCTTATGAATATTCAAAATTGAATTAAATTTCAAGATCGAGATAAATGTAAATTTTAGTGTTGTTCTAAAGGTGAGTCGTTCAAATGAAACTTAAAACCAATTTCGAGTTGTAAAAAGATGTGCAGACCTGGAATTTTCCAGTGATTCGATGAATTTTACGTTAATATCTAAAAAGTATAAATTCTGATTACTGATTATGCGGATAAATATTTAAAGTCTAATTTACTGTAATGTATGCACATAATTTCCCTACTTTGATTGTTATTTATCTTGTTTATCAGAAAACAGAAGAAGTTTTGTACAGGGCATTTTTTTTTGTTTTGTGTTTTCGGTTAGGCTTATAATTATTATTTCCTTGGGATAAAGTTCGAATTATTTATGGAGGTATACGTATATTGTATGTGCTTGTATGTGTATTACAGAACGAAAAACGAAATAATTTTCTGCCACAAGCTAAAGCAGACCTGAAGGTAAGAATTGTACAACAACAAAAAAATGTTTATCAAAAATATCTGAGAAATATTGAATTTTTGTTTTCATTACAGAAAAATAAAAAAAAAAGAACCCCCCAAGGAAAAAATATATTAATAGCAAAAATGTATAGGGTAAATTCGAGAAAAAAGTCCACTTTATGATTCACATACATTTTCTTAATAAAGGGTATCCCAAAAAGAACGCTGAACTTAATTTTGAAATAAAACTAACTTTTTATTAATTATTAAATTAAACACTCTCTGATTAAATTTGAAAAAATATTGCTAATAAATGACCTCCTCGGCTTTTGGCAGACACTCTTCATCTATCGCACAAGTTACATATATTCATTCCCACGATTTACCGGAAACATACCAAATTCCAAAGAAACCTAAGCCAATGGCTTGGTAAAATATAAATTCGTTAAAACATAAAGTTCCCACATTTTACGTTGCACCGACAGCATTAGTATCAAATTAATTTCACACAGTTTGCATAAAACGCTGATGACTGCAGAAAGCAGCGGTAAATTCAGAATACGAAATTTTAACAGAAAGAGAGTCAGTCTGCGGTAGCTTAAACTCGAAGTCGGTAAAAACAACTTATAATCAGAACGGCGATCAAATTAAGAACGGCAGTGTTATTAATTATCTTGAATAAAGTTTGATAAAAGAAAGTGAGTTGTTGTTATTTAAAGGTTCATATATTTTTTCTCCAGGAGAATAACGAAATAGTTAACTGGCGCAGTCGGTAGGATCCTTTTCTGTAGAACAAGGATCCAGTGATTCGAACCTATCGAAAGTTTATAGTGAAAAATTTACGATATTATTTTGTTTTCATTGTGAAAGTGTGAAACGCAGTGATCTAAAGCTAAATTTACTAGATCTCGAAGAAACGACCACTAAACTAACACAATACTGGAGAGAAGAAATCATAGAAACCTAGTTATTGACCGCAACAGAGGAATGGCACAACCAGCTCAACCAAACATAATGGAGCAATGTTTAGTAGCATTGACGGAGATCCTAGGCAGGCAGGCTCAACCACCACCTTTTAGAAGCAGAATTGAGAAAGAACTCCGCTATCTACCTCCTTTTGAAGGAAAACCAGGAACTTTACCATCATTTATATCAGCAGTTGATAGAGCATTATTGGAATATCCACAGCAAGCATACCAATTGTACACAGTCATCTATAATGAGAAGATATTGGGTTCAGCAAAGAATTACTTGGATACTTCACCACCAGATTCATGGGAAGAATGTAAGAGGAAACTGAAACTACATTACAAACCAATAAAAGATCAAGGTCAAATAATGCAAGACATAAGTATGTTAAAAGTAAGTACGATTTTAGATTTATCAGATAAAATTTCAGTATTTGTTAATGATATATCAGAATGTGCAATTTTTAGTGATTATCAAAGTGAAATAGTTAATCAATTAAGCAGTGTATTAGTACTCAAAATAAAAGAAATAACAGCTGGTGCTTTAGCTGCAGAATTAAATAATTTATTTAGTTTAGAAGAAATTAGAACAGTTCTGAATAAATATATCGGTCAAGATCAGTTTAATCTAAAACTTTGTAAACTCCATCAAATACCAAAAGAAAGATATAACCATAGGCCTACACAAAGACATAATTATAGTAATTTTCAACAAAATTCCAATAATCACAGACAGGCAAGAAATTTTAATTTTAACAATGGTTCGGATCGATTTCATAATCGCAATGCTAATAATTCTGGTCAGTTTCGAAATAATAATTCTGGTCAGTTTCGAAATAATAATTCTGGTCATCCTAGAAGAAACTTCTTTCCTAATAATAGTGCTCAGTGGAGAAACCCATATCAAAATAATCATAATTATAATAATAACAATTATAATAATAATGCAAACCATAATAATGCTAATATCCAACCGATGGATGTTGATGAAATTAGTGCTAGACAAAATATTAACCAAGCCGAACAAAACGAGTTTTTTATAAACTAGCCTCGGACATGAAGAAAATATTTATTACTTTAACAATCAATGATCAAGAGTTCATCGCTTTATTAGATACTGGCTCTACTATTAGTTTACTAAATTCAAAAAATGTCCCGAATGAAACTTATGAAGTGATGTTAGGTGAAAAGATAAGTATTAGCACTATAGTAGGAGAAATACAGAAAGACACAGAGTATGTGAAAACAAAATGTCCTATTGAATTCCAACAACCATATAACGCCAGAATGAAATGGGTTAAAATTAATTTAGAGAAAACATATAATTTTTTGATAGGAATGGATTGGGTTCAAAATAATGTAAAATTAATTGATATTGAAAATAAGGAAGTTATTTTAAAAAATGGGGTAAAGTTACCATTCTTAAATAAAACCGTAGAAGAAGTAAATGTATTAGAAGAGAGTAGATTGGGAAACATAACCTTAGATCATAAAACAGTTACTAGAGAAATATAAAAGGTTATTTTATAAAGAAGGGGATAAATTAACCAACACCACAAGTATTGTACATGAAATTAAAACCACTACTTCGGAGCAAATAAATGCTAAACTGTACAGATATCCACCACAACATGAAGAGGAAGTGAGAAAACAGATTACCGAAATGGAAGCCCAAGGTATAATAAGAAAAAGTAAGAGTAAATATAGTTCACCCATTATAGTGATACCCAAGAAAAAAGACAATTCAGGGACTCAGAAATATAGAATTGTCGTAGATTATAGAAGATTAAATTCAATTACAATAGACGACAAATATCCCTTACCTAATATTGATAGCATACTAGATAAATTGGGTAAAGCTCAATATTTCAGTTCATTGGATCTTGCAAAAGGCTACCATCAGATTCTAGTAGCTAGAAATGACATTGAAAAGACCGCTTTTGTGACACCCTGTGGTCTATATGAGTATGTCAGGATGCTATTTGGTTTGAAAAATGCTCCTGCTACTTTTCAACGTTTTATCAATGAAATATTGCGAGATTATATCAACCAAATTTGTGTCGTTTATTTGGATGATATTTTAATATTTTCTACCACTTTGGCAGAACATCTTGTGTCATTAGAAAAAATCTTTAAAAAGCTAGCAGAGTACAATTTAAAAATACAAGCCGATAAATGTAGTTTTGTAAAAAGGGAAACTCAATTTCTTGGACATGTTCTAACCAAAGAGGGTATTCTACCAAACCCTGATAAAATAGAGGATATAAAGAAAGTCAAATTGCCTAAAACCGAAAAACAGTTGAAGAGCTTTTTAGGAATGACAGGATTTTACAGAAAGTTTATGAAAGACTATGCCAAGGTAGCTCAACCTTTAATAAAGTACTTAAAGAAAAATGCCAAAATAAATACAAATGACCCCCAGTACGTTGAAGCATTTGAAAAGTTGAAGCTGTTAATTACTTCACATCCGATTCTGAAATTCCCTGATTATGAGAAAGAGTTTACGGTAACTACTGATGCAAGTGAGTATGCAATCGGAGCAGTTCTCGCTCAAGACGGTCATCCGGTCTGCTATGTCTCTAGATCGCTAAATAATCATGAGAAAAATTATAGTGTAACAGATAAAGAATTTCTGGCTATAGTTTATTCTGTAACTTATTTCAGACCTTATTTGTACGGTAGGAAATTCAGAGTCATAACTGATCATGCTCCAATAAAATATTTAAATACGAAATATAAAGGCAAAGAATTTTCCCAAAGAAACCAAAGATGGATATTGAAATTGCAAGAGTATAATTTTGATATCGAATATCTACAAGGCAAAGAAAACAAAGTGGCTGATTTTCTTAGTAGAATTGAGAATAGTCCACAAATAAATGAGCAGAACAGTAGTGAATCTAATATGGACCTGTCTGGTACTGCACACTCAGTAAGTGAACAATTATTAGATCATATAGGCATTAAATAAGAAATCATAAACAAGTATAAAACACAACTAATACTAACTTATAATCCAAGTAAAGAGTTAGAAGTAGTATTTGGTAGAAGAATAATAGAAATTAACCCTCAGTATGAAGAAGAAAAAATTAACGAAATATTGAAGAAGTATCTTAAACCTGGACATATAGGAATATATTCTGAAGTTCAGGATAGCGATTATAATAAAGTACAGCAATGTATAATAAAGTTGTTCTCGGGAAATTCAAATATCAAGGTCATGAAAGCCACAAAGAGAGCTCAAGAAATGAAAGATGAAGAAGAATGTCACAAACAAATTTCATTATACCATACAAAGGAATCTTTACACAGTGGTATCAATGAAACCTATCGAGCTCTTAAAGACAAAATCTATTTTCCCAAGTTACAAGAGCATATACAACTCGTAATAAATAATTGTGAAAAGTGTCAAGGTATCAAATACGATAGGAACCCAGTTAAACCAAAGTTAAGTATTACAGAAACACCTACAAACAAAAACGACGTCATTCATCTGGACACATTTCATTATAAAAAACAAGCATTCATAACTATTATTGATAAACTAACAAAATTCGCAGTAGCTTATCCAATTACTGATAGGAATTGGGTAAAGAAGATTGCTATTTTAGAGGGATATTTGGCTACATTTGGTAAACCTAAAACTATTGTAATGGATAACGAGTTTAAATCTGAGCAGCTAAAAAGGTTTCTACAGGAACAAGGTATAGGAGTCCATTGGACGAAACCAAACAGTCACACCGGCAACGCTGATGTAGAAAGATTACATTCAACAATAATTGAGAAGGTACAAGCCATTGAGGAAGATATATCAGTTGAACAGAAAATTCAAAAAGCTATAGGTAATTATAATGATAGGTACCATACGACAATTGAAATGACTCCCAGAGAAGCCAGCAATCTAACAGACACAACTCCATTAATAGAAGTGATAAATAAAAAGAAAATAGGATATATAAATAAACTCAATAAAAGTAGAGAAGAGTACAACGAAAATAGGAAGGAAGGCTACATTAAGAACTATAAAAGACTTAGGCATAAAGATCAACCCTATTTTAGAAAATATCCTTTAGAAAATGTGCATCCGTCTAACATTAAAAGACCAAAAAAATTTTCAGGTAATCATAATACTTCTAATGATGACGACGCCAGTGCAAGGGCTATTGCAGGTTCATCCTATTAACGAAGAAAGTAAAAATCAAAATAAGGGAAGTAGAAATAGCGAACGATACTGACACAATTATGCATGTAATAGATCCAACTGAAATGCTCAAGATTTTAATTAAGTTAGAACGAAACACAGAATATCTTAAAGTCGAAGATAGGGAAGCACTTTGTACAGAAATAAATCTTATTAAGAGTAAACTCAAAACAATTCAAAACCCTAGTAGAAAAAAGAGAGGTTTAATAAATATTGCAGGTAATGCACAAAGATGGTTATTTGGCACTATGGATGATGATGATAGGAAAGAAATTACAGAACACCTTAAAGTTGTTGAGACAAATAATCATAATGCTATTCAAAATTTAAACAAACAGATTAAGATAAATGAACATTATAACAAAACACTAACAGATTTGAAAATGCTAATCGAAAACGACCGAACAAAAATTTTAGATTCTTTCAATACAACTGACCACAATATGCAGGAGTTAAGTTACAAAGTTTTATTTTTAGATCAAGAGACCAAACTTCGATTTTTCGAAAATAAAGTAAATCAAATATTAGATAACATAATGGCGACAAAAAATAACATAATACATCCTAGTATGTTAACGTTAGAGGAGTTAGATGCATATAAGGTTGATTTTCATAAGTTAAAACTTGTAAAGGCAGGTGTTATGAGATATAATGATCAGCTTTTGGTCTTTGCAATTAAAATTCCTACAAGCTATGTACTTCAAGAGCTTCAGTTAATTAAACCAATTCCAAATTCAGAATATTTAGAAATCGATGAATTTGATGAACCGATTGTGGAAATAAATAATAAAATATATCATTATGAAGAACAAAAATTATTAAAGGATTTAAAAGTTAGCAAGAATTGTATTGTGCAAAATAACTGTAAATTGAGATATAGTAATATAACTAGTATAGAGGAAATAGATGATGAAAGTGTTTTAGTTAAGAATATGTGTAATGAGACTTTATGGCACAATTGTGATACGAGAAAAATAACACTCACAGGAAATTTTTTAATAAATTTTAACAATTGTTCCTTAGGCATTAAAGACAGAAAATTCTACAATAAGAAAATAACATTTTTAGATAAATACTATTATCCATCGAAAGAAATAAAGAAAATGTTTGTAAAGCCCATAAATTTTGAAAAAATTATGCTAGGAAATATACAAAACCTGGAAGAAATACAGGAATTAAAATATCATAAGAATATTATGTATGGAGCAAGTGTAAGTTTGACCGTCGTGATGATTATAGGTTTATTGAGCCTGGCTTTGTTTATAACACTGAAGCTTAAGAGAAATAATATAACTATTAAAAATGTGAAGTCGGAGACTTCTGACTTAAAGCGGGGAGGAGTTACATATATTCATTCCCACGATTTACGGGAAACATACCAAATTCCAAAGAAACCTAAGCCAATGGCTTGGTAAAATATAAATTCGTTAAAACATAAAGTTCCCACATTTTACGTTGCACCGACAGCATTAGTATCAAATTAATTTCACACAGTTTGCATAAAACGCTGATGACTGCAGAAAGCAGCGGTAAATTCAGAATACGAAATTTTAACAGAAAGAGAGTCAGTCTGCGGTAGCTTAAACTCGAAGTCGGTAAAAACAACTTATAATCAGAACGGCGATCAAATTAAGAACGGCAGTGTTATTAATTATCTTGAATAAAGTTTGATAAAAGAAAGTGAGTTGTTGTTATTTAAAGGTTCATATATTTTTTCTCCAGGAGAATAACGAAATAGTTAACTCACACGTCTGATATTGATTTTAAATTCAGCCAGCGACGCATGTAGGTTGTTGACATTTGGTTCTCTTTTTTTTCATAGGCAGGTGGACGACAGATCCCAATCGCGGAGGCCAGGGCGGCCCATTGTGCTAACCTGCTAGAAATCGTTTCACCAAAACCTTCCCGTCCCCTTAATAAAGCACAGGCCAGCACAGACCATTGTGCTCTCCTTCCTGTCCCCTTAATAAATAACATTAGAGATAATACCACTAAGCCCACCAAGAGTACTCCAAGTCAAGAAATTAAACAGCCCACCGGCTTCCTCATTAGTCAGAGAGCCATCTGTAAAAAGCTTTAGAGCAGACCGGGGAAGATACGATAAGGCACTTCCCTCAGCCCACGATTCCTCTACAGGAAAACTCAGGAAAGTGTTTTTGAAATTTTTTTTAAGGGCAGGGGAGGCCAGAGTGCAGTCCTACTAGAAACCCTATCACCAAAACCTTCCTGTACTCTTAATGAAGCGCATCAGGTTTTGGTGAAGAAGGCTTTCGACTACTCTTCAGATAGGAGGACAGAGTCGAGAATATCCAGTCTGCTGCGGGCGAAGGCCGGACAAGCACACAAAAGGTGTTCGGTTATCTCAGGTTCTCCTTCCCGGCAGGACAGACACTCACAGCTGTCAACAACTTCCATTTTTGTAAGTTGAGCGTGAAGCGAGCTGTGATGTGTGTCAGTGATGATGCCAACCACAGTTCTACATTTCATTCTTTCCGAGTCCCATGAAAATATCGGAGATATTCCTGTTGGCCCATCACGAAACAGTTTTGTGCAATTGCAGGTAGTCAGGTTCGCCCATCTGTGCTGATGCTTCCTATGTACATCCACTTTTATGAAAAACCCTATATTCAAGGTGACAACGGCTGCAGCGGGTTCCGATTCGAAATACGGAGACTAAGAACCAGCCCTAGCTAAAAAGTCAGCCCTTTCATTCCCTATGATCCTCATGTGACCAAGAACCCACTGAAGGGACATCTTGTTGTGGATATATAACTTATCCACAGACGACCTGCAGTTCCCAAGTAACTTGTTGATGTTATATGAGGGCCACTTGTAACGATCAAGGCTACCTGACTACCCGAAAGGATAGTAATGTCCTTTCCCTTGATCTCCATATCAAAGGCTATCCTTCTCTGCAATTGCGATAGCGAAGACTTCAGCCTATAAGACAGTGGTGTGTCTTCCAAGTGAGTTCTCTATCCCAGTGTCAGGTTCAGGAAGATAAACGCCCGCCCCGGCTTCCTCGTTAGTGAGAGAGCCGTCGGTAAAAATTTTTAGAGCGAACAGTGGAAAGCTCGATAAGGCACTTCCATCAGTCCACGATTCCCTTACAGGAAAACTCACAGAGAAGTGACGCCCAAAACGATTCCATCGTATCAAATGGCATGCAGAGAATTTTCCAGATCCAGCCCATATGCCATAGTGTAATGAGAAGAACTAGTCTAGCCGCCCTCCAAACATCCCCATGAGCGCAACCTACACACAGCCGTTTTGGTATCAGCCTGACTGAAATAATTTAGGGATGGCAGATTAAGTTGGATCTCAAGGGCAGTAGTAGCCGTGGATCACATGAAACCCATAATTCCCAGGCATGGACGTCTTTGAGTTCCCGCCAGCTTCCAAATCGTAGTCACCACAAGCGTCCTCGGTCACCAAATACAGGAGGCATATGTATGTGAGCATTGGTCTCACGATCGAGGTGTACATAAACATACAGTGCAAAGCCCTCGGTCTTATGCCCCCATGTGCTGCCAAAGGTTCTTCTGCATTGACGTTGTTGAATTCACTTATATTTTGATTTGAGGAAACCTCACAAAAAAAAAAGTAAGTCGCATGGAGTTGATATCACCACATCTACCGTGAGATTACACGGTCAGAAAATTGTTGCCGCAGTAAATTAATTGTTACTTTCTAGGGTATGATTGTTCGCTCTGTAGGTACTGTTGAAACTAGGTTTCCTTAAGGCTGGGTCATTGTCCTAAATTGGACAGCTCGGTACACAATTCGCAAGATGGGACGGGGCGTTTTGAATAAATCGCAAATTGATTAATGGAATATTTATTGAAACACCGAAGGCAACCAAATAACGTTTTCTAACTTTTTAATTTGTCCCCCAATTTTTATGGAAAATGATATAGAAATGAAAATTCAATGATTTTTTTTAATTTCTCTAGTTTGCGGAGCGGGGCTGCCACAAATTTGAACTAAACTAAATTAATTTTTAACATAAGCTTTCAAAAAGTTAATAAGCAGAAAATAAAGTTTTCCGATTTTTAAAATTTTACTGCATTTTACCCATTAAGAAAGCAATCTATTGCAACAAATTTTCATAAAAATAAGTAGAATTTTAGACCATAACAACCAACCAAACAAGGCTGCAGTGTCGATATTATTGAAATTGCGGTAAGACTAATTCCTAGGGGATGGGTTAACAGGAAGATTTAGGGCAACAAAAAGTATGTCATGGTCCACGATACTAAAAGGGTACATTTGCTCTTGGAAGTTAACTATATTCAAATCTGAAGCGGGGAAACAAGTCCAGCTGCGAAGGATTTGACGTATAATCCAGCTGCGAAGGATTTGACGTATAATCCAGCTGCGAAGGATTTGACGTATTATAACAGGTAGGATACTTATTTACCGCATTCAGATTAAAAGAAGAAGCATAAATTAGCTCACAGGGTGAAGATCACGACCAGTGTTGTTAACCTTCAAGCATAAAAGAATGAGTCCTATATTTTGCTAAGATTTTGCTATGTTTTCAATAATGAATATTTTTATTTTATTTTTTGCTTTCTTGGAGTTGGTTTGTTAACAAATATTGCCTCACTTCGGCACGAAAAAATCCAAACGTTGACTAACCCGATAAGGTGAGGTGCATCACAGTGGACCATCGATTTCCAGAGAAGCCAATCTAATCTAAACCAAACGTGTTAGCATTCGTTCAAACCATTTCGAATATTTCGCTTTGGCAATCATTCAGTAAATTTTATTTCGAACCCACAAATCGCAAGCTAATCTTAGTTCAGTTAAGTTAAATTAAGTTAATTTAACATTCAAAAATATTATTAATAATAAATTATTATGCATATCCAACAATATTCTTGCGAAAAAATATTATCATCCTGCGTAGTATGTTCCGTAACGCATAGTATAATTCCGTAACGCATTGACTTACTTATGAAATTGCTGCGTTGAATTGAGTTGAAATATTTTTACACGTTCTCTAAATAAATTGGGTTTCAATTCAATTAAATCTTTGACATGTAAACATTACATTACACCTATACAAAAAAAATCCAATATGATATCGGCCTATATTTACTTTCAAAGGAGTTTAGAAATCATTCAAACTTAATCTCTTAGCGACATATCTCTGATTTATTTTTGATGAGTTTCGGATCTGACTAAATTTGAACTTGTTATTACTCTTGTCAATAAGATATTATATAACGCGATAATGATCTGGTTTTGTTCATTTTCCTCCTCATTAAGGTAACCATCCATGAAAATGTCCAGTAGTTGGTATTCGTTTTAAAAATAAACTCCACAGTACCCGGAATTTTGCTTTACTAAAATGAGCTCCTCAAAATTTATCTTCATCGTAATTTCAATATTTTTATCAACTTTGACTTTTTAGATAGGAAGGGTATTGGATTTGCGTAGATACATATATTGCCAAAATATTAACAAAATAATCTTACAGACAGAAGGAAGGACGCCTAGATTGTTCACCCTAAATGTTACAACAGATCCCGAAGACTTAAATGTTACTTATAACGTGAATAATGACAAAATGAATATGAATCTAACTTTTTTGCGAGATATTGGAGAGAATATTAAATTTAATGTTGAAGTCCAGCTAAAAGTTAAGGGAAAATACAAAAGTTTGGGAAAGCTGATGAATCTTAATTTTTGTAACACATTAAAACAATCTTCGAAAGATTCGTTTGTAAATTTTATGTTCGAGGATATTCGTAGTCTTAATATGACTTGTCCATTGAGAAAAGTATGAAATTACTAATCGTAAACATAATTTCATAATTTTGATTGATTTTCAGAAAACTTACTATATGAAAGACTACACCTTCCACGGAGAGTCACTGCCACCTTTAACACCACTTGGGAAATATAGATTTATCGCAACCTTAATAAAAGTAGCTCAGAAGAAAAGAACTGCCTTCTTACATATTAGTGTTGATTGCTCGGCTGAAAAATAAGTTCATATTTAACTCTGACTTAATTATATTTTGGAAATGTTAATAAAAAATTATAAAGACAAAATTAGCTAAAATATTCACAAATATTTCATGCACCAATTGTATTTGGCTAAAAATAAATGCACGCTTGGATTAGTTTTTAACTCTTTCCAGCCCAAAAAAAAACATAAATTTTTTTATCACCTTCCTCATCTAACTCGAATTTGTTACAAAATCTTTCAATAATTCATTTGAATTAAACAATCATTTTTACACGATGGATTCCTTCTCCAAAAGTGCCGTGTAAACCGAGACCGTATAAACCAAAACCGCGTAAATTGAAATCGTGCAATTAAATTCATGTTTTTTATTGAAATGGTATACATCTAAAGTAAAACAATATTACATATTTCTTTTTAATTATATTAATATATTTTGATATTAGAAGTATGTAGTTTTTCATTCATTCAGGCGTACATATACATAAATCGGTAAAACAAAAAAATTAATTAGTATTACATAAGAATCTGCAGTGCCGGATAGGAGTATTTACCGTGAAAATTTGGCCAAATTTATTTTTTGTTCTTAATGGCCTGCAAGCAAGCCTAATTGACAATTTATGCATTTTAAATAATATTTTGTGCGCAAACTGTGACTAAAAAGCGCTATTATTACTTAAATAATATAATTTATTTATCAAAAATGTAGAACACCTACAATTTAAAAAAAAAATTGAAATAGCTTTCACTCGATATTATTAATTATTATGGTAATGCTGTCCACTCTTCGTCTGCTGAAGATTCTCCATCTGACTCCTCGTTCATTTCTTCATATGAGCATCTAACATTATCTTCACTTAGAGTCGACTTCGTGATAAGCATATCTAGGTATACTCGATATTAAAGTTTTTGTTAGTTTTTTTTTAGATTTTGGTCTCATACTTATAATACGTGGATCGGAACTTAATAACAGTCTATTAAGTACATCCATATTGGAAACCTTTCTTGTGAACTTTTTAGCATAATTTAGTCTATATAGACCAAAGCCGCCCAACTATTTGTTATGGAACTATAGTGAGTGATTTGCTTGGACGTGAAGTCCAGACTGCCAGCATGAGCTGACAGATCACTCGCGGACAGCGTTGACTGCAGGGCGGCACGCTAGCTCGCCTCAGCTATTGGCGGAGAGTGTGGGGAGGTTCCACAAAAAACCTGCCGCTGCCGTCTGCCATAATCAAAAAAAAAATCTCGTGCCTAAAAACCAAAAAAAAAAAACCGGCACAAATTCAGTCCTGAAGGGACTGTTACGTCACCCACCTATATCCATCATCGAAGGCGAAGATGGTATACTTTCTTTGCCTGCGCCAGCCACCCATCTGACTCTGAGGGCAAGATTTTTTAGAGTCCCTAGTTGACCTGTACAGAGAGAATAAACGAGCGAACTAAGCAACCTCCATGCGAGAGGGCGCCAGGATAGTGAAGGAAAAATAAAAAACTCTCAGCACTTCATTACGTTATAAATAAAGAGTTTTCTTTGTTTTTTTCTTTTTTTTCTTACTAATAGTTGGGTTCCATTCCCGAACTGTGCGAATGTGGAACAGTCTACCATCTTCTGTCTTTCCTCCGGCATACAACCTGCGAAAGTTTAAGGGCGACATACATCGGCACCTCCGTCGCTCTCCTCATAACCCTTAATCCTTTCCCTATCTCCTTCCTGCCACGCTGTGCTTTGCATCATAAGGTATCCCCTGAGCTTGGCTTAATAATATTAAAAAAAAAAAAAAACACACAAATCATAGAAGTCACCATCCGGTGAAAAAAAAGTGTCTACTTCTAACCTCCTTATCCAATAGCGGGCCACTAGCCTGTCGAGACCCCATTAACCTCATAACATGTGCATCTCACAATTCTATGCCTAGAGCAGACTATAATAAGTCAAATGAAAACATTCTAATTGTGTTGAAAATGTCTTAGTTCTGTACATTTGAGTTAATAGTGTGCCAGTACTCCCATACAATGGAGACGTGCAACAAGCGAATCTATAATAATCTTACAGCTAAGGTACCTGCTATAGAAATTTCATCTTTTAAAATTATCAATGTGGAGACTTTAAATAGTATTATGATGACATAACAATAAAATTTTGCTTAAATGATTGAAAGTATTATTCACCTAACCTCTATGTCCGTCCATAACATGGCTTGGGTCCCTGAGTTCACCAACTGAGCACTTAATCAAAAATTTTATGGCCTAAGGCCTTACTTCCAGAATAGTGATCATAGCACTTCTTAGCGAACAGTGACTCAAGAACTACTTTATTCCTAACAATAGTTGTTGTGTTGATACACAATCCTCCTATTTCGATTTCAATTTACTTTAATTTGGACCACATTTGAATATATCTGAACAAACAATATAACAGCAAACAAAAAGGCAACACTTCCGCATGTTTTAATGCTGGGTATCCCACGCAGAGTCGCCTCCGAGATGATCTGCTGTGCCTGATGAAAAAGAATTTAACTCTTTGAACCTTAAAGGTCACCCACATCCATGTCGGACTGACTGGCTAAATCGATATATATATGCCTAAAACAATATGGTACAGAACATTATCCTAAGTTTTTATAGTTTGCACAATGACTTCCCTATGATGACTGCACTCCGAAAATTTCATGATTACTTTCGCTTCAGGTGTCTACAGGGTTTCACCGGGTGTGAATTGACATGCTGACTGCATTAATAACAGGAAGGCTCTGTGTATTTTCGCATGGATTGGACCGTATCTTCGTCGGGAGAGCTCTGGGGCTCACTATCTGTGATCCAACCAGTATGTCTATGACTCAAATCGATGAGATTACGCTTTCAATATTTATATAGTTCCGTCGTCGACTAACTAAGCATCGACTATTAATATCCTAAGTCGATCTTATGTGAAATTCTCTTTGGCTTTGAACGTGGCCTGTTTTTCGACTAATGGTCAAAATGGACAAAAATGAATCTTCTTGATCGCATTGAACGCTTGAAAATTCAGTTATTCTGCAGTGTAGGTCAGGAACAGACGGAACGCCAGGTACAACAATAGGTTATTCAGTAATTCTCCCAATAACGAAGTAGGCAATCTTAACTCTATGATGTACTGGCTGGCTAATTTTATGTGGGGTAGTATATGAAAATAATTGAAGATTTTTTGTCTCATCGATTGCTATGGAAAGTTTTTCTAATTAATTCCTCCATGTGGCTGAGTGTACGATTTTGACACGACAGATAAGCGTCTTCTTCTTTTCTTTCACGTCAACATGTCACAGCGAGCTTGAGGAAACGCACTTCTCTCGGTCGGGGTGCGTTCAATCTTTCTGCTTGACAGCAGCCGGCTTACACGCTTCAGTATTTCATTTAGCATATTGCTATATATGCAATACGCTACGACCATAACATATTTTTCCACGTGGGCCATATTTTCAATTCAATACCGATTGACGGGATAAAAACAAAAAACAACCAATCAAGCTCACGACTGTAACTCTAAGCATTATAGGTAAGTGGTAGGTAGGTTCTCTCATATCTTGGCAATCAAGATATTATAGGAACAGTCAGAACCACGTTCACTACGGAACTATCCTATCCTAATTTTATTAACACGTGAAAGGCTGAGTGTGTGAAAAAATAAAATAATCACGCTGTTAAGTACATACATACATAGGTATTTATTTCAAATAAAAGAACTAATGGGATTTCTGAACAGGCTTCTGAGCTAATAATTTTTCAATATTTGGTTTCAAATCGGAAGTCGATAACAGCATCAAATCAGAAATATGTCTTGCTGACAGTGAGTTGCGGTATTTATTTTTCAGATATGTAAGCGTTGAAAAAACTTTTTCACATACGTACGTTGAGCTAAACCTGCATATAATTTGCAAAGCTAGGTCGCGCATGTCTGTGTAGTTATCTTTTGATACCAATTTCCAAAATTGTTCATAGTCGTTTGACGACGCTTGAGGTTGTGAAGTCACCGATTCCAAAAACCGCTGCTTAAGAGATGTGCTGTTTTGAATCTCAATTAATTCTAGTTGTAAGTTTTCTGGGTACTCAATTATTTCGTTGGAAGTAATTGAAAAGGGGTTCATAAATACCAAAAGACTTTTTTTGTCAAGTTCGAAATTCTGAAAACTTTTCTGAAAAGATTCATACAGTGATTGTATTTTTGACCTGTATTTTACGGTTTCAATTGATGTTGTTTCTAGCTGTCCTCTCATATTTACGAGCGTAGGAAAATGATCCATATTGTTTCTGTCTAAATTCGTAGAAAACAGTACTAATTTCGACTACCATTGTTGGAAACGAGCAGTCCTTACCCTGCAGCTTTAGGTTAAGCATATTGAAATAATTGGTAATATCAACTAAAAATCCAAGATGACATAACCAAGACTCATTCTTAAGTATATACCTAGGTATCTAATCTACATACATACCTGAATCAAAATAATTTTACTTGCCTATATAAACTCTGTAATTGATGGTACCCACAAATTGATTAAAATAATCAATAAATAGGCAACAACTGGCTGGCATGCAACAATTTTTTCAATTTTTGGTGACTGAAGGTGATGGGTAGTTTTATAAGGGGTATATAATGGTTACTCGGTTATATAATAATTTCAGTCGTTATATAAGAGTTTTATAATATTACCAATTGGTGACGTAGTTATATTAGAGTTTTTTAAGGTTACTTGTTATCGTGAAAGTAAGTTACTTAAGGTTTTATAAGTTGGTGATGGAAATGTTTCAATCACCGGTCTATGTAACTTAGAGTAACCATTACTAGAAGGTATATAAGAAAGTTTTATAATTGTTTTGATCACCATGTTATAAACTTATTAGTAATAGGTGTTTATTGCGGTATCCGTGGTTACCCTTATATAATTCGACAACTTTCAGTGATTGAGGCGACTTTAATAAAAATTGCGTACTTTCGGTAATACATATAACCACTATCAAATATCGTAAAATTTTTTGGTGGCTCTTTAGCAACTACGGTGATCGTTATAAAAACAAATTACTTTTAGTGTCGAATGGAGCCATTATAAAACTGTTTTTATTTATATAACATAATATAACCAAAGGGTATATAAGAACGCTAACGTCTGTTTTTTGTGACTATTATTAAGATATATAACATTACCAAAGGTTACATATTATGACTAAAGGGTATATAAGGACCATTTTCGAGGCATGGGAGTTCCTTTAGTTTATATAACATTTCTAGAAGTTTTATAAGGGTCATTCAGTTTATATAAAACTACTTGAAGTTTTACAATGGTATTTTGTTCATTTAAGTACAAGCCGCCATTTTTTCATCTGTCCATTGCAGATAAAAAAGAAAATGTCGGTTAAGCCAATTTTTTAAATTGAAGATATATGGCTTCCGTTTTATATTTATATGAAGAAAATACATCTTTTTAGCTACATAACATTTCTAAAGTATGTTATGTAATTTTTCTGAATTAATGTCACATAAGTGAAAATCTTAAATTTTGTCATATTTAATTAAAATTATTAAATATTGCTTAGTTTTGGAGCAGTCTGTATTTTTTGGAAGTATCTATGATGATATTCACAGGAAAATTTTAATTGCAGCTGAATTTTACCACGTACATGCCGAAACATTGTATTTCTAAAATGTAAAAATATTAAACCCTTACATTATAAAAATTGCAATACAAAAAAATATCGAAGTTCTATGTCAAGATAGGTTTCGTAAATATTTGCATATTATTGTTTTATAAAGGTAACGAAAAATAATTTCCCCAACATTTCAATCACTGAAAGTAATCAGTCTGAGAATTCCAAGCGTTGTGGAAACGTTACCATCACCATTATAAACAAAGTTTATGAAGGTAACCGAAACATTACCGCAACCACTGCTATGACCAACAAAAATTAATCGAGAGCACCTTGGGTCATATAAGGGCTATATAAGAAGTTATATTAAGGTAATCAGAATATTTTGGTTACTCATTTTATAAAACTTTTAGTTATATAACGTTACCTAAATCAAGTCACGGTAACCTTTATATAATCCTCCATTTAAGCTCTATAAGGGGTTTATAGTGGTTACAAAGATGTTTCGAGTACCATTCTATATAACTCAAGTTATATAATTGGGTAATGGAAACCTTGCGGTTACTACTATATAAAAAAAATTGTTTCTTGGGGTGCCTACCTGCCATCTAGCTAGGTACATGTAACTGTCCATAGGTCCCATCACTAATCTGATTACCTACCTAAACACGCACTAAGGCAAAATTTACCTAGCATAAGCTTTTCGAGTAACATAGTAAGAAGGTAGATAGATTAGGAAATCGTAGGTCCTAGTTTCAACACGGGTATAAAATTACGAATCTGTAAATTCGTATGAAGGTACTTACCTAGTTGCTCTTTGTTTTTACTAAAACACCAATTTCAGTATTAGGTCCTTCAAAAGATAACTGCTAATGTACCAGCCAACCAGTCCAAATGATAGGTAACTGCACTCAAATAAAGGTAAAAAGCTTACACGAAACGAACCAAACATGATTTTCAATTTTTGAATCTGTTTGTCAACGAAATAGTTCACTCGCTCACACTATTGAGATGTTAGCGAAGAAGCAAGCGAAGCAAGGAGGAATAACTAAAGGAGATGCAATCATGTGCACGATCCGTGTACATAAGCGTAGTCAAAATGCCCTGAATTTGTGACTTTGTATATGTTTCATTCCATCATTTTTGTTCTTCCTTTTCAAATTCATAGAGTTGAAGGTTTTGGTTTGTTTTGGATTTGACGCATTGACGCAGGAAAACTTTGAAATAACCGAAGGGAGCGAAACAAATTTTACTAACAAACTTTGTACCACTGAAAAGTTTTTTCCTAATTATAAATTTTTTTACAAATTCAAGTTTTACGCCGCTTATGTACAAACAATATCAGTGTCAATGTGTTAGAAATAGGAACATGATATTTGCTCATTTTCATCTTCTTTAGTTATTACCTCGTTAAGGCGAAGGGATAGAAAGTAATTACGTATAATTCTGTCTCATTCTTTCATTGTTAGTTTAGGTTTAAATTTCAAAGTGGCGACTGTCCCCTAGGCAATCGCGTTCGCTCTGCGCTCGCAGGCTATTGGTGCAACAGAACCGTGTGAGTTGGCAGGCAAATTCAAATGCGTTGGGGCCTGGGCAGTGGCGTCACTAGGGTGGTGCGGAGGGTGCGGACCGCACCGGGTGACACCATCACAAGGGGTGACACCAAAATTAGGGCGGTACGTAAAAAATTTTTTTTTCGAAAGCTGCAACTCCAGTGATTTCATGTGAAGCAGTATGGCACAAAAGTATGAAATCAAAAAAAAAATTGAAATCAAACAATATCTAGACCCTGCTCCTCAGCCATAAGCCTTAAGCCATACGATTCATCTGAAAAATGATATAAACATATATTTAGAAACTAGACATATAGGTTTATAGAACAACATAGGGGAATTTCGATATCTTTAAAAAACAAAAAATGGCGGACCAACGAATATTTTTTTTCGATTTTCATGGAAAATTTTCACCGTTCAATAAAAAAAAACTAGAAGGGGGCCACTGAAGAAGAGTTACTGATGTCGATTCCAAAATTGACCACTTTCTATCATGAGTGATCAGAGGAAGAGCTTTCATTACAAATACCATGAAGGCAGCAGAGATTGATGTCGAAGAAGTCAAAGACTGGTCAGCACTTGACTGTTTAAAATTCATAGCTGAATTGTACTTCCTAGAATCTCTCCCATATCTCTCAGTGAGCCTACAATTATTTCTTACTATCTGTGTGTCTATGGCTTCATGAGAGAGGAGTTTTTCAAAGCTATAGGAACTATTTGTGATCTACCATGGGACAGTCAAGGCCTTCTGATCTTGCAAGATTATCAATTGAAAGTGATTTGGCGAAAGAAGTTGATTTCGATGCAGCTCTAAAGGCCAGGAAAGGAAAGTTTTGATTTAGTCGAGATTTAATATGATATAAAATTTAATGTTAAAATAACAATTAAAAAAGTAACATATTTTCTATGTAGCTCTTAGTTCTTAAATTCTTACAATCTTTTACCAACCGACCTTGAATTAATTTTTTCTTCTATTGCTTTTGCAAATATAGGACCTATGTTTATAAACGTTAAAAGGATTCTGTATGTTTCCGTTATTTGACACTGGTGGACTCGGAGGAGGTCTATGGGGTGTCGTGAGGGGGTGACATCATGACTTACCGCACTGGGTGACACCAACCCTAGTGACGCCACTGGGCCTGGGGTTGGGCGGCCTTGATATAGACTATATAGGCTTTTTGTTCATATTTGCTTCTTTTTATGCTTGCATGACGTCATATAATTGCTTTCTTGTAAACACTTTCATTCCAGACGATTCTGAGAGCAAAACAAAAGAGGTTCATATGTATTTATTAGTTTCTTCATATTATAATATGTTATTATGCAGCAATTCCATACCCATCGAGCCCGATCCTCTCGTATTTCGATGAAACTTTCAGTATTAGATAAGTATTAAAACAATATTGGACCAGTATTGTTTTTTTTTTTTTTTTAGCTCGCCGGCCTCAGGTCTTGGATACAGGATGACTCAAATTTTAATGTTTTCACTGTGGATGTTCAGCTCTTAGTTTAGGAGATAAAATTCAAAGAAGACACATTGTATTCAAACTATGTTAATCTCTATCCCTATAGAATCATCACGTGCTACATTTTTATTTACCTACCTACCATATATTGCATGTAATTTGTAATTAAAACTGGTGGAAGTGGGATAGTAATATGTCCCTATTTGAGGTAAGAACGAGAAGGAAATATTTTGTGAAAATTGAGAATATTTTATGGCTGAGCCATGAATACAAATAACAAAAATATTTTGTTATAAATTGAACAGCTATATATAGTATGTAGGTAAAATTTAAATTTCTGGGAAAATAATATTTTCTTATGGATGACCTGTGGTACCACATATGTATGTCATATGCACAAGTTGAATTGAATTCTTCTAATATTTGAGTCACCCTGTATCCCAAACCTGAGGTTGGCAGGCTATATAAAAAATTACGGGTCTGAAAGTTTGATCGAAATCGGAGGGGGTCGGGTCTTTAAATTGATAATATTTATGGTTTTGGTATAAATGCCTGTAAAACTGCTGTCCGCAAAAATGCGCAAACTTTTTGTTTTGTTTAATAAAATAGGACCTTTATACTTTCTAACTATGTAAGTAACATTATCCAATAACATTAATAACACTATAACAATTTGATTGACTCGAGAAACATTAATTTGATAACACAAAATATATGTATTTTTATAACTTGTAACAAAATACTTTTACATTTTAAGTATATGAATTTAAAAAAAAATACATACCTCCTTTTCAGTGCTCCATAATGAATAATTCAACAACATTAACTATAAAAACTTAAAACACACCGTTAATTTTGAATAATAATAAGGTAGAACAATAGGTAATTCGCAAACGCGTCGACTTTCGATTGACTCTGTCACGCATCTTCCCCTCCAGTACAGATAACAGGTACTGCCTAATGTTCGCCATGTATCCCGCTAAATCATAGAATGAAAATTATATGTACAGTAATCCCCGCATAAAAGCACATGAACAAGGGCCCAATTTTTTGTGATTTTAAGCGGGTGTTGCTTATAACCAATAAGCCCGATTATAAGCACAAAATGTGCTTTTATAAAAAGTTCGCGATTTAAGATACAACAAGCGAACTATTTCTTATAGAGAAGCTGCTTATACAAAAAATTGAAAAAATAATATAAATTTACCAAGAAATACATTTATTTAAGAACGAAATCTGCATACAGGGTATCCATAGTGTCAAGCAGATGTCTATGGAAAATTGCATCGTTAGGCATTCACATATTGGACTTCGATTCGGAAGGTTAAGTATTTTTTCTTCGTGATAAAAGTTTGTTTTTGTGATTTTTTGAAAGACAGTAATGGCCAGTTTCACAGTCGAGTTTAAACCAAGGTTTAGTTTAAACCATCCTCCAAGTTTAAACGTAGTTTAAACCAAATCGGGTTTCACAGTGCATTCTTTTAGTAACGTTGGTAGTACTGAATAAATTGTGAATTAAATTAGTTATCGCCACCATTGTGAAGCAATTTTTCTATCAATCTGTCAATCGGAAAAAGTAAACAGATCAGAAATAAAAAATAAAAAATATGTAGTTATATTTGCTAATTTTAAATATGCCAACATTCAAAAAGGATGGTAATTTTAGCATAAATGAAGTTCACCTTTCCTAGTGCATAAAAAAAAATATAATAGAGCACAAGAAAACGGACAAGAATAGATTCGAAGACAAAGCGACAAGGCGCTTTACTTAAACTGAACGTAGCATAAAAATCAACGTCGTCCCACTCATTAAAATGATTTCTAATTACTCTCAGTCGACAGAGTTGTAAATTTAACTCAAAAAAATCTTCTTCATCGCTAGAAATGTCTAAATCTAAATTCTTGATGAAATTATTTTCTTCATACAAATAATGCTTCTGTCAAAATAAAATTATCTTGAGTTTAAACCGAGGGATGGCACGGTTTAAACTCTAGTTTAAACCGGGGTTTAAGCCAAACTGTGAAACTCATTCGTCGAGTTTAAACTAAATATTTGGTTTAAACTCAGACTGTGAAACTGGCCATAAGTTGTAAGTGGATTCTCCGCAGTAATTTTTTTATAGTGAATTAAAGCCTTTAGATAACCACAGTAAAATTCCTGTTGGAAAAAAACATAAGGTATGCGCCAAATATCTTTTAACTTATCGGTCCCTCAAAAGGGACGCGAGTAGTTTACGTAGGTTTTTGAACATAGTATACCATATTGTATTTTTTTGTGTTTCTCATCATTTTCTTTGTTTATTGATAAAGTTTGATAATTCTATAGATGAAAATTGTGTTTGTTATGTCTACATGTAATGTATTTGTAATTTTTCTAATATCCGCTTCGTTTTTACAAAAGTTTATTGTAATTTATGACATTTTCCTTCAACATTTCTTCTGTCCTCAAGTGTTTTTTCACGATATACATATTGCTTTCAATTCTCTGTTTTTTTTAAACATAGGTATAACATAATAGTTTGTTTGAGAATAAAAGAAAAATTAATATTTTACCAAAAAAGCCGAGTGGGAAATATATTAGACCAATCAATGAAGATGAAATATTTGATTTGATAAACAACTATGCTGATAACGAAGAAGTTGAGCAAGATGAAATTGAGACTGAAAAAGATATCAGAGCACGAGCAAATAGGAGACAGAGAATTGATGAAGATGATGAAGAAGACCTCAATGTTGCTGAAGACGACCGAAATGATGGAGATTGTGAAGTGGAACTTGATGTTTCAAGAATGACTCGATACAAACCAATTATTACAGTACGATGTATGGATTCACCATTACCGTCAGTGAAGAATGAACCATCGGCACTATCTACAAGCCATTCACCTTCGACAAGCAATCCACCAGCTGTACGAAAGTCAGCCTCAATAATATCTTTGATCAGTGATGATTCTATCGCATCTAGCAGTGCTTATTTTTCTACTCGTATCTTACGTTCCACTGCAAAGGCAGCAGCTTATACTTCAGATGTAACTCCGATGAACGTTAAAACGACTGATTCCGTAAGTAACGTGGGCATTAAAAGAAAGCCCGTACAAATCGAATGGCGGCACATGAGAAACCGGGAAACAATGTCAACAGCTCCACGTTTACCGTCCGATTCACCGATTATTCAACCCGTGAAAGCTCCGCTACAGTATTTCAGGAAGTATTTGCCATACAAGTTTTTCGAAGATGCAGCCAACTTTACCAACCTCTACAGCGTGCAAAATGAAACAAGTTTTCAGCCTACCTCCACTAATGAACTGGAAATTTTATTTGCTTTGCACACAATGATGCGGATTATGAAATTCCGAAGAATCGAAATGTATTGGGCCTCTGCGACTGCTATTTCATTTTTCACTAACTATATGACCAGAAACAGGTTTTATGCGCTACGTACTCATCTTCACCTAATAGATAATCATCGAATTCTTGACGAAAGCGATCGGCTCATCAAAGTGCGCTCAATAATGGATGCAATTCGTGATCGTTTACTCGAACAAGAAGTTGAAGAAAATTTATGTATTGACGAGCAAATAATACCTTTTAAAGGCAACTTGTCGATCAAACAGTACATAGAAAACAAACCATCGCCATTGGGAATCAAAATTTTCCTGTTATGTGGCAAATCAGGACTTCCGTATGATTTTGTTGCATATCAAGGCTCAACCACAGAAATTGACCCGATTTTGATGAAGGAATATGGATTTTCAACCGCTATTGTGATGAAGCTTGTTGAAAGAATACCTGTTGGCAATGTTGGACATAAGCTATACTTCGACAACTATTTTTCTACATATCACTTATTTCAAAAGCTTTATTCTCGTAATATCTATACTACAGGAACTATTAGATTGAACCGGTTTCAAACCCCACCTTTAGCAAAAGATGAAGTCTTAAAAGGTACAGGCCGAGGTTCTTCTGATCAGTGCATCACAAGAGATGGTAATGTTATTATTACCAAATGGTATGACAATAAAGCCATATATCTTGCTTCAAATCATGTTGGAGTTGGTCATCAGCATATGGTGAAACGATGGGATAAAAAAGAAAAAAGGTACGTCGAAATTCAGCAACCCCGAAGTTGTCAGACTTTATAATGAAAGCATGGGTGGCGTGGACTTATTGAACCAAATGCTGAATTATTATAGGATATTTATTAAGTCTAGAAAATGGACTTTACGTGTCATAATGCACTTCTATGACCTGCCAATTGTATGCAGCTGGTTCAACTATCGAAGTGATTGTGCAAAAAATGATGTTCCGCTCAAGGAACAAATGGACCTACTTGCCTTCAAATATGAACTCGCAGTAACATTAGCCTGCGTCGGTAAAACAACCTCCAAGAGACCAGGAAGGCCAAAAACATCTTTGGATGAAATTATTCCAAGTAAGAGAACATTTGCACCAACACCAACCGAGGTACGTTCTGATCAAATTGGCCATATACCAGCATTTCAGAATGATGCAAACAACAGCCGTTGCAGACGTCCGGGATGTAAGCAAAAAAGCTACATCATGTGCCAAAAATGTCATGTTTATTCATGTTGCAAAAGAGAAAGCAATTGTTTCCTAATGTATCACAATTGATGTAGTATGTAGTATGTACTTTTAAATTATATTCATTATATTCAACTTTGCTTCAATGTGTTCAAAATATTATGTTGTTTTTAGAAAAAGTGGTAGACATTCGCTATTGAATAAACATTTGTAAACCACATTTAATTTATTTTATGACTTCAAACCTACAATTATACCTGCTATTTAATTGTTTCCCCATTAACACATTACACACACCTGTGCTCATAAATTTACCATTCTCTACTATTGTCCCTCTAAAGGGACACTCCGTATCTTTTTACCTGAGGTAGGTAAAAATCTTTTGATATTGGATTTTACTTATATTAGTCCAGTAGTATAGCAAAATAAGAAAAAAAAATTATTTTTCAAGTAGAACATAATTCGGTAGTGAAAGGGTTGAGGAAAAAGTGTGGAAGGAAATCGGCAAAGTCGATATCGTAATTTAATTACAAATTACACGTCAGCATCGACTTCGAAGAAATTTTCGCGAAGTCAAACAATTAGAGCTCCGGACCGAAATTTCATTTTAAAAAATTTATAAAAAATATAAATATTTAATTTTCAAAAACGTTTTTCACTAGCACTAGCACTACATTAGCTAACATATTCTGAAGCATTCAGATATTTTAACAGTTTTGCAAATCCATACATTTTTGGGCCCCCTTAATATACGAATGTGCTGACCAGAAAAATTAAACGTGACTGTTACAATATGCGGGGAAATTTACATTGAAAATAAAATAATTAAGATGCGTTATTAAAGGTTATAAAGGGGGTATATGTAGTTAATAAGCGGGGTTGCTATTAACAGAGCAAAAGTATTCGAAATTACTAGGAAAATGTTGCGGGCTTTGACAATATATCGTCACAGAATTGGTTTGCCGTATACGCCATTTTAACGAATTTTAAGTTAATATTCAATACAAAGGTTTCCAACAATGCTCTTTTGAAATATGTAATCCGTTTTTTCCTACCTGACGTAGATTTTGAGATAATTAGTGTGAGTTTTGACGTGTATTACCTAAAAAGACAGTAATAATAATATTGTTTTGATGTATATGCCATTTATTGACGTATGCAGCAATAATCGTATGAAAATATCATTTTTTTTTTTTACAAGAATTGGTTTGCCTTTTATCAGGCACATATGCCTGAGACTTTCAAAACTACAATATTGGTTTGCTGTATGTGCATTATCTTGAGTAAATACGGGAAAGCTAGTTGATTTGTTGATTAGGCTTGTTTTGCCGTACGATGCTTGCTTCCTACTACGTATTTCGATGCTATAAAAGGGTCGCACAAAGTATTATCGTCTCAGTGTTATTTTGGCTTTCAAAGTGAGTAGAATGCTTTGCGTACAAATTTTTTTAAGATGGAATCACCAACGCCTGATTTGTTAGCAAATTTATTGAGGTTAGCATGAATATTTTATTAATTTATTTATGCAAGAATACTAATATTTGACTTTCTTTGAAGATTGCAAGATGAGATTTTGAATTCGCCCAAACTTCCAAGCTCTCCAGAAGAACCTTTTAGTATGCTAAATTCAATACTATTACGTTAGAATTTTTTCAGGAGCTAATTCAGACAATGACCCGCACTTTGACCCAAGAGAATGCAGGCCGCGGCGTAGAGCCAATATTTTGAAAAGCCCCACTATAGGAAATGAGGGACAAAATGTAAGAAGTATACCATCGGAATACAACAGCACAGGTATAACCTTGAAAAAATTTTGATCTTAAGTTTTTAATTTATGAAAACTAATAACTATTTTATTTTACTTGTTTATTTATTTTCTATTTATTTATTTTTTCAGAAAGCGAAACATGCTCCCCAGTGCAGGGTACATTCAGAAAGAAGAGGCGTTGTCCACATGTATGGAAACAAAACATCCGTAAGAAACTGCGCGAACAGGGAAACGAATATACGTACATAAAGGGAAAAACAATGCCTGCGAAAGCAATGAAGCCGCCTTGTGCTCAAACGTGTTTTTATTTATGTACTATAAATTTCACTGAACAGAATAGAGCAGATATACATGGAGCATTTTGGAGTCTATCCGACGATAACAAAAACAATTTCTATTCCAAGTTTGTTAAGAAAAGGCGAAGAATGAAAAATTCGGAGAATTAATAAAATACATTCCTATAATACAATACATTTATTCGGCCTTGTACAGAAGATTACAAAATCTTATCACGTATAATTAGGTGGGAAAAAAACAACATAAGTAATATTAAAATTAAAGCAAAAATAAAATAATAATAAAAATAAATATAATAATAAATATAATAAATAAATAAATAAATAAATGAATAAATAGAGAAAGAAAAAAAAAACAAAAAAAAACAAAAAAGATATCCAAAGATGAAAAAGAAAAAGAGAACTTAAAGATAAAGGGCAAAGAAAAGAACAAAAATAAAAAAAAAGTAAATAAATAAAAATACAATAAATTAAAACCAAAAGACAAGAAAAAAAATAAGTAAATAAAATTAAGAATAAAGAAAACAATTCAACAAGGATTTTAAGATCTAAGAATAAATACCGATCCACCATCTAATAACTAGTCAAGGTAATCCTTGACTAGCTTAGCAAAGGTCAGGCCGGAGCCTGTGCGCTGAATTACATTTGAAAGAGAGTTCCATTTTCGGGCAGCTTGGACGAAGTAAGAGCGCTCACCGTACCCAGATGTACATCTCGGGACAAGGAGTTGAAGACCTCGATTCGAGTGTAAGAACTGTAGGCTTTCGAATAGATATGCAGGGGATTTAGTGTAAATTAGCCTATGAAGGAAGATAAGCCTCCGACGAGTCAAATAGGCCTCTACAGAGCTACCGAGTAGGGACGTAGCAAGAGCAGATACACGAGCGCTCCGAGGAAGTTTATAAATATAACGGGTGACGTCGTTAAAGGCTACCGTAACTCTTCTTTGACAAATTGAATCTAGTCTGCAAAAAATAAGGCTCCCATAGTTAAAATGGGGTATAATAAGAGTCAACGCCAATTTTCTGCGAAAACCCACAGACAGGCAACTGGAGGAAATAGAAAGTTGACGAAGACTGCCATAAATTTTCCCCATCAAAGCGCTGATGTAGTCGCAACAACTAAATTTCGAATTGAGTTGAATGCCCAAATTCTTAACTGACTCAACATATTCCAGCGTGGAATTATTCAACCGAACTGAAGGCAAATAAGATGTAGGGAAAACGGTTCTATATACCGGCAGACAGTAAGACTTGTGTGGATTACTCATTACCCATTGCCCATTCGTGTACGTGCTGTAGGTCATCATTGATTCGAGCAATACAGTCCTCGACCAGGCTTATGGGTCTGCTAAGGTACAACTGAACGTCATCGGCATACAAATGCATAGTAGCGCTATTAACAACAGAGGGGAGGTAATTTAAATAGAGGGAGAAGAGAATAGGTCCTAGAACCGAACCTTGAGGAATACCAGCGTAAAGGGGACAATGTAGCGGAGATAGAATTCTGCTCTTTTACAACTTGCTCACGATTCGAAAGGAAAGCAGAAATTAACCCAACGGCCGATGAGGAGAAGCCATATTTTGTGCCAAGTTTGCAGATTAACTTGACATGACTCACCGAATCAAAGTCCTTACTGAAATCGAGTAGGACCAGCACTGCTAAATGATCATTGTCAAGAGCCTTATGAATATCAGATGTGACCTTTAAGAGAGCAGATTCACAGCTGTGACCTGGGCGAAATCCTGATTCCCAGCCTGACAATATATTCTCTGCTCCCACATACTCCATTATTTGCGTGTACATAACTTTTTCGAGTGTTTTAGCAAGCAAATTTAGTACACTAATAGGGTGGAGATCACTAGGTAGGGAGGAACGAGATTTCTTTGGAATGGGAACAACTATTGCTTGCTTCCATTGAGAGGGAAATTGCGAAGTGGTAAGACACAAATTATAAATATGCGTTAAGGGACGTGACAAGTAGATCGCTAGTAGCTTTACGAACTTGGGTGGTAAAGCATTAGGTCCAATAGAATTAGACTTAATGGAGTACAGGGTCGAAAGAACCTCGGGGCCATCCACACAATGAAAGGAGAAACCCCTCATGAGAGAAGTATTCCTGAAAGTTGTAAACAGGCATAGTTGCAGCCACAGAGCTAGAAGCAAAGTAGTTGTTTAGGTCATCAGGATTGAAATTTGCAATTGGTGGATCCTTCCCATGAATACCGAGACTACGAACATTATTCCATAGCTTTTTCGCATGAAGTTTTGGATCTAGCTTGGTCCCAAAATAGGCACATTTAGATGATCGAAGGAGAGAAATAACTTTATTGCGCACTCTTTCATATCTACCATGAACTACACTGTCTTGAGTTCTTCTAAATCGCTATAGCAAGAAATCACGCTCAGCCATCGCCTGACGAATTTCATCTGCATTCCAGGGGACATTTATTGTCACGAATACTGCAAGTTTTCAGAGGTACATTCTGATTATATAAACGCAGAAGGGTGTTGGTTATGATAGAAACTTTACCATCCAGCGACTCCTCATCATATATGTAGGTGATTCCAAGAAATTCTGTTGCAATCGTCCGAAAGTGCCTGCATATCGATGTTTTTAAAATCCCGATAAATGAAGGAGACTGAAAGTGGAATAGCAGACAAATTCATCTCAAATTCACTCCGAAAACATATCTCTCACTTCATCAACCTTGTATCTCAGACTTCTCGCATTAATGGAAACCACATTCAAACCAGAGGCAGTAAAAATTCGGCACAGAGCTCTTAACTTGTCCATAGGAGAAAGATTAGCTGACATCACTCATCGACATCAGGCACCGACAGTATACCAATGCGTGATATATGAAACCAATGGATGGAGTGGTATAATTCTCAGATCCAAACAAAAACCTAAACTGAAAAACTAATGCTAAGAACTTATCCAACCAAAGAAGCATTACAGATAAAAAAAAATATATATATAAATAAATAAAATAAAAGGAAATAAAACAAAATAAAATAAAAAAGAAAGTAAAAAGAAAAACAAAATGATATAAATAGGAGAATACCTACAAGCTAAAATAACAGGCAATATTAAATTATTAAATTACAATAAACAATAATATCAGACATCTAAGCGTTAGTGGTATTACAAGCGGGGGAGTATTGCGGCGACTTTGGTTATTGTCGCTGGACTTGGCTCGAAATGCAGTAGCATACGGTGACAGTGTATGGTTTATTACAGATGAGATGTTAGCAAGCATTTCTCCAACATTTTCACTTGGGGATGGACGGCACACCAGTAACAATCGCATCACTAAGCCTGTTCCCCCTGCGGACATTCTCCAGTTCCGAACGAGCGTCACTGAGTTCGTTCCTCATTACATCAAGCTCCTCACGCAAACTAGCTAATTGGCAATTGAAAGATGCAATAACTTGTTCACGCTTCTGAGCCAATAGCTCCTCCAATTCGTGGAACCTCTCGGTAATTACCTTCGACAAGTTATTAGTCAGCTTTATCTCAAGAAGTTCGAGCGAATCCACTGAGCTGACAGAACTAGAACGAGTTGACATACGATGAGTTCCATTACCAGATTTGCTCTCCAGCTGTTGAGATTTTTGGCTTTGTTGTAAGACGGGTGCCACTGCTGTTGCCATGACTGAGGGTTTGAATTTTCAGACTATTGCCAAAGTAGAAATAGGGATAAGTAGCGACAGACGCGAACAAAATTGGAAATTTTCCGTGCTTTTTAGACTGAAAGAGGTAATCTCAGATACTTTTGTCTTTTGCATGAATGGGGGAAAAGAACTTGGCTATGCATTATTGTAGTGCCACTAAGACAACGAGTTCAAAACAAAAATTGAGAAAACATTGGATTACCCGAATGATAAAATCTTCTTGAATACCTTCAAAATTATTTCGAACTATTCATAATAATGTACATTGGGGTAACCCTACCTCCATTTTGCAAGAAAAAGATAAATTTCGCAATGAACAATGCACTAAAAGAAGATGTAAACTTTCTGTCAAATAAAATTCCCAGAATCCAGCAAAAGATTCTCCCACTTGAGCAAAACAAATGTAAACAGAAAAAGTGCTGTTCACATATCATGGGATTACACTAACAAACATTGGAATTCTGCTAAAAACATTGGGGACAATTCCTGAAATTCGTGTTTTCATAAAAGAGCGGGAGCATTTTATGAGCGTAAAATCAGAAAATTTCGCCCATTCTCTCTTATTTACGAAAATAAATCATTTGCCATTCCATTTCGTTGCATGTAATCTTCGCATTCACATTTCTTGTCTTATTCGTAAAATGTTCAAAGAGTGTTTGATTTTTGTTTTTTTTTTCTCTTCCTTCCTTCTTTTTCTCTCGCCGTGTACATTTAAATGGAAAAACAATCGGAACACTCTTCTGTGTCCTTTCTTTTATTTAGTTATTCTTTGCTATTGCTCCGTGTGTTGACAAAACTCTCACTCGGCGTACTAGTATTAGAAAATTTGGCTTTGGTGTTTGATTTACCGTACTTGGACATATCAAAGAAGAATAAGAACTTTTGTAAATTTATGCTATACACGGAACACAAAAACCTTCAGATTATAATAAAATGAATGCACGAAAAAAAAGAGTTAATCCAAGTCGTACAAATGCTCACGTTAGGCTAAATTACACGGAAAAAGAAAGAAAAAACTTCCGAGCTCAAAACAATACGTCTACACCATACGCATGCTGCACTACGAATATTACTTGGAAATTGATGACAGGGTGTGCAGGAAATTTTTTCTCAACACTCTATCAATTGATGAAAAGAGAATTTATTATTATTTTAATAATTTACACAATCAAAGTGTCGGTGCTCCTATGCCAAGAAAAAAAGGGAAAAACGTTTTTACATTATTGCAAAGCAAACAACGAAAAAAAATATTTGGACCCGAATCTTTCGGTAAAGAAAAATGTATAATCTTTATAAAGAAAATAAGTCGGATCCAGTTTCTCTAAATATATACAGGAATGTATTTAATTAAAAGTTCAATTATTGTTTTTACAAACCAAAAAAAGATCAATGCGATCGGTGTTTGCTATACAAAGCGAAAAAAAAAGCCTAGCGAGGAAGAAAATCTACTTTATATAAAACACAAATTGGAAACGAAATGCTTGAAAGCAGAGAGAGACCTGGATCGACATAATAGTGATTCGAAAGTAGTCATGTTTCCGCTTCCAAAAGGCTTCGCGTCACCTTTTTACTACAAACGAAAAATAAATTCGTTTAATTTAACTGCGACAGCCTGTTTCTTTGATGGGGAGAAAAATTACTTACTGTGCGCTGTGGGATGAGACAAACAGTGGTCGTACAAGGAATGATATAGCCAGAGTTGTTATAAAAATACTTCGACAGTTTGTACAGGACTACCCGCAGATAGAATTCGTAACAGTTTGGAGTGATTCCTGCATTCTTCAAAACAAAAACAGAGTTATCGCAACAGCTCTACTCCAATTTTTATCTGAAAACTGTCACATTAAATCAGTCACACAAAAATTTTCTGAGCCTGGTCACTCTCAGATTCAGGAAGTGGACTGCGTGCATAGTGCGATTGATAGGCACTTGAAGTTAGTCTAGATACGTAGTCTCCTTTCCTTAATAAGACTTCTAAAAAAATATCAGTTTCAAAAAAATAAAGTTAAGGCTCATTCAAATGAGATCCCTACTGATTTTATTGCATATTCGAGTAAAGGTGATAGACTGAATTTCCAAAATGTGCCTTTCAGTAAAATGAAATTTTTGCAATATAATCGAACTGATCTTTTTACTATTAAATATAAAATATCTTCACGATAAATTGAGTACAAAACAGCATCGATAATTAAAAAACCATCCAAAAAAATAATAGCAACTCCAAAGAATTTATTTTCCCAAGCTGTGAATCCAATTGATCGACGTGGTAATGTGAAAGAAGATAAAATTAATGATGTAAAGTGTCTATTACCTTTTTTGCAAGAGGTTGATCAGCAGTGTTATAAGACTATGCTTAAAATAAAGTAAATACTTTTTTCAGGTTATCGAAAATTGAATTTTTGTTTATTTTATGTTATCGTTTTTGTCAAGAATTGATTATTTTGTTACCTTTTTTTTAAAAAGAAAATATATTAAAAACTGATTAAAAAACATCTTTTATTTGAAATATTTAAAAAAGTAATTTAAGCAATAGATTAATGTAATGATATTCAGGTCTACTGGGGAACGCGATTAGATCAAATCGAAATACAAAACTATATAGACGAAAGAAAAATGGAAAAAAAATTTTGAAATCTTTTAGCAAAAACACGTAAAACAGTCGATGAGAAGTAAGCAGATGAAAGTTTTGGGGATTTTTCCTATCAGATTTCGTTGAATTTTATTCCATCTTTCTAGCATCTATATAATTTTGTACACACGTGCATAACTCTGTTTCATTCGGTACCAAAGTTTACGTATACGGCAAAAGGCATACATTTTTAAACACCTATAACTAATAAAAGCCTCATTGCCGGAATCCTAAAATTATAAATTTGGAACGTCCTTATATTAAGAATATTATATTATAAGTTTTAAATATTTCTATCGTACCATGTTTTTAAAATAAGAACATAAACTTTAAACACGTTTTATAGAAAGTGGTGTGACTGGCATATACGGCAAATCAATTCCCAGGTGACGGATATGATGATAAAAGGGTTTTGGTAATTAGCGGGTTGCTATTATCCGGGGATTACTGTATTAGTGCTACTTTTAAAAATTGACTTTTGGTCAAGTTTTTGTAGTAAATACTCCTATGTGGGCATCGTTGTAATTGAATTAATTCAATAAATTTAGAGGTTATCCACTCTATTGGAAAAGGTTTCCTCTTTAAACAGTCTACGCTGGCTGTTTTTATCGATGTAGAAGGTGCTTTAACAACGTCCTTCCACATTGTAAATTAATTGTACTTTTTATGAAAATTGTGATATTTACATATTTTTGATGTATTTTCGTTACATTTCATTAACTACATTTAATCTATTTTTTTTCGGTAATAATGGCACTTTGCAAGATTTGCTCCACTAAGGTTGGTGGCAAAGAGGCAGTATGCGATGGTATTTGCGGCAATGTTTTCCACGCTACATGCTAGAAGCGAAATACTCCACCTTCGTTTTCTGGGCAAACCACCTGCAGTGAATGCTCTGATATCAAGCCTTGTCACGTCCTACGATTCATGAAAAGTTTTTCGGAGGCAATCTTTGGTGATCAGTTTCTTATGTTCGATAAAATCAGCCAGTTTTCAACCAATCTGTCTAATTTTCAACAATTTTATGCTGATGTACACATATTGAATTGCAAGATGGAGAGCATTCTCAGCTTTACTGACACGTTGAACTCTAATTCGATTGCGATACTGCAAAAGACTAATGAAATATCATCAAAAATATCTCTTGTATCAAGCAGCATGGCTGATCTTCACCCTGTCGTAGCAACTTGTGATGCACCTTTGACGTCCAGTGCTAACAGCGGGACTGGTTTACTTATCATTGAGGATATCAGGAGCACTTTTAAGCAGGTCAAGGGCGATATTGGTTCCTGTTCGTCCTCCGTATTGTAAAATTCTGCGCTTTTGGGTTATATGGTTCATGATATTGGGAATTGTCTAGAAGAGAGTCTCGCAGCTCTGAAACTCTACAACCTTAGCCCCAACAGTCTTCATCTATTCAACAGGATTCGCATATCTTAACTCCTTCCTACTCTGAGAATATTTCCTCAGCGAAGGCGGGTCGTCGTCAGAGACAAAGGAACCATCGCAACAGCCCAAATCATATTACTACTGCCTCTACTGTTCGAAATGAGGTTTCTCTGGATAGAAATGTGGCCTCCATTGGCTGGACTTCATCTTCGGATGCCGCTACCGTGGTATTTCCGATTGTGGACGAAGTGTTTGATGAAGGTACGAAAGCTTTAGTTTCGGATGATCGGTATATTGCGGTCTGTTTCCACCCATGATACTCTGACTGTAATTGGAGACGTTGTTTCGCTGCGGCCAGCTAGGCTTCTAAAATATGTCTTCGTATCTAGAGTACATCCTGACACTACCGAAGATGAGATTACTAGACATATTTCATCGCGTGTTGGTACTTCAACCTCCTTGATTGCCTGCAAAAAAATATCTACTCGACATGAGCATAAGAAACGCTCTTTTTCTGCGTCCTTCAGGATTTTGGTTCGAGATAATCTGTTTCAGGCGGTCCTCTTTCCTAAGTTTTGGCCCCACAATTCTATTGAGCGTAAATTTAATCAAAAAGGGTGCTCTGAATCTTCTGCTAAGTCAAAAAACTTGTTGGCGAAATCTCCGTCCACAATGCCAATGTAACTGATCTTCGCTCCAAGACGAGACTCGCGTTTTTACAAGCTCGATTAACTCCTGTTTTTACGTGGTCTGCTTGACCGAGACATGGCTATGTGGAAAGATTGCAGATGCAGAGCATTTTGATCCCGAGTTGGTGACTAAGATTGCTACCAATCTAAAAAATAATTATAAAAGAAAATTATAGCTTTCCCTAAGGATAACAGTTAATTTTTCTATAAACTTCGTTAAAACCATTTCGAATATTTTACTTCGGTAATCATTCACTGAATTTTATTTCGAATGCACAAATCTCCAGCTAGTTGAGTTGAGTTAATTTAACAATAAAAAATGTTATTAATAATAAATTATTATGCATGTCCGACAATATTCTTGCGAAAGAATATTATTCTCCTGCGCAGTATGGAAAGAACAATAATTTTCAGGCATTAGTTCCGTAACGACTTGACTTACTTATGAAATTCCTGCGTTGAATTGAGTTGGAATATTTTTACTCGGTCTCTAAATTAGGTTTCGATTCAATTAAATCTTTGACATGTAAATATTACATTACACCTATACACATACAAAAATCCAATATGATATCGACCTATACTTAGCTTCAAAGGAGTTGAGAAATCATTAAAATTTAATCTCTTAACGACATATCTCTGATTTATTTTTGATGAGCTTCGGATCTGACTAAATTTGAACTTGTTATTAACTATTGTCAATTAGATATTATATAACGATGATTATCTGCTTTTGTTCACTTTGCCCCTAATTTAGGGCAACCATCCATAAAAATGTCCAATATTTGGTATTCGTTTTAACAACAAACTCCACAGTACCCGGGATTGTACTTTACTAAAATGAACTCCTCAAAACTTGTATTCATTTTGTTTTCAATATTATTACCAACTTCGACTTTATGGATATGAATGGTATTGGATTTGAATACATGTGCTTCGAAAATATTAACAGAATAATCTTACAGACAGAAGGAAGGACGCTTAGATTGTACACCCTTAATGTCACCACAGATCCCGAAGACATACATATTACTTATAACTTGAATAATGACAAAATGAATATGAATATAACTTTTTTGAGAGATATTGGAGAAAATATTAAATTTAATGTGGAAGTACAACTAAAAGTTAAGGGAAAATATAACAGTTTGGGAAAGGTGATGAATCTTAATATATGTGATACCTTAAAACATTCTTCGAAAGATCCGTTTTTAAGTTTTATATTCGAGGATATTCGTAGTCTTAATATGACTTGTCCAGTAGAAAAAGTAAGTAAGAAATTACCTATCGTAAACATAATTTCATAATTGTGCTTGATTTTCAGAAAACTTACTATATGAAAGACTACACCTTCCATGGAGACTCGCTGCCACCTTTAGTACCAATTGGAGAATATAGATTTATCGTAACCTTTATAAAAGTAGCTCAGAAGAAAAGAACTGTCTTGGTACATTTTAGTGTTGATTGCGCGGCTAAAAAATAAGTTCATATTTAACTCTGACTTAATTATATTTTGGAAATGTTAATATCAAATTATAAAGACAAATTAGCGCAAATATTCACAGATATTTCACGAACCAATTGTATTTGGCTAAAAATAAATGCGCGCTCGGATCAGTTTTTAACTCTTTCCAGCCCAAAATAAAACATAAATTTTTTTATCGCCTGCATTACTTCGTCATCTAACTCGAATTTGTTGCAAAATCTTCTCCGAAAGTACCGTGTAAACCGAAACCGTGTAAATTGAAATCAATTAAATTCATGTTTTTTATTGAAAAGGTATACGTCTAAACTACAACAATATCACATTTTTCTTTTCAATTATATTAACATATTTTGATGTTAAAAGTATGTAGTTTTTCATAAAATCGGCGAACCAAAAAATTAACTAGTATTGCTCTCGTCGTCGTAATTGAATTAATTTAATAAAGTTAGAGGTTATCCATTCTATTGAAAAAGGTTTCCTCTTTAAACAATCTACGCTGGCTGTTTTTATGGCTGTAGAAGGTGCCTTCAACAATATACTTCTACATAAGTTCACTGAAACGCGAACAAAATATGGAGGGAACCGGTTCCTAAAACACTGGATCGCCCACATGTTGAACAATAGAACTATCCGTGCCAAACTGGGCAGGGTAAGCCCAATAAAAAGAGTCCAGAGAGACATCCGTAAAGGCGATATTTTATGACTTTTATTGTGGGTGCTCATTATGGATGATCTCTAACACTCACCCGAATGGGGTACAAAGCAGTATATTACGCCGACGACCTGGCATCTTGGTCACCAGTAGCTACGAATCTGAACTCTACGGACTGGTGCATAACACGATCCGAACGGACTGAGTTACGGATTTCGAATTTTGCATTAATCCATTGAAAACAGATTTAAGCCTCTTTACTACAAAAAGGAACACTCCCAGATTGAATCTGTCCTCTATCGGCTCCACACACTTGGAACTGATGGACAGGATAAAATTCCTAGGTATCAGACTAGATAGAAAAGTAAACTGGAAACTACACCTTGAATACAAAGCGAATAAGTCTCTTCTAGGCTTCGCGATGTGCCGCAGATCCATAGGAAAAAAGTGCGGCTTAAACCACAGATTATCCTTTGGATCTACACTAGCTTCATCCGACCAGTGCTAACCTACGGATAAGTGGTGTAGTGGAAGGCAATGGAGCTCACCAATCATTGCAAGATATTGGAGAAAATTTAAAGATTGTGTCTCGTTAGTGTAAGTGGCGCTTACAAGTCAACCAGCTCGAAGGCTCTTGAGGTCATCCTCAACATACTCGGCGATTTAGCCCATTTTTTTTAAATTTCACTTACTATTGTTATGAAAGAACCAAGTACCAAATTTCAGCTCTCTACATGTACTCGTTATCAGGCAGAGCCCAAATGTATACTAAAAAAAGAAATTTTTGAATGGCAACCGAACACGAGGGAGTTGCTCGATTTAAACCATTTTTGAACTTGAATTTGGAATTTTTATGAAAACGCCGTATACAAAATTTCAGCTTTCCAGGTCAAAGTGTTCTCAGGCAGTTTTCTAGCCCTCTCCAATAGCGCCATCTATCGTATTCATAGCTATCCTATTTTTCAAGCTGGGAACCAACCAAACACATTCACAAAATTTCATTGAAATCGGTTATGTGGTTTCGGAGATTTATTCGGATTTTTATATATTAAGAAGATAATAAATAAATATGGCGCTATAAATTACATCTAAAATATAAGGCTAATAAAAGCAAGTTATAAAGACTTACAAAACAGAACTGATATTAAAACAAGTTACGAATGCCGTAGAGAAAAAAGAAAAAGATAAAAAAGAAGAACGAGAGTTACAGAGAAGTGATCATGATCAAGTAAATTACGGCGTCTAATTAGCAAACGGGCATTAGCGAGGAATTGACGTCACGTGCAAGCTGGATACTAGATGGGAGAGCATTCCAAAAGCGCGCAGTCTGGACAAGATAAGAGTCTTCCAAGACTAGCCTAGTAAAACGAGGAAACTTAACGATCCATTTCGCTGTAAGTTAGTGAATTTAATCATTTCTCGAAGGTAATGTGGTTCATTTTTTTTTTTTTTGTAGATTAAAGGAGAACACTAAGGCTCTCTTCTTGAGATATGTACCAAGCGGGGACCACACCAGCTTATCGCGGTAAGGCGAGATATGGTCATATCTGCGAAGCCTCCGAAAATGGAGCGTAAGGAATCGTTAAACGCCACCTCCATTTTACGGGTACAAACGCTATCAAGTCTAAAATCAATTAAACTTCCGCAAATGAAGTACGGCAGGATTAGTGTCTTGACCAAATTTAAGCGAGTTGCTTGTGGCAAAATACTGGTAGAGAGCCAGAGCGTACGGAGTCCTGAGCAAATTAAACTAATTTTAGATTTTGTATTATCACATCAGTAGTTCAAATATTGGTTCAATACGATACCCACATTTGTTACTTTACTAGCAAAGAGATAATGCTTTACAATCCAGAATTACAGGTGAGATATTACATATATGTAGTGGACTGTTGTGAAAAATAATATATTGAGACCTAGAGGGATTTAATCTCAATGCATTAATCTCTGACCATGCATTGATTCTGCTCAAACGTCAGTAATGCACGCGCGATAACATCTTCAAACAGGCCAATAGGTCTGCTCATATATAGCTGCACATCGTCTGCATATAAGTGAATCCTGACATCACGTCCAACTATAGGAAGGTTATTAATAAATAAACTGAATATCAACGGCCCCAAGATTGAACCTTGAGGTACACCAGACGGAAGAGGTAGTGAATCTGATAACTTATCATCCACCTTCACAAGCTGATGGTGATCTGAAAGACGCGGAAGCAGTAAAGCCAAAAAATTAGATAGCTTATGCAGTAACAAGCTGTGATTAACACTATCGAATGACATTGAGAAATCAAGCAGCACTAAAATGGTAGCATTATCCTGGTCTGCTGCTGCTCTTATATTACTAGTCAATATGAAAAGAGCTTGTTACTTTCCAAGTGACCAAAACTCTGGAAGATATTAGCTTTTCAAAAATTTTAGATAAGAAGCTTAGAATACTGATCGGCCTATAGTCCTCACTATGAGATTCTGGAGAAAGATTATTGGCAATTGGCAATACCAAAGCAGCTGTCCAAGTTTTAAGGAAAACAATATGACATTAAACAAGAGTTGAGGATATGAAGAATGTATGTGTCGATCATTGGAAGCAGTATCTTAATAAAAAATGTGGGATAGACAATCGGGTCCATTAGCATGAGATTTAATAGCATAAATCGTAGCAGGCAGTTCAGTTCGATCCAGGCCGTGAAAAGAAAAAGAGAGCTAATGCAACTGGTGCCACTTAAAGTAGGATCAATATAACTCAGAGTCCTACCATGCTCATCGTTCAATTGAGTAGTAAAAAACTTATTTAGTTTATTGGGATCTTGCTCGCAGTTAGCTTTGTCTTTCCCGTAAACTCCTGCTTTTCTTAGGTTCTGTCACAAAATTCTTGGTTCCAAGTGGCTGCTAAATTTGGTGATAAAATAACGACGTTTCGCAATGCGGCCAGCCATAGTGAGTTTGTTTATTATGTGTATTACCACTTGTTGGCGAAAAAACAGCTTCCATAGAATTTCCAAGAATGATTTCTTGACATATTTGGTCGTCGTGCTCTAAATCTGTCGTTGTACTAGAAATTATATTATCTTTATTATTTATGTTTATTGAATTTCCAGGAATTGTTTTAGATTGCCTTTGATCTTCGGATATCAATCGTCATATTCATATTGCTTGTCGCAACCACTACATTTAGAAACTTTAATACTGTGTCTGCAATATTGACAAGAATTGACTTTAGGATTTTACCTATGGACAATACATTTTGGATGCTATGACACTTACTTCCCCATTAGCGAAAGTGATTTTGATCACATTAGATTTATACTCTGCACTTCACAGTTTTGTATGAAGTTCTGTTTCCCCGGTAAACATAAAAAAATAGTAAACAATATATCTGAAAGAAATTTGAGGTCATTATAAATAATGGTCGATACTCATTAGGGTCATTCCACAGGAAATCGATAAAAATTCGCACTTTCCTAACCCGACCATCACCAATCTCGTTTTTTTTTTGCTGAAAGTTAAGCAGCTCTCAGATAAGAATACAACTATTTATGTATTTTTGTGCTGCGCCACATGCTGGTTTAATTAAAGGACTTTGAAATCTTTAAAATTCGACGATTTTTGTTCTGCTGAGTTACATTATTAAAAAAATCATAACTTTGGTTCTGATTATCACAAAGACATGACCTTTAGGTTATTTCAAAGATGAAAGTACAATCCTTGAGGGAAAATTAAAAAAAGAGATTCCTTTTAGAAGAAGAAAAAATTAAGAATAATTAATATATCCTTTATCCTTGAATATTTTCAAATGCATTCCCTTAATTTTTCCTTGCTTTATTTTTAAATTAATGCTGATAATGTTGTTAGTAAATGGTAAAAATTTTAAATTGGGATCTCAATGGGTTTGGAGACGAGAATTTCTTTTTTTCGTTTGAGGTCTTGTTTTTTAGAAAAAAATTTCATACAAATCTATTTCCTTCATCCCGTAAGAATTTTTCACCAAGGAAATAATTCTTTGTCTTCTCAATTTTGCAAAATTTGTGCTCTTTAATCAAAAACCACTGTTTCTTGTGGAATTGTCGACTAGAAGTCAAAACCCCTATCTCAATCAGATCATGCAAACTAAACTGTTCTTATATTAAATTGTCGGGGGTCTACCAGGTACCAAATTTCAGCTCTCTACATGCACTCGTTATCAGGCAGAGCCAAAATGTATATACTAAAAAATGACATTTTTGTATGGCAACTCTACGAAGGAGTTGCCCGATTTAAACCATTTTCGAACTTGTATTTGCAATTTTTATGAAAACGCGGTATACAGAATTTCAGCTTTCCAGGTCAAAGTGTTCTCAGGCAGTTTTCTAGAGCTCGACAACAGCGCCATCCATCGTGTTCAAAACTATCCTATCTTTCAAGCAGGGAACGCTCCACAAAGTGATACAAGCGACATCTATTGGAAATAGAGATAACTTTAGGTTAGTGACATCCTAGTAAACTGGGTTTGGAGAACGGAATATTCAGGAAGGTTCTAGGATACTCACGCTACTCACATCCAGGAGGCAGCATTAATTCAGACAGTGAAGTGAGCGAAGTAAACTATTTGAATTGCTATAATTAGAAGTACAGTACTAGCGATAACTTTAAAGAGTTGATTTGATAATTATTTGTGAATTTGTGAGAGTAAACAGTAAAGTTAAATAAAGAATGAACTTTTGAATTATATCTGAAATATTGTGTTTTAAATAACGAATTAAGGCCACGCTCGTAACAACTGGTGTCAGAAGTAAAATAAAATCGCGAAATAAAGTGGTGGCATTTGACTTTGAAATTGAAAGAGTGATTAATTTTGTGAAATCACGCAAGAATGGGACGCAAACTAGAGGAGCTTCGCATACAGGAATTGAAAGTGGAGTTGGGGAAGCGGTCATTGCAAGCGACAGGTCTAAAGAATGTTCTAGTCGAGCAACTTAGACAAGCTTTGATAGAGGAAGAAAAGAATCCTGAGGCATACGTTTTCGAGGAAGAACCAGAAACTGAAGAAGAGCCTGCGATGAACATAGAACAGCTTTTGGTTACTTTAATGACCAAAATGGAGCTTTCAACCCTGCACGTGAAGAATGCTCTTGAGGAACAAAAGAATTCTCTAGAAGCCCGTTTGGACGAACAAAAGAATTCTCTCGAATCCCGTTTAGATGAGCAGAAGAAATCTCTGGAGGAACAAAAGAATGCTTTTGAGGAACAAAGGAATTCTCTGGAATCCCGTTGGGATGAACAAAAGATTTCTTTACAGAATTGTCTTGAAACTTGTTTGGAGGAACAGAAGAATTTTCTGAAAAATTCATTAGACACACAAAATGTGAAAATTGAAGAAATCCAGCAGGAATTGTTGGAAGTTCAGAAACAAGTGTCGGAAGTTAAACAACACGTGTCGGAAGTACCACAAAATGTCACGGAGCAGCTTGATAACTTTAAAGCAGATTTGGAGAGGATAAAGCATCGACAACCTCGACACGAAGGAATTCAAATATCCGGTACAAGCAGAATGAAACCTCCAATATTTGATGGACAAAGTTCGTGGCACATTTTCAAGAGACAATTCCAGGCAGCTTCCGAAGTAAATGGATGGAGCGATGCAGACAAAGCTACAGCCTTGGTATTAGCACTTCGAGGTCCTGCGTCAGAGTTATTACAAACTATACACTTTGAAAAGTAACGTGATTACATTTCACCAGTACAGTCGATAGAATTACGTTATGGAGATGAACATATGCAGCAAGTATATCGCCTGCAGTTACGCAACAGGACTCAAAAGCATGGCGAGTCACTACAACAACTGCAGGTTGATGTGGAAAGATTAGCTTATCTTTCGTACTCTAGCGTAAATGCGGATTTCCTTAATGAAGTGGCAACAGAAGCATTTGTGAACACTATTGCAGATCAAAATTTACAACAAGCGTTAAGGCTAGCAGGAAAGAAATCAACAGCAGAAGCACTAGCCTATGCATTAGCGTATGAATCTGCCAGGCAAGCTTCTCGAAGTGCAGTACTAGTGAGAGACATTTCGGTGGAGGAATGTACTTGTAATAGAATGCAGCCATCACAGAGCAATTCTTCACGCGGTATTCTGCGATGCTGGAAGTGTAATAGACCAGGACACCTCCAAGGGACTGCAGAAAACGCCGTCGAATGGAATCACCAGAAGAGGAGTACAGAACAGAATGCCAAAAATGTCGAGCCAGGGAGCAGGCTATTCGGGGAGAGACTAGAAATCAAACAGCTACTAGTCGCATCAGCTCCCCTGTTCAGCAATCGGAGAACATGTAAAAACCAACTTCGGGGGGCAGAAGTTGGTTGGTAGAGTCGACAGCCCCGAAGTCATCATTCAGATAGCCCAGTTGCAGAGAAATAATAGCAGTCTTGTTATATATGGAAGTGTAGGAAAAAATGACTGCGCTGTCACTATCGACACTGGAGCTTCAAGATCAATTATTAGAGCGGATTTTGTTAAGAACAAATGGCTTCACAATACCACCAAATATTTACTAAGAACAGCAACTGGAGCCGCAGCACAAGTTTTTGGAGAAATAACTTTGGATATTCAACTAGGCGAACTACTATTTCCTCACACTTTCCTACTTTCAGACATAATGGACGAATGCATTCTTGGGGTATACTTTATGACCACATATAAAATAAATTTAGATGTCGGAGAACGAATACTCAAATATGGCAACATAGAAATTCCTATGAGACTAGGAGGAGGAACAGATTATTCTGCAAAAATAAGGACGATGGTCTGTGAGAATATTACTCTCTCTGCATTCTCGGAGACGCTAGTATGGACAAAGCTTATTGATGATATCGGGACCTGCCGATTTTATTTCGTGGAACCAAACCCTACAAAAGTTACATCGAACATCATTGTAGGTAAGATTTTAGTTAAAGCAGAAGGCGCAACATTAATTCCAGTCAGAGTGCTCAGCACATCCGAAAATGAGGTACAACTGAAAGAAGGTGCTATAATTGGAAATTGTGAACCCGTTTATCAAATTGTTAATTTGAATAATGGCATTAATATTAAGGAAGCAATACCTATACCAACTACTACTCAACAGGTTCAGAAACTTCTTTCATCTAGTGCCTTAAGTGAACAGCAATACAACGATGCCAAACAGGTGCTCGATGAATTTTCGGAATTATTTGCAATGTATGATGAAGATTTCGGTAAAACAAATCTTGTCCAGCATCGGATCAATACAAGAGATTCTAGGCCCATTCGGCAGATACCACGAAGACTACCACTAGCGAAACAATCAGAAGTTGCAGATACGATAAACTCCATGAAGGAACAATAGAAGAATCTAATAGCCCTTGGACATCGCCAGTTGTTCTGGTCAGGAAAAAGGATGGCAACACCCGATTCTGTGTAGACTAACGGCAGCTAAATAACGTAACGAAAAAGAATAGCTATCCGTTACCAAGGATTGATGACACACTTGACACCCTTTCCGGAGCACAATGGTTTTCCACCCTGGACTTGAAGAGTGGTTACTGGCAAGTGGAAATACATCCCGAGGAGCGAGAGAAAACTGCTTTCTCAGTTGGGAGTGGCTTATGGCAATTCAGAGTTATGCCATTTGGATTATGTAATGCTCCAGCCACATTCGAACGACTCATGGAATGTGTTTTACGAGGATACCTGGAAAACATGTCTGGTCTAATTAGATGACATAATAGTAATCGGAAGAACATTCGAGGAACATAAAAACAACTTAAGGGACGTACTTCAAAGGCTGAGATGTGCGAAACTGAAGCTCAGTACGAATAAATGCGCTCTATTTAAAAATGAAGTAAAATATTTGGGGCACATATTTTCATCACAAGGAGTGAAAACTGATCCAGAGAAGATAGCAGCTGTCAAAAATTGGCCAGTTCCAAAGGACAAACATCAATTAAGGAATTTTCTTGGATTAGCTACCTACTACAAGCGATTCGTAAAAGGTTTTGCAGATATAGCAAGGATCCTACATCAACTTACAGAAAAAGGAAAACCGTTCATATGGTCAGATAAATGTAACGAGAGTTTTGCAATTTTCAAGCAACACCTCTGTGGAACTCCAGTGCTTCACTATCCAATGTTGGGAAAAACTTTTATATTGGACACGGATGCCAGAAATGTAGGTATTGGTGCAGTGCTTTCACAGGAGAAGGATGGTCAAGCAGTGCCAGTAGCTTATTTTAGCAAAGCACTTTCAAAATCAGAGAGAAATTATTGTACTACAAGGAAAGAGCTACTTGCCATTGTAAACTCAACCAAGTATTTCCATAAATATCTGTACGGGCAGAAATTTATCCTCCGCACTGTGTCAAGATGCACAAGTGTCAAGATGGATAGAGCGACTGCAAACTTATGACTTTGAAATGCAACACCGAAGAGGACGTATCCATAGAAATGCAGACGCACTTTCACGATGTCCATGCAAAGTTGAATGCAAACATTGCGTTCGGGTGGAAGAAAAAGAAACAAACGAAACCATACAGCTGATAACGGTGGAACCATCGACAGGCTGGGACAACGAGAGCTTGCGAACAGCACAACGAGAAGACCCAGACATATCACCCATTCTTGCTTGGAAAGAAGACATGGAAAGACCACAATGGAAGGATATTTCGGAGAGGAGTGAGAAGCTAAAGAGCTACTGGGCTCAATGGAGTTCCCTCCACGTTGAATGCGGTATATTAAAACGTAAGTGGGAGGCAACTAACGGCGAGTCATTCAGGATGCAGATAGTCGTCCTAGCATCAAAGGTCAACGATGTTCTAGAAGAAAGCACAGTGGATCATCTGGAGGACATTTGGGGGTGAATAAAACAATTTCCAAAATACGAGAAAGGTTTTATTGGTTACATATACGAGAGGATGTGGAGGAGTGGTGCCGCAGATGCACTATCTGTGCTTCTTGCAAAGGGCTGCCACGCAGAAGCAGAGGAGAAATGCAGAAGTATAATGTAGGAGCCCCATTTGAGAGGATAGCCGTAGATATCGCTGGACCCTTTCCAGAAACGGATAACGGCAACCGTTACATATTAGTTGTTATTGACTATTTCAGTAAATGGCCTGAAGCTTTTGCAATTCCTAACCAAGAGGCAACCACAGTGGCGGAACAAACTATAATGAATTGGGTCAGTAGATTTGGTGCGCCTATGAACTTCATTCGGAGCATGGACAGAACTTTCAATCACGGACTTTCCAAGAGATGTGTAAAATGCTGGGAATAAGAAAAATTAGAACAACTCCTCTGCATCCACAATCTGATGGCATGGTAGAGCGCTTCAACAGAACATTGAACGAGCATCTACAGAAAGTAGTCGACTATCACCAACGCGATTGGGATCGACATATTCCCATGTTCCTAATGGCCTATCGATCAGCTGTTCACAACACAACCGGACAAACTCCAGCAAAAGTCATATTCGGAAAGGAGATGCGTTTACCTAGCGACCTCAAGTTTGGTACACCCAGAGGTGAACAAAAGTTACCAGACGATTATGTATCGGAACTTAGACAACGATTAGCTGATGTACACGAGGTCACGAGAGCAAAATTAGCAATAAATACCGATCGGATGAAGACCCGCTATGACTTACGTGCTAATTCAGCCGGATTTAATGAAGGTGACCTCGTTTGGCTGTACAACCCGAAACGACGTAAGCGACGTTCCCCAAAATTACAACAACATTGGGAAGGACCGTACTCAGTAGTGACTAGAATTAATGACGTAGTATACACAATTTTAAGAAGGGGGCAGCGTTACGCGCCACAAAGTGATACAAGCGACATCTATTGGAAATGGAAACAACTTAAGGTTAGTGACATCCTAGTAAACTGGGTTTGGAGAATGGAATTTTCTGGAAGGTTCTAGGATAATTCGTAGAGTATAAATACGACGCTACTCACATCCAGGAGGCGAGTCTAATTTCAGACAGTGACGTGAACGGATAGTGATAATTAGAAATACAGTACTAGCGATAAATAAAGAGTTGATTTGATTGTTCGTGAATTTGTGAAAGTAAACAGTAAAGCTAAATAAAAAAAGAACTTGTTAATGATATCTAAAATGTTGTGTTTTAAATAACGAACTAAGGCCACGCTCGTAACAATATCAAAAACGAACGAAAAAAAGTTGGGTTGGGTTTGTATCAAATGTAAATAAACTGAAATGAGGTTATGTACGGCCGAAAAGAATATTCGTTCGTGTGTGGAACGTAGTATGGAACGAAAATATACTTGGCAGTTCCGAACGAAAATTTGTTTCTCGTACGAATAAACATAAAAATGTGTTTTAATTGAAATAAAGCTTTAAGTATGGAAAAATTTTTATTGAAACTGTAATTAGAATAAATATCCAATATTTTATTACATGTATTGCGGCAAATTAGTTTAGGACAAGATTTGTGTTTTACTGTTTAGTGTTTTCGTTCTCGTTTTTCGATGTATAAACGGCCTTAGGCATTCGTAGGATAGTCAGCTGCTGCCGTTTGTTTTTTGTAAAGGCGATTTGTTGCCAAGCTGTTATCCTTGCCTCGTACTCGTCATTGTGTATATATAGGGGGCAAAGTTCAGCATACGGCACGTGATTGCTCCGTTATATCCCGAATATCGAATATAATGATTAAGTAAAATACTCTTACCGTAACACATACATAATGTCTATGTAAACCAAATCTTATTGCCTGTAAGTAGTCATCGCTGTTTGTATTACGGCAGCATTATTGTGCTCGATTCACCGCCATAATAATTTTCTTTTTCGATGGAAAAAATATTTCTCGCTTATATACCTCTTTCGTTCAATTACTGCAAGTTTTTCACTTTTTGTGTTAACTTCTTAAATATGTTTATTCGTCCACAGCTAGCAGTCTGTTCGCTTCTCTAATCAAGACTCGATTACCGAAAAAAAAACTCTCCTTGACGGATGCTGCTTCTTCCTCGGCCAGAAATTGACGGGTGTTCTGTCACAGCCAGATTTTATTCGCACAAGTGGGTACATTGGCAGCACAATCGCAGTGCGGCACAACGTAGATGCTGCTGCTGGCGGTCGGTGTACCAGTGAAGCATACTGCTGTCTGCAGCACGCATGGACCATAACAACTCATCAAGCAACGCTGCAGTGTCGATGGGGATGGGTTAACAGGAAGATTTATGGCAACAAAAAGTATGTCATGATCCAAGTTACTAAAAGGGTACATTTGGTATTGGAAGTTAACTATATTCAAGTCTGAAGCGGGAAACAGGTCCAGCTGCGAAGATTTGACGTACTATTACAGGTAGGATACTATTTACCACATTCAGATTCAAAGAAGATGCATGAATTAGCTCACAGGATGGAGATCACGACCAGTGTTGTTAACCTTCAAGCATAGAAGAATGATTCCTATATTTTGCTACGATTTTACTATGTTTTCATTAATGAATATTTTTATTTTATTTCTTGCTTTCTTGGAGTTGCATCACTTCGGCACGAAAAAATACAAACGTTGACTATTCCGATAAGGTGGGGCGCATCACAGTGGACCATCGATTTCCACAGAAGCCAATCTAACCTAAACCAAACGTGTTAACATGTTGAATCCTTTCCTTGATAACTGCTCCATATCGATGCGCTGGTGACTAAGATTGTTACCAATATAAAAAGTAATTATAAAAGGAAAATTCAAGCTTTCTCTATGGATAACAGCTAATTTTTCTATAAACTTCGTTAAAACCATTTCGAATACCATATTTCGCTTCGGCAATCATTCAATGAATTTTAATTCAAACCCACAAATGACAACCTAGTTCAGTTGAATTAAGTTGAGTTAATTTAATATTAAAAAATGTTATTAATGATGAATTATTATGCATATCCGACTATATTCTTGTGAAAAAATATTATTATCCTTCGTAGTAAGGAAAGAACAATAATTTTCAGGCAATAGTTCCGTAACGACTTGACTTACTTATGAAATTGCTGCGTTGAATTGAGTTGAAATATTTTTACTCGGTCTCTAAATTGGGTTTCAATTCAATTAGATCTTTGACATGTAAATATTATATTACACCTATACACGAAAACAAATCTAATACGATATCGCCCTATACTTAGTTTCAAAGGAGTTGAGAAATCATTAAAAACTAATCACTTAACGACTTATCTCTAAGTTACTTTTGATGAGCTTCGGATCTGACTAAATTTGAGCTTGTTATTACTTTTGTCAATTAGATATTACATAACTATAATTATCTGGTTTTGTTCGTTTTCCTCCTCATTAAGGTAACCATCCATAAAAATTACCAGTAGTTGGTATTCATTTTAAAAATAAACTCCGCACAGTACCAGGAATTTTGGTTTACTAAAATGAACTCCTCAAAATTTGTCTTCGTCGTACTTTCAATATTTTTATCAACTTTGACTTTTTGGATAGGAATGGTATTGGATTCGATTACATATATTGACAAAATATTAACAGAATAATCTTACAGACAGAAGGAAGGACGCTTAGATTGTACACCCTAAATGTCACCACAGATCCCGAAGACTTACATATTACTTATAACTTGAATAATGACAAAATGAATATGAATATAACTTTTTTGAGAGATATTGGAGAAAATATTAAATTTAATGTGGAAGTACAACTAAAAGTTAAGGGAAAATATAACAGTTTGGGAAAGGTGATGAATCTTAATATATGTGATACCTTAAAACATTCTTCGAAAGATCCGTTTTTAAGTTTTATATTCGAGGATATTCGTAGTCTTAATATGACTTGTCCAGTAGAAAAAGTAAGTAAGAAATTACCTATCGTAAACATAATTTAATAATTGTGCTTGATTTTCAGAAAACTTACTATATGAAAGACTACACCTTCCATGGAGAGTCGCTGCCACCTTTAGTACCAATTGGAGAATATAGATTTATCGTAACCTTTATAAAAGTAGCTCAGAAGAAAAGAACTGTCTTGGTACATTTTAGTGTTGATTGCGCAGCTAAAAAATAAGTTCATATTTAACTCTGACTTAATAATATTTTTGAAATGTTAATAAAAAATTATAAAGAAAAATTAGCTAAAATATTCACAGATATTTCGTCACGCACCAATTGTATTTGGCCAAAAATAAATGCGGGCTTGAGCCAGTTTTGAACTCTTTCTAGCCCAAAATAAAACATAAATTTTTTTATCGCCTGTATTACTCGTGATTCCAGTTTGTTACACAATTTTCAATTATTCATTTTTACACGGTGGATTCGTTCTCCGAAAGTACCGCGTAAATTGAAATCGTGCAATTAAATTAATGTTTTTTATTAAAAAGGTATACAGCTAAAGTAAAACAATATCACATATTTCTTTTTAATTATATTAAGATATTTTGATATTAAAAGTATGTAGTTTTTCATAAATTCAGGCGAACATATTAAAACGGCGAACCAAAAAATTAACTAGTATTACTCTCGTCGTTGTAATTGAATTAATTCAATAAAGTTAGAGAAAACATAGAACAAAGGAAAGAAGTGAAAAAATGTTTAATAAAAAATGTTGTTTTACTATTTTTCTCAATTTTTTGATTTTTTTCATTTTTGAGGCCATTCCCTTTAACTCGTACACGAATTTGTCTGCCTATTTATATATTTCTTTTTTACTATTTTCGACATTCTCGTAGACCCACTTTTCGTCATCACAGCGACCTGAAATTTGGCACACATGTTCATGTCGCGTGACAATTGAATCTGTCAAAATTTGAACCGGAAATTTCCATGGAAAACCTGGAAAATCGGGAAAAATCATTTGAAAATTTGATACAAATTTGATTAGTGATAAATCCGTTTCAGGAAAAATGCAGAGTTTTCCGATTTTTCCGAAAAAAAATTCCGGAATTTTCCGACTTTTACCGAAAATTTTCCAGTAAAAAAGTTTTCTAAATTATGCAGGATCAAGTTCCCCATCAACTGGTATCATTTCTATCTCTCCGACAATGCTGAAAACTTGCAGAAAAAATCGAGGAAAATTCATGCCAAATGCTTTTCCGGAGTATTTCAGACCAAGGAAGCGTTTGAGCGTTTTGCAACCTAACACAAAGTTGTATATCGAAATAAGTTGCATAAAGTTGCTTTTGTGGAAAACTCCGTGGAAAACCCGGAAAAGCGGGAAAATTATCGGACAAATTTTCATCGATATGATTAGTGATAAATCTGTTTCAGGAAAATGCAGAATTTTCCAATTTTTCTCGAAAATTTTCCGAAAATTTCCGGAATTTTCCGACTTTTCCAGAAAATTTTCCGACAAAAAAGTTTTATAAGCTAGGCGGAATCATTTTTTCTTCCGTCCTATTGGCATCAATACTTTCTCTTCAACAATCATGAAAACTGGCATGAAAAATCGAGGAAAATTCATGTAAATTTTTAAAATAAATTCATAGTAATAGGAAAAGTCTGTGGAAAACATGGAAAATCGGGAAAATTCATGTTATATCGGATCAAGTTGGAATACAGCTAAAAAGCACTGTTTAAAACTTAATTTGAATTTCAGAAAACCGTTGCAATACCTACTTCAACGATTTGATACTCGAAAAATTTTTGTTTTCGGATCGGCACCAAACATGACTTAAAATGTCGGTAATGAGAAGCTGAACAAAAACTTCCAGGCAACCATGGTGCTGACTTCCAATAATCTCATCGTAACTGCCTTCAAAATTTCAAATTTTTCGAAACCTCGGTAAACCGTAGTCCAAGTTATCGAAACTGTTCGGATTGTGTTCGAAGTACGGTCAGTCGATTGAAAACTCTCGAGTCGTATGGACGCAAAAAAAATTCACTGCGAATATTCAAAAATTGACTCAAAATAAAGAAGAAAGAAAGAAATATAAGGATAACTATAAGAAAAATTAAAGGAAAACGGAAAATTAAAAGGAAAACGGAAAATTAAAAGGAAAACGAAAAATTAAAAAGAAAGTAAGAAACTAAAATTAAATTAGAATTAAATAAAAATATAATTAAGTTCGGTTAAATTGATATTAGAAAAAATAACAGGTAAAGTTGCACGGATAAAGAAACTCTAAAATGGCTCGAAAAGAAGCACCTACGCATCGTGAGCGACGTTTATATAAATACAAGAAAAGCAATCAGAAAAGAAAAATTGCCGAAACTTCTGAGCAAAAAGAGGAACGCTTGAAAAAGCAACGAGAAGTTTATAAACAAAAAAGTTCTGTAAAGAAAAATAATTTTTACTCGAATAAATTTTTTGAAAAACTGGTAAATCAGTGTCTTTTCAGCCGTCATAAAATTGTTTCAAAATATCTCCATGCAGCACGTAATAACAATTTCGTTAACGTGAAAAAGGCCGAAAATAAAATAAGTAAAAAACGAATTTTCAAGCCGCATGAAAAAATGGAAAATAAACTTTTCTTCACATACAGAGTTGGACTCAGATTTTATTCGTTGACAATCACCGATATATTTCAGTATGATCAATCAGAGGTAATAAGTGATTTGATTCATGAAGAGAAAGAATATTTAAGAGAAATGTCCCAATCAAAAAATCTGAGTCCACCTCTGTGTGTGAAGAAAAGTTTATTTTCTACTTTTTCATGCGGCTTGGCCTCAGTTTTATTTGAAAACTCGTTTTTTACTTATTTTATTCTCTTTAAATCCATAAATCCAAACGGTTCTTCTTCATCCTTTTTTTTCTTTTCTTTTTTCAGCCCATTGCGGGCGTACACAGGTTCGATTCGCTTCGAATGAATCTGGTTTTTTTAAATTTTTTTAAATTTTTCTTAATAAAATTTTTTTTCTATTTTTCTCAAAATTTTTCATTTTTTCAATTCTTTTCTTTATTCTATTTTTCTTTTGTTTTTCAAGTCACTCAATTTCGCTATTTGGGACCTGTTGATGAGTCTTGAAACTTGTCACCCAAAATCAAATGGGTTGTGTGATGAAATAACAAATAACAAATTTTATAGCTTTTGCAATATACCGGAGAATCCAAAAAAATGCCTTCTTGAACAAATATAAATCCCAAGGGAGAGAAGAGCATAAATATGATTCAGCGAGAAATCAATAAGCTTTACATATCACAAAGTAAGTACTAGTAGCATCTCCGTACACCCTGTGGTTTTCGAAAATTGATATTACCCTAAATAATTAATTACTATATAAAAAAAAAAACTGAATTTCCTTTTAATTGAAAAAAAGAAAACGAAATTACTTTCCTACTAGCCCTAGTAGCTGCTATTCAAATTTTTAAAAAAATAGGTCGTAGGTAGAGACTATACTTATCTGTTACATATCTACACACATATAAGGCGGATGCAGAAAATACAGTAGTAACCACACTTTGATTGTAATCACATTTGACGTCAGGTAATATATCTGTGGAGCAAATATCCATGAAATCATGAGATTAGGAGCAATAGAAGTATAGTGCTCGGCATGTGACTGGTTGTTCAAGGTAAGCTATTTGAATCAACGTGATTCAAAGAGATCGATTCGACTTTAGAGTTGTCTCCTGTCGGTAACTGATAAATGAGGCGACATTATGCCTATATCCTGATGGAAGAATTTCCTACTGTGCAGATATACATATCTATATGTATAAGAGTGATGATAGAGAGGATAATAGCAAAAGTAATATCCTATTCCTATTATATGTAGAGATGATCCAATGGAAAAGTTCACCATTATTTTGTCGGATTAGAGTCGTCACTCTGATGGAAGATTTGTGAGATTAAAATGATTTTGTGAAATATTAGTTTACGCTATCAAATTATTGAGGTTATGCTCTTCAAGTATAATTTGTTATTAAATTGCAATAAATTACACTGTGTTGCAAAAAAAAGCTGAACTCTATATACTTTTGAAGGGACATAGTGTAGGTTGTATAGTTCTAGTGGAACTAAAAGTATACTTTGGGCTGCCATCCATCCGGGTGTTCCCGGAATTTTCCTAGTTTGGGAAGCGTCCGAAGAGCGTTCGGACTAGATTTTGTATACCGTCCGGGTTTTAAAATTTTATAGAAACCAGTTAAATAAAAATTACATTTTGTGTGTTCTGTACGTGTACGATGTACCTGAGCACATAAAGTTATAACATCGGTGACAAATCTATTCCATTTCATTATCGTTATCTTGCAAGTCCATAATCTTCAGGCTGTTCTCATTTATGTAATAGTGAGCCATTTATATTTATTTAAATAGAATCGCACATTCTCAGAACGTATCTGTTCTATTCCCCAATAATATATAGTACCTAATGTGCTACTCAAGATACATGTGGATACATTTTTTTTGAAAAGTTGTATGCAAAATAATTATGCTCTCTAGCTCTCTCTTACAGTCTCTGGCTCAGCTAATATTAGCTCAGTAGCGAAGCGAACAGTACGACCGTTACTTGTGTAACGTGCGTTGTGCGCCCGCGCAACCAATATAAATGCTCAATACTGTAGTGCGTCAATTCACGTAAGTAGAACAATTGTGAATACCAGCGTACAAATAAAGGAAGTAACACAAGTTGGCAACATTTTACGAGAGAAAAAGTTTACCCATGTAAATAAACAGAGACCTCTGTATTCATAAAAAAACAAAAAACAAATCATGTAAGATGCAGGATGATGGGTATAACCAAAGAACATATATCTTAACAAGAAGCTTCATCTGGCCTCTAAAAATTCACAAGTTGTATGCTTATTTGTTGTTTCAGTCGGGAGGTAACAGACGGGAAGAAGCAAAGATTTGAGAGCGAGACAATATTTCTCTGTTCTTTCTGATTCCGCCATCCCATAGCTGTACATGTACACACAGCGATGCCTACCAAGCCAGGCACATAATTTTATGTTTCACTTTACTGCCTAACTGGTTGTCGGCCACCAATTCCTATCCCATTCGCTCATCTTACTATTCTCCATTTTTGCTGCTGCACTGCAATGCAATGCAATGAAAATGAAAATTCTCTCAAACATAGTATTCGTGATGAAACCGGTTTCCGAGAGAAGTTGTAAAAGAATCAAAGAGAACACGTAAGACAATGCATGGGCATATGGAGGCTCTGGTACTGGTGTTAGCGCTTTGACGACCCGTCACTCGCCATCATGACGAATGGTGGGTTGTGAAAAAGCAGAGAACAATTCGTGCAATTTGTGAGAGCGGGTTATCAACATCAATTTGCCTGTACTATAAGCAAAGATCCAGTTCGTTGATCTAAAATTTTCATAATTGTAATCTTCATACGAGGAAATTTGTTTTTCGGGCTGCTATATGGACACATTTTTGAATATTTAAACCTTGACGTGTGGGTTCACAGAGGGAGCGACTACTAAAAAAAAAATCTCAAAAATTTGTTTCGCCCCCCTAAATTTGCCGCTCTAGGCCTGAGCCTACTCGACCTATAGGGAAATCCGCCCCTAATTGTAAGGCGGTAATACCAATATCCTTGTTGCTTTTGTGAGGCGAATAGTTGTGCGCGAAATAGGTATTGAACGAACGGACTAAGTGAAATGTTTTGAACATTCCATTGGTGCGGCTTAAATGTAATCCTACCGCCACTACATTTGAAGATCGGCAGAAGCACTTCGTGAAATTAAATTTGATTATCGACAGCGAAGCATTTCGTCAACTCAGAACAAAGTTTCCTGGATTGAGTGAAGCAATTTAAATATTTCAATTGATTTCGGCTAATTTTCAGGAATATTCTTTAGGTCACAATTTCTTCAGAAAATTATGCGGGACAACGATTATGCAATCAAACTGAGTACTGTGAGTAGTCTGAAACTTATTTTTATTTCATTGTGCAATAATTTACGTAAACGTTTCCTGTCATGTGCAGGCAACAATTGCCTCGCAATACAGCCGGTTTTGCTTTTGATCCAGCGGAGGCTTGCCTTTCGATAGGAGCTCCTGATTGTATCGTCTTTTGAAGCTCCGACTCGGAGCCTTATATAAGCTACCACCCCGGAGCTGTCTATTTCAGAACCCTTTTTCGCCAACTCATCAGCCACCTCGTTGCCTGGGATATCCCAATGCCCAGGTACCTAGTATAAGCTCACCTTGTGTCATATAGTCAATCCCTCAAGGCTGGTCTTGTATAACTGATTTGATTTAATCATCACAGCATACAGCGCCTTCCTAAAGATAGATTTATCGGATGTTACAACCATCTCCTTCCCCTCCCAATCATTCCTGTTAGGCGTTATTACAAAGATACCTTTACTAATAGTAAGGAAAGATGTTTCATAGTCTGTTTCTTCTCTGCAATCACTGCAGTCTATCTTCTGGAGTATATTTTAATGCTCAAAACCCGTCTCCATTCTCTGAGCCCGACAGCGCTATTTGCCATTACACTCCTGCAGTGGAGATCTAGCGGCAATAAATCAAGCATGACCTTCAGTATTGCTGTAGGCGTGATGCGCACTGGGGTAGGTAGTAACCACAGTCAATTCAATTCCAATATCTTAATTCCTATAACAGTTTAGACTTTTATATAAAACCACATCTGACACACTCTTCTGAACCTCACTTACATACAACAAACACGTCAGTGTCTTCATTACTTTTGGCATATCTCTAAATCTTCAACGTCAATTCATTTTTCTACTTTTATTGTATTATTTCAAGTATTACCTGGTCCTGACAAGTCTAGTAGTACCCTAACTCCGGACTATAGTGAAACACAAAAAAAAAACATACCAACTCCGATCAGACAAAGCAAAAGCAAAACCCAGAAGGGAATCAAAAAATCACTCAAAATGTTGTCCTCATTCAAAGATATCAAAAGGAAAAAAATATTAGAAAGCAATATTCAAGCCTTTTGTAAGCCCCATAGGATTCAAGCAGGACTGAACTGAGTTCATATCATCCCCAATATCTGAGTTCATTGGAAAATACACTCACTCTGCTCGAAGATTCAACAGAAATACAGAAGGAGGTACATACTATATGTGACTTTGACTAGGAGTTTTTCCATTGATGAAAGCCAACTACTACAGGTAGACTATAAAGATGTATATTATCTTCCTTTCAAATATATTTACTCTACTCTCCCCGACTATAATAGAGAAGCCAAAAAGTTCTATATATATATTCATTCTATTGAGACTGAAAGTTTTCCTTTGTATTCTATTGCCTTTGAGGAGCTAAGTAGGTTTTCTTTGCAGTCCTTTAGCCCACATCTGCTTTATTGCTGAAACGATAAGAAAAAGTTTGTTGTCTTTTAGTCCAAAGTGAAGCGTTTAATGAAATCGATGTGCGTATTACCAAATCCTACCTAAGCAGCTATTTTGATCCCTTTTTCGACACTTTTTTCGACTGTATTTTAAAGACTTAATTCAATTAGAGGCTGCGTGTTATATAAAAAAAATAGTTATACATGCTCACGGACGCACATACTATAATACAGATTTGTGAGGTAAATCTAAATTTTTCCCTTTTAACTTTATACTTATCACGAAAGTAATTTTTTAATCTATCTTTGTGATCTAATCAAAACTTACCGGTTTCCTTAAGGGTTCCTGAAATTAAAAGAGAAGGAAAATCAGTTAAAGATAAAATTAATTTTAAAAAAGATGAGTAGAGGACCTTTTTTAAGAGCCTATAAACTTTCAAACGATTACTGATTCAGGGATTACTTTGAAACGTACAAAAGATATGTGCATTCCACTCCGGCTCCTATCATTATGTTATTCTTATTCTTACAGATAGTGTGACTGTGAGTTCCAGAATTTCAATTAAAGTTTAGATCCTGGATATGGGGTAGGTTGCTATAGGGTATTATATGCAAATTCAATGCCATAGTTGGCCATGGTGAGTTGGATTTGAATTATTTTAATTTGCTTTCGCCTAAAGTATATAAGCACACTGAAATATTACACATAGGCCCTTGTCATTGATTATTTATTTATAGATATGCCCAGAATCATTGACGTCTTAGAAAGGAGATGTCACTACTTGTCTTTCGCTTGTTATTTCCAGCTATAAACTCTTAATAAAGTAGTTTTTAATGTCTGGATAAAGTGTTCTATTTATTTTTTAACCATTTTTACAATATACGCTGGAAAAATTTAATGTATACCATAAATTAAAAGTTTCTATTACATTTATTGCAAGCAGCGACATCTCCTATCTAAGACGTTAATGATTGATTGATTGATTGAAATAGAGGTTTGGGATCCCGACGGATTCCCCTCAAATCAAGGCCCACTGTTCACCCTCCACACCCATGAGCGATCGCTTATAGGTCCCAACCGGACTCTCGTATAAATTTCAGTATTAGACCCCAGCCCTCCTTGCCGGCATCGTGTAACTCGTCCAGGAGATGTGAACCAAAATAATCTGTAAAGTATTCCTGAGAGTGCCGGACAGTGACAAAGAAAGTGGGTTACTATTTCGGACTCCTCTCCGCGACCCCTGTATGTAGCATCATCAACAAGTCTCATCCTGTGAAGGTGACCCCTGAGAGAGGAGGGCCCAGTGCGAATGGATAACGGAGCTCTCAGGATTGGCTTGGTAAGTCCTAGGAGCTTATTCGATTGATTTGGGTTTCGTTTACCTCACAGTTCATTTATTGTTCTATCTGAGGGATCTTCTAACCAAAGGCGACTATGTTAGCGGCCAGCCCAGCTTGAAATGATTAAGACAAGGTGTTTTGGTGCAATCCCGACTGTATAGGGAGGCTCCTCCGAGGATTCCCTTTCATTCCCGCTAATATTGCTGTGCCCCGACACCCACTACACTATCACCCTGTTATTCCGAGAAAGGGAGTTCAGGGTAGTTTTGCGCTCCATTAATAGCTTGGAGGTTATAAAGGGTTTAGACACAGCCTTGACAGCTGCTTGGCTATCTAAGCAAATGGCTATCTCCTTGCTTTCAGTGCAAGGAGGTACCTTTTCGCTTCAAGAATGGCCTTGACTTCTGCCTGGAAATCCGTGGCATGGCTTTGAAGGGGCATGGCAAATTCAATCTCGGCTCCTGGCAGAAAACTCCCGCTCCCGCTAAATAATAATCAATACCCATGTACAATTTTTTGTTTGCCAAAAGCATTGCCATTGCCCTGCACATCGTTTACGAGTAGAAATAATAATGCTCTGGCCAACGGATTAGGTGATCTAGACAAATGCTTAGGAAAGATGTAGGCAAGTCAGTTGGCAATAGTGATGATCACCGCAAAATAACAAAAATCGAACGCTAGTAAATGATACCACTCAGTTCGCGCAACGCACTTGACAGAAACAGATGTGTGAAGATTTCGCGCCATTCTGATCACATTTTTCGAGCAGAGATATCTGAAGGTAACGCTTTAATTACATAATCTTTATTTCTGTACTTGTGATATGTAATAATCGTAACATTTTAGATTACGATTTAAAGGCCAGATTGTTATTATATCTTCAACTTTCTTGTCAGGATTTTTTTTCTCCTTTTCGTCCATGAAGGCAGGTGACTCGAATTACCTAACCCCCATTACTACATTATCTAACTTCGATGAAACAATATATTTTTTGGTTGTAGATGCCGAAAGTTCGTCCTAGGATGACAAATAAAAGGCTGTACATAAAGCTCATTGACGAACAGAATTATTCAATGAGGAAAGCAGCGAAGACCATGAACATTCCATTTTCCAGTTTTCAGGAAAGCTAAACACAACCTCGTCTCGCCCATAATACTGTCCTCGCGCCTAAGATGGAAAAAGAATTGGCGGACATAATAAAGAAACTGGCTAATGTTTTCTACGGGTGCACCCCAAACCAAAAACAAAAGAGCAGCTTTTTTCAACGCCGAAGCCCTAAAGCTGAACTGAAACACAATTTTAACACGTCTTCAAGATTGGCTGGTCGAGTTTGGTTTGATGGATTTGTTACCAGGAGTAATATTTATGTACGGAAGCCCGAGGCGACTAGCTTCAAGAGGGCTACAACTTTAAATATACCCGAAGTTCAGCGATTCTACAAGCTGCTAGAAGAATACAGAAAAAATACAAATTTCTGCGAAAAACGTCTACAACTGCAAGGAAACCGGTATTTCTACCGTCCAAGATCCTGGAAAAGTATTAACAGCTAAGGGACAAAGAGGGTAGGATCTATAACAATCTCGGAAAGGGAAAAGAATACCGCTCTACTCTGCACCATTAGTGCTGCAGATGGATACATTTCCCTAATGTTTATTTTCCCCAGAAAGATGATGACCTGGACCTTTGAAAAGGATGGCCCAACAGCAGCTATTTATAAATGCTCAGATAATGGATGTATCAATGAGGAAATTTTCGTTAAATGGTTCAAGCACTTTACCCAGCATACGAAACGCTCTGCAGAAGAACCAATTCTATTAATATTGGATAATCATGCGAACCACATTTCTCTGGCCGTGCATGAACTTTATATCCATATGCTGTCGTTACCACCTCATACTTCTCACCGCATGCAGCCATTAAATGTGTCCTTTTTTGGACAATTCAAAGCTTCATATAGAAGAGAATGCGACTTTTTCATGATGAGTCAACTTTCAGAAAGAATAACACCTTATGATGTGGCTTCCTTTATCAAAAAAGCATTCTCAATGAGCAAGAGCGAAGCTCGATTTAAAGCAACTTGCATATTTCCCAGTAAATCCCAGTGTCTTTTTAGATGAAGACTGTATGGCAGCTGAAGTCCATCAATCAGAGCCCATTGTAGTTCAAGATCCTGTTGCCTCTATTTCAGAATCGCCTCCTGCTCGTGCTATTGACTCCGTCTCAGTACCAATACCTACTGTTGCGCTAAAATAAGATAATCCTCTTCCAAGTATATCCAGAATTTTATCCCATAGTTTCTGAACCAGCGACTACATCATCGTTTCAATTCGAAATACCATCAACCAGTAACGCACCCAGGATTTGGCGCTGAGGGGGGGGGGCATACGTGTCCCCAGCTCTAACGAGTCGGAAAAATAGGGCTCTAAAGTCGCGTCCTGCACCCATCTGAGAACTTAAGGACTGCTATTGTAGATCAAAAGGTTTTATTTTATTTTATCGGACTTTAAACAGATCAAATTTTATACGTAATTTGTAAATTATGTTCAGAAAACTGACATTCTGGAAGGGGACCAGTCCCGTTCGTCAACCCTCTCGGCGCGCCCATGCCATCAACATCTGGGAGCCTGCCAAAAATCCAAAATTTCATCCAGATGCCTAACAAAGCACCTGCACTCAAGACAGGACAAGAAAAAAAACTGAATATAACGATTCAACACCGATCAAAGTCGAAAAAAAACAAAAGGAAGGCTAAAGCTGTCAAAAGCAAGGAAAAAGGAGTGGAGAAGAAAAGCAAGCCACAGAAGGTCAGTTTTGAGAAGTTTAAGAAGAATATTCTGCAGAAATTGAATGATATTTACTTCGACGTCAGACGTGAACACGGACAAGTTATGCCAGGATGCCGAAGACGATGATGCAGAGGCGCAGGTAACTCGTGTCTTGTATGTGGCGAATTTGGACGAGATCACGAAATATGGTATCGGTGCACTTCTTGTGGGCTTTGGCCTCATCCTGACTGTAGTGGGTGAGACTCTGCCCGCAATTATCTGTGCGATATGTCTTGATCATCATTGTCCATATGCTGATCACCATTGTCAACCGATGTTGACAGTAGTGATCGTACCTGATCCTACCTGATTTTTTTTTTTTAATATTTATTGTTCCAAAATTGATAAGGCAGAGTGATTAAAGTTGATCTCAATTGATAGTTGAGTAAGTACAGTTTATTATAAGAGCAAAGTAATAAAAAGTTGATTGATAAATTTGGTTTTATTTCAATTCTAGCTTAAGGGATCCTCATTACCTACATCTTCCCTACACCTTAACATCCATTCTTTCAGGTGATTATTCGCACCTAGGGTACCATAAAGAAATGTTAACCTGAAAAAATATCCAGTAAATGTTTAGGTTAACTGACGGTACCTATATGATTAGTGCTAATTGTACTCTTATGCACTAAGAAAAGTTTATTAATTTTGACTAATGAAAGTATTCGAATTTCTGTAACATGAAAAGAGAGGAAAGACAAAGTGCAGATGATATTGGGCATATTAAGGTGTTAAAAGAGGAAGAAGAAAAAGAAGAAGGGTACACCACCAATACACTGAAAAAAAACACATCAAGAACAGAGGCAGCAAGCTATAGTTAGACTATATATTTCTCTTGGCATCATATGAACTGGGTGAGATCATAGATGGCACAAGAGCTAGATGTCGCATGGCATACTAGAGCAGAGTATACAGATTGTGAAATGGGTAGTGCATTCTTGAATGGACCATGATATTTTTTTGATCGACTTCCTCAACACTTCAGATACGAAAAAATATTGATCACTCGACGTATACATCATTTTAAATATTGTGTTCCATTCCGGAATGGTACTGCATGTGACATCTAGTTCTTGTGCCATCAAATGGAGAGAAGGAATCTTTGTGGACAAGAAAAATATTTCTATCGATGATCTGCAGAAATATTTTCTTATTATTTCCCGATCTTCGGAAAGATCCACATGATATTTAACGTAACACCAGATGCTCAGTGATTTTTATTGGGAAAGCCTTAAAACGGTCCAGGGAATGTTGTTGTTGATCATATGAGAATAGCAATAGTTCACACAAGATATTTTATTGTTTTTGACCTTCCTATTTACCCAATTTTAATAGTATAATTCGAAATCTTTACGAATTGATCACTAAGATAATTTATGCAAACGAAAGACAGTTTAAAAACAAAGGGAGCCTAACCTGCTAAGCTGCTATTAAGAACACATGAACAGTAATCTTTAAGATTTAATATCAAGACAAATTTTCATGAATGGCTAAAATACACATTCTCATTACCTTTGTAAAATTGTAATATGAAAATTTTTATTTGTTTTCTTTCCGGCTATTTAAAGAATTTTTGTTTTTCTTTTTTTTCACAGTGAACCCAAACAGTTTAAAAGACCTTTTTTGAAGGTAAATATTTTTTATTCTACCTTAGCTGCAATAATGACCTGAAATGGCTGTTAAAATGTAAGCATTTACCTAGCTCATAAAATAAAATTAAAAAATTAATAAACACTTTCATATTTTAAAAAGAGAGAGAGAGAGGAAAAAAAGACGTGACCCTAATCAGTTGTCCGGCAATGTATACTCGTAGACGACCGGATTCCAAATGTGTGTTATTTCCCTATTTTATGATTGTGCTAAGATAAATGTCCATGTACCATTATTTTGTATATGCCTAATTAATTTATAAAAACAAAAAATCATTAACGTTTTGCAAATATAGCCGGATGCAGTTTTTTTGGAACGAAAAATAAGGAAAAACTCAACGCAACGTCAAGGCGAGTGAGGCAACTTAAGGAGGTCATCTATTCATAAGGATGAAGGGTTCAAATTAGTGCTGAAAAACTATTCGATTCCTGAGATCCGGATCCAAACTATCCGGAACTGGAACCCAACTATCCAGATACGGATCCGAACTATCCGGATCCGGAACATTAAATTAAATATAGCACGAAATTTCTTCGATTTGTTTGCTACATATATACGAAGTTACCCAATACGACTCAAGTAAATTTCCGAGGAATTCGTAAAGTAAATATTTTCTATTCATGAAATTGTTCTTCGCCGGCATCCTAAGTTGGGATTTTATTGAGTGAAGTTTTTTATTACGGTGACTATTTATTATTTATTTATTCGATATCGTATTTACTTGATATTTGTAGAACGCTTTGCAAAAGAAGGCGATACCAGATGTACTGTTAAAAAAAAATCAAATCCAAAACGAACTAACAACACATACAAAAAATTCGAAAGAAAGTCGATCTAGCGAATCACTGTCGGGTCGTCAATACGATTCGATATCGTGTTCCGTTTTTATCTCCTGCAATTCGCAGGCACGTCGCAAGCGAATTCGAATCGATTTAGAGAAATGTTTAAAAAACATTATATAAGTATGTTTTACTTGTGTGTATAAGGAAATTAATTATTTTCTTTCAAATGTTCAATGGTCATTCTTCGGATATCGCATAACATTGATACAACATTTAATTTACTTTACCAAATTTTACACCGATTTATTGACAGATATGCTCCAAATATTTCTACACACTGCTCGAACTATCTATAAAATAATAATTGACCACAAATCGATGTGAAAGGTTCTTAAATCGTGTGTGTATTGACAGAAAATTATAAGAGGATTAAAGAAGTGGTTTTCGGAAATACAAATACTACTTATAGTGACTCTGATGTAATTGCTAATGAATAATAGATATTTTATAAACACTCTAATTTGTATTCGTACATATTTACCTGGGGTAGCTTACTGCAACCTAGTGATTGAAACGACAAATATGTTTTTATTTAATCCAGTAACGATAGAGGATATACATATATAAAACTCTCGGAAAACTTAAAATAAAGAAAGACTACAATCACATGAATACTGCAATGTTTAAAGATGTTATGGAACATAATTGGTTCAGCTTTATTAGCAATAGTGTACTCATCATTTTTGAGAGCGATAAATTTTCAAGTAAATGGAAAGAGTCAATGGTGCTGGCAATACAGAAAATTACAAATTCAAAAAAGTCTGAAGGCCTAAGGCATGTAAACGTACTTCCTATTTATGAGATACCTACTGGAGAAGGCATCTCACTTACAACTGGAAAGGTATCTACAGAATTAAATCACCTAATCGTTGTTAAACATTAATCGGACTTGAGAAACAGTCACTCGAGTGAAACTGGTATAACTTGAGTTATAATATATGACGATCACATTATCATTGATTTATTCTTAAAAGCAAAAACTAGCTTACGAGACCATAGGAACATTTTTCTGGAAAAATAAAAAAAAAATACGGAATCAAAAATAAAAAACAAAATTTGTTTAAATCATACCTAAATAATCGGACACACAAAGAACGACGTGATATCTAAAGATCTTCAAACTGATTTTGGAGTTCCACAAGGATCAATATTAGCTACTTTATTGTTCTTAATTTATATAAACGATATGATCAATGGATGGATGCTTGGGCTATCTTTCTTTTAGACAACAAACTACGTGGTGTCTACAATTTTTTTATTTTAAAATATGCCACAATGTTTCGCTGGTGAACACTCCCGCGTCTTCAGGTGGTCTTATCGACAAGGTAACAATAGTAAGCCTTACGGAACATGGATATTACTAGGATTTTTTTTCTTTTAAATTTAACAAAAGGCGATACAATAATAAATTAAACATTTAACTGAACAACACTGTAATTAGATAAATTATTTACATATACAAATAAAAAATGGAAAGAAAAAACACACTACTTTTAAAAAAACACTTTTGATACCAACATTAGATCTCATGTCTAGGAAGATGTAAACAGCATCCACATTGCGCGATTAGTCGTTATTTCATGATACAAAGAAGGAATGTTCTTGGATAGTAATACGTGCATACATATATACACGTATATGTGTGTATAATTTGAGCGAATGACTTGATTATATGGGTTAGTTTAGATATGAACAGTACACCGAATTTATATGTTGTCGGTTCTTGTTTTGCGGTTCATTGTATTAGCTGTGGTATATACATATATGTAAGGCCTCCAGCCACATCCTCTTGTTAATATTTTTCTCCCTACATAGAATTATTGTGGCTGGACAACGGAGTCTTGTTGGTATTGTTACGAGCTACAAAGTGACACAAGCGACATCTGTTGGAAATAGAAACACCTTTAGGTTAGTGATATCCTAATAAACTTTGGGTTCGGCGAACGGAATATTCAGGAAGGTTCTGGGATAATTGGTTGAGTATAAATACGGCGCTTCTCACATCCATGAGGTAGTCTTATTTCATATAGTGAAATGAACGAAGTAAACTATTAGGATTGTGATAATTAGAAGTACAGTACTAGCGATAACTATAAAGAGTTGATTTGATAATTGTTTGTAAATGTTATAAAAGTAAATAGTGAATTTAAATAAAAGAAAGAACCTGTTAATGATATCTGAAATATTGTGTTTAAATAACGAACTAAGGCCACGCTCGTAACAGTATGTTTATTTTTTATATTAGACTTGTGACCTGCAAGCCGATTATTTTTAAGAAATTGGCTTGTGGTACCCACATACAGTTTTAATTAATTGAAACTGAACCCATGCATGGAATATTGTGAACCAGGTCTGCAGAATGTTCTTTATCTGTCCTATCCTTCACCTGGCTGAAACATCGCCTATAATGGTTTTGTCAGCTTTGAAGGCAGGACAGATCCGGTTATTTTCTTTTTTGCCCTAACAATCTTTTTCAGTTTCTCAGACAGACCTGGAATATATCTGACACTGCGATATATTTTGGATCTTTCGGGTTGTGTGGTGTCAGTTAGCGCATCAGTGACATTATTATTTTGGATAGTTCGGTTTACAGCTGGTAACTAGATATTTAATCTTACGTGTGGGAAAACCATTGTCCAGCAGAATTTTGTAGCTTTTCTTCTTATTTCTTTTGTGAAAGTAATTATCACTTAATCCTAGTGTTCTATCGACGAGATTCCTAGTCGTATTGATCTTCTGGTATCTCGGATAGTAGGAGTTATAATTAAGCAATCTACCTGATAAGTTAGGTTTCTGATACCAATCTGTGATGTTGGTATCATTTTTTCCTATTACTAGTACCTCAAGGTATGGAATCCTCCATCTGATTCGATTTGTATTGTAAATTGTAGTTTCCTGTGAAAACTATTGAAGATATTTAATGTAGCCGGAGTATGTTCCTGTGGCATATAGTGAAGAGATCGTCAACATACTTGACCTGATTTTGGGTTGATACAGAAGTTTAGTTATGGTGGTATCTAATAACACTTCCATGACAATGTCCGCCATGATAGGGGAGAGTGGGTTACCCATTGGGAGGATCTGCCTGTATAATTTTCCATCGAATTGGAAATAGATGCATTCTATGGTGCGGAATTGTATGATCTCTATGAGCTTATTATTTGGAATGTTTGTGATATCAGAAATCTGCTCCCATTTCTATTCTATGATGTGCAAACAGCAGGGACGGTTCTAGCTAGGTAGCGCGACCCTCCCCCTTCCACCCCTTGAAGACACTGAAAAATATTGCAGGAGATCTTCTGAATTTTTCCTAACAAAATGATTCACTGAGCAGTAAATGTATTCTACTGAAGTCAATAGAGAAACCAGGAGGCGCGGATACCTGTACATGACCGTCGCTTTGCTTGGGAAGTTTGAAGCAGTACAGAGCATACTCATACAAACTCGTTGGAAGGTTTGTTTTTAATTGAAAACAGCTGCCAAAGGGTCCTTGATAAGCCTTCGATGTAAAGACGGCTTCCTAGAATATTAGTCATTGTGCATTGTTATGGTGAATGTTATTACATTTAAAGCAAGAGCTTAATTTTTAAATAATTTTTTTTTTATTATTTCGTAAGATGTCATAGTTTTTATAGAATACTTAGCCCAAACGTTAAATAAAAACAAAGTAAATCTGCAGATTGGGAAAGTCTCAATCAGTATCCTAGAGAATTTGATTGGTCGGTCTGTTTTAATTCAAGGGATGTTGATGAATGCACATTTGAATTTAGTACAATTCTAAGAAGTTTTTGCATGCGTAAATACATTCAGTATTTTTACAGTAGTTCTTAACTACAGCAAATCGCTCTTGGTTTAACGATAAGTGGAACCAAGCAATAAAAGCGATATAGTCTGCTTCTTGCACTTATCAATTGCATCGATGTAGAGAACTGAAAAACTATCCAAAGAGAAAAATTTCTTCTCGACCAGAATGTTATAATTTCGGCAAGACGCAAAAGCAGCAAAAGTTTGTAGTGCCAGCAGGAGCAATTTCAGCAGTTTCTCTTGTTAGATTCAGTTCAAATTCTCCTTTTCCACCCAATTCACATCACCCTTGTATGTACAAGAGCCAATACACATCCGGACGAGAGATATGTTCAAGGTCTTTAAGGAGATCAACGTCTCCATATCTGCAGGCCCTGATAGTTTCAAGTCCCCGTTAAATAAAACCTGTGTCTCATCCTTGGCTAAACCTCTGCGTAAACTAATCTACTTATAATTTTTCGACAAAAAAATTTCCAATTGCTTGAAGACTAGCAGTCAGGTGTCATTATTGAACTACAATCAGACGCAAGAGCTGCAAATCCACTGGTAAGTATTATTTTGTTTTTCTAACTTTAAGGGTACTACATTCTATGTTATAGAAACTCAAAAAAAACAAAAAAAAGTAACGGTGATCGATACCTTAAGAAGTGCATCTGAAATTATTTTTCAAACAAGATGGTTTCCCATCTTACATGGAATAATATGGAAAGGGAAAAAACTTGGTTTAAGGAAAACCCAATTTTATTAAAATCCATTGAAGATAAAAAAATTCTTTTTTTCTCAATAAATAACTCTAGTACCTACTATAATATTTTCTATGTACTTTCAGAAATAAGTGTGGAAATAGTTGAAGTTCAACAGGGAATAGATGCACATACATGCTACATTTCGTGTATCCTTCTGTGGGTTCTAAGTCAATAGAAAAAGAATAAAGTAAAACGAATAACGTTTTCATTCACAAAGAAATTGGAGAGAAAACATCCAGTTATTAATAATTTTAAGATTTCTATTCCTTTTGCTTTTTTTTTTAATAAATTCCTTAAAAATTAAGTAAATAACGAGTTTTCAAACAAAACTGAGGCCAAGCCGCATGAAAAAGTGGAAAATAAACTTTTCTTCACATACAGAGGTGAACTCAGATTTTTTGATTGGGACATTTCTCTTGAATATTCTTTCTCTTCATGAATCAAATCACTTATTACCTCTGATTGATCATACTGAAATATATCGGTGATTGTCAACGAATAAAATCTGAGTCCACCTCTGTGTGTGAAGAAACATTTATTTTCTACTTTTTCTTGCGGCTTGGCCTCAGTTTTGTTTGAAAACTCGTTTTTTGCTTATTTTATTTTCTGCCTTTTTCATGTTAACTAAATTGTTATTACGTGCTGCATGGAGATATTTTAAAACAATTTTTAAGTCATATTTGGTGCCGATCCGAAAACAAAAATTGTTCGAGTATCAAATTGTTGAAGTACTGCAATGGTTTTCCGAATATCAAATTATGTTTTAAACAGTGCTTTTTAGCTGTATTCCAACTTGATCCCATATAACATAAATTTTTCCGATTTTCCATGTTTTCCACAGACTTTTCCTATTACTATGATTTTTTTTTAAAAAATTTACATGAATTTTCCTCGATTTTTCATGCAAGTTTTCATGATTGTTGAAGAGAAAATATTGATGCCAGTAGGATGGAAAAAAATGATTCCGCATAGCTTATAAAACTTTTTGTCGGAAAATTTTCCGGAAAAGTCGGACAATTCCGGAAATTTTCGGAAAATTTTCCAAAAAAATTTGAAAACTCTACATTTTTCCTGAAACAGATTTATCACTAATCATATCGATGAAAATTTGTCCGATTATTTTCCCGCTTTTCCGGATTTTCCACGGAGTTTTCCACAAAAACAACATTATGCAACTCATTTCGCTCTACAACTTTGTCTTAGGTCGCAAAACACTCAAACGCTTCCTTGTTCCGAAAAGCATTTTACATGAATTTTCCTCGATTTTTTCTGCAAGTTTTCACCATTGTCGGAGAAAAAGTAATGATGCCAGTTGATAGGCCACTTGATCCTGCATAATTTAGAAAACTTTTTTACCGGAAATTTTTTGTCGGAAAATTCCGGAAATTTTTTGTCGGAAAATTCCGAAAATGTTTTTCGGAAAAATTCGTAAAACTCTGCATTTTTCCTGAAACGGATCACTAATCAAATTTGTACCAAATTTTCAAATGATTTTTCCTGATTTTCTGGGTTTTCCATGGAAATTTCAGCTTCAAATTTTGATAGATTCAATTGTCACGCGACATGAATCTGTGTGCCAAATTTCAGCTCGCTGTGATGACGAAAAGTGGGTCTACGAGAGTTTCGAAAATAGTAGAAAAGAAATATGTAAATAGACAGACAAATTCGTGTACGAGTTAAAGGGAATGGCCTCAAAAATTATCTTTATTTTCGTTAACAGTGTCATAATTTAAATTTCTTTTTTTATTTATTCTAGAGTAGAGAAATTTAACGAAAATGCTAAAATGCTAAATTTCAAAAGACATTGTTCTTATGATTTCTGAAGAAATTACTTGGAATAATGGGCCCTATTTTGTAATTTTTCATAAAATAATATTTTATGTTATTTTGTGGCGATAAAATGCCTTCTTCATAAAAGGAAAATAAAATATTTTAAAAATTCATATTCTGTCGTGGTTCCATAAAATTATTTTATGAATTTATGTTATGTGTTTTATGTTCATAAAAGAACACGTAACATAAAATATTTAGTACATTCCGCTATGTTTTCTATTACTTTTTGAACAGGTGGTCAATTAACATTTGCGTGAAACTCTATCAAATCACCCACTAAATATTCATTTATGAAAGCAGCTGCTCTAGAGATACTTTGGGTCTAAAAGTGCTAAAATATGACAACTCCTGACTGGAGTTTGATACGAACCATGTCCGTAGAAATGCAAAGCACCAGAAAGATATCCATTCCGTTCAATTTTAGATTCCTAATTCAAAGTGAACGCAATGGATGTCCTTCCAGTATGAGGCTCTAGCTACTCGATAAGTATTTGAATTTGTTTTCTTAAAACGAAGCATTTTGGGTATAAATAAGTTTACAAATTACAATATAAGAAGTTTATTAATTATCCAGCCGGAAGAACTTTTGCAGCCTTAGGTTGGGCAACTCACATGGATCGTACGAATCGAGAAGATATCGTATCTGCATAAAATTAAAACCTAGACAAATATAATTAACTTTTTATATTTTACCATACCGCACCAGTTTAAATTTCTACAAATTTCTGACATAATTGTAAATTTTTATGTATGGCGGTGGACATTTTAGTATTTAATTAAAATAATTTTCGCACAACAAATGTTAATTGACGTATGTCATTTTCAAAAAATGTGTCAAAATACCTTTAAAATGTGCTGCTTAGGATCTTATGTTATCCTCCATAACAGGAAATATTTTATGTTACGATGCATAAAATAAAATAAAATTTCTGGTACGGAATAAGATTTTAGGGAATTATTTTATTTTAAGGCATAAAATTTTACCAACAGAATAGGGCTCAATAACGGCATACTTTTCATCGGACAGCGCAACTTTTGCCACGTGACATTCCCATAAAATTCTTTCGACATTTTTGGGAATATTCCACGAAACTCATTCTTCGGATAGGAAACTGTCCTATGAATATCTGCTAAAATTCCGAGGGCTTGGCTACTAGGGCGTAGAGATATAATTTTGAGAGGATCTATGTATATGAATAGTACTTCGTGCCATATTCTTCTCTTCTAAGCTTACAGCTTGTGGTCTTTACAGAATATGTACCAATTCCTGAAATAATTCACCATAAATAATAATTAATGTTACTGTTGTAGCTCCACCCATAAGTAAATGTCGGTAGTTCAGACAACCGTAACAAAAATCATAATAACTACTACATAACCCAATAAAATTTTATTTTTAAATTATACCCTCATCCCATCACAAAAAACATTTTTGTCGAACGAACTTAAATCTCTACACCTTGACTTATCTTTTCAAAAACTGTCGACTTAATTATGTTTATATTTTTTATCATCTCTAAACATAACAACAAATATTCACTCTTATAAGAAATGAACTACCTTTAATTTCCTCATAAGAAATAACAAACAATAAAAAAAGGACATCAAAACTTATCATCTGAGAGCATAAGAAGCACCTCGTTCCTTTTGTTGTTATTTCATTCTTTCTTATCCGATCATATGCAAATTTTCTTAAACAAAATCCAACATTTTTCTCTCTGTCAAGGCGAAATAATTTATCCTTAGAAATTTCTTATAATCGAATTTTGTTGCTACGATAGCATTTGTTTTAAAATCTCCGCACACAAACAAATACGCTACCACACCGGTACGTCCTGTATACGTATGTACATAAGTATGTAGGTATTACATGGAAAAACTTTCAATTTACATATTTTCAGGATCTAGTGAATCTTCCAATGTTCAGCACCTTTTTATTTTATTATTTTTTTCGTGAACCAGCAACGTGCCAGTCCATGGGGACCGATATATTTATAAGTATTATGAGCCTCTGAATGTAAATTGGGCCTATCCATATCAGTACGTGTCCATATTAAATGGTAATGGAGGTGGGGGAATGGGGCCTGTGGCTTCTTCCATAATCGTGACCTGTTTTCCAACACTACAATTCATCATATACAATTTGATTGAAAACCGCACATATCTACTATGCACACGGCCGACAGTATATTATCATACCTGGATTGAATCATACACATAATTACCCACATGTTTGTCAGTTGAATAAGTGCCTTATATAATTTTACATACATACATACTCTATCTACATACATATACGTCTACCTGTGGTGGCTGGAAAAAAATTTCACTCAGGTGAACTCATTTTACATCTATATAGAAAGCATAGGTATAGAAGGTATAACTTACCTACCAAAACTGGATTTTGTAATTTTATGAAGTGCTCATTTTAATACGTCATGTGCGAGGTGGAAAATTCTTTTGTTGCTGCCTCGTAAAGCTGAGTTTTAATTGCGTTTTAATTATTCACCCGCTACTCTTAATTAATATCAATTTATAATACTACTTGTAAAATATGGATTCCAACAACAGTTCTGTTTTTTTTTTCGCACGAAATTGGTGGACTTCAAGGTTAAAAGATGAAAATTTATATGGAAAAAACAACGGTGGGTCTGTGTGTAAGTTATTTAGGAAAAATATTTTTTGTATATTTTCCCATGGAAAACATTGATGAAAAAAATAATTAAATTTGTGTGTGTTTTTTTTTGCACACATCAATTCCTTTTCTTTTATTTACAGAGTTCGGTCATAATATTACATATTTAATCCCTTCGAAACTGTGTCAATTTGGTACCACACTTAAAATATATTTCCGTGATTTTGAAGGTTGTTATTTATTTATTTATTATTATTACAGACTACAGAAGAATCTCTTACAGACTAGGTAGAACAAAATTTAAACCATATTGAACAATATTATGGGAGTTAAACTACACACTTTAATCTTAAAAGTTCCTTAAGTTTTGATTTAAAAATAATCCTATTGTTAGTCAGATCTAAGGACTCGTAGTACTGGTTGAATTTACTTATTGGCCTCATGAGCTCCTCTCTAAAGCAGACCTGTAAAATTCCAAGTACAAGTACCAGTACAGTACCAATACCTGGACTTGAAATATTTTAAGTACAAGTACAAGTCCCGGTACTGGTACTTAAAAAAGTTTCAAGTACAAGAACCGGTACTCGTACTTTAAAATTTTTCAAGTACAAGTCCAGGTACTGGTACTGATACTAGTACTTAAGTACCAATGTACTTAAGTACTTTACAGGTCTGCTCTAAAGCCATAATTAGTTCTATGTTGTGGGATATAAAGCAGTTGCCGAGAACGGATATTTCTTTCCGGTGCATATGCATTAATCAAATACTTACAACAAAATCCATGCAATCCACCTTATTGCACAAAAGATTCCTAATGAATAAAATTTCAGCTATTTCTCTTCTGGCTTGAAGAGATTCGTTGCTCATAAATAAGCACCTAACTTGATAATGCGGACAAAGTCCTTGCCAACGGATTTTGTTAAAAACATATTTTATGAATTTTCTTTAAATAGACTCCAACTCGAATTTCAGACTGGGGATGCATATTCTAACAGAGCGCACCATCGAAATATTCAAAGATTTAAAAGTAAATGGGTTCGTAACGTCCTGAGAGTTACGACGTAGAAATCCAGCAGCTATGTATGCTTACGAAAAGTAAGTTTTTTATCAAATATTACCCCCAAATTTAGCACCTCAAAGACCCTCATAACCTCATTGCCATCTATGTCGTATCGCTGACATGAGCTACCAAATGACATAACTTTGCATTTGGAAGCATTTAGGCTAAAATGATTTTCCTTACACCACTATAGAAAGGCTATTTAATTCAGATTGAAATGATTTCAATTCAAATCATTATCGTTTCGAATTTGAGCAAACAATTTCATATCATCTGCATATGGAAGATATTTGCAGACAGAGAAGCTTTTGACAATATCATTGATATATAAAAGGAATATAATTGGACCCAAATGTCTACCTTGAGGTATACGTGACTATTCTATCTATTCTCACTATTAATTTGCGTTTTTTTAAAAAGGATTGAATCCACTCTAAGAGCTTAGACTGAAAACCTAGAGCCTGTAATATTTTTATTAATATCATATGATTGACTCTATCGAATGCCTTCGTGAAATCAATATACACGACATCAACTTGGGTACCATTTTCTATTGAGTTTATAAATAAAAAGATTACTCTTTTGGACTTTTTACCGGGTTAAAATTAATTTTGTTCAAGAAAGAATTTTTTGGGATTCTCCGGTATATAGAAAAAGCTAGAAAATGTTCTAATTTGTTATTTCATCACACAACCCATTAATTTTTGGTGACAAGTTTCAAGGCTTAGTTTGACTCATCAACAGGTCCCAAATAGCGAAATTGGATGATTTGAAAACCAAATGAAAAAAATGAAAAAAGAAGAAAGAAATGAAAAGTTTGAGAAAAATAGAAAAACAATTTTTTTTATTTATTAAAAAAAAAATTTAAATTTTTTTTTAAAGAAACAGATTCATTCGAAGCGAATCGAACCTCTATACGCCACGCAGTGGGCTGTTGATGAGTCAAACCAAGACTTGAAACTTGTCACCAAAAATTAATGGGTTAATTTTCTAGCTTTTTCTATATACCGGAGAATCCCAAAAAAATCTTTTTTGAACAAATTTGAGTTTTTGAGTGAAGTTAGTGAAACTTATTAAATTAGTTCCGGTAGATCTTTTATTCATAAAGTAATGCTGATGTTCGGATATTAAATTTCTTATAAGATGAACATTTTTATATTTGACAAGGGCATCAAAAAGTTTAGGAATAATTTAGTAATGGCTCGATAATTCTTAACATCATGCTTATCACCAGATTTAAAGCTTGGAGCTATATAGGAGCGTTTCAAGCATTCAAGAAAATTGACAGAAGAATTTTGGATTTCCACTGAGTTATCAAATACATTTTCAAAGAAACGTACAAAAATATCTCACATGATTGTGTGTTCGAAGCAACAACGTCATTATAACGCATTATCCTAGGGAAACCTTTTGTTGATTTTTTACTATTGAGAAACGACCAGAATACCTTGCTATTCTACTTTATACTGGATTCCATGGAATTTATGTATTGTTTAAAAAAAAACGATGAAGGAATTCAACTTCTATACCGCTTGAACCGCTTGAAATTCATATAATCTGCTTCCACTTTACTTTTTTATAATTTCTGTGTGCTTTGTTCTTGGCATTTTTGTAGCCATATCAAACCTTTCGAGAACCACTTAGGATGTCTATGATTAAGCAGTTCAAGCTTCATAGAGTATGTCATAATTACTCTGGGGTAGGGCTGTTAATTTTCGAAGCTCCGGAGCTTCGAAACCACTGGGTTCGTAACTATGAAGTGAAGTTGAAATAAAAAAAAAAATTATAATCTGCGCAAAAATTCCCCAAATATCGATATTTAGTTCAATCTGACCATAAGTGATAAAAATCGACTGCCATTTAGAAGCAGTCATTTTGATTTCTAAACATCTACCATAAATTCGTAATTAGCGACCCTAAAATCCCACAGATATCGATAGTCAAATCTGATCATAAATGATAAAGTTCATCCACTATTTTGGAGCTGCCGTATTTATTTTATGTTATATAAAGCTCTAAAAGTTTATTTGCATCCAAGTTGTACAAGTGTGGGAAATTTGAGCCGAAGACAAGACAAGCAGAGTGCGAAATTAGCGTTTTAAAGCAAATCATACTTATAATGCAATAAATTTATATACTCTTATCATAACCAAATAATACATTTATTCCTCGACAAACTCAGTACGCTCTTTAAACTATTCAAGAATTACTTCATCAAGTGATCTCGAATATTATAATTTAACCATAACAATACAGAGCAGACCAGACACCAAGAAAAATTCGTAATCCGAAACTTTGAAGCTTCGAAGCATTGATAAAACATTCATGCTTCAAGGCTTCGAAGGCTTCGAAGCATCTGCAAATCGTTCATGCTTCGAAGAATTCGATTACGAAACTTCAAATAATTGGAAATGAACCGCCTGCTTCGAATTCTATCAACAGCCCAACTCTGGAGGGTTATTGTTTATCGAAACGATGACCAACTTATATGTTCCTGGGATTGATTTGATTTTAAACATAAGAAATTATACAAAAGACCCTGGTAAATATAGGCGATCCAGGGCTGAATTAGCTTAATAGTAATAATAGACCTATACATACATGCCTTACAAAGCCCTACAAACATACCTGTATATTATGAATTAGACATTTTTAAAAATGATAATTAGAAGGCCGATTGGAAATTTTCTTAACGCTCTTCATCAACGAGATAAAATTCTATACTGAATCTATGTGTGCAGTCTAAACATAATAAAGTTCAGTGAAAAAGTGAATAATTGGAATTGTGACGCAGTTTAAAAAACCTAGACAGCTAATAGTGTGATTCCGTTTATAGACGGAGAGCTGGCGACCAAAATACTGACATCATTTAATAAACAAAATTTTCCATCCTATACCCGCCTAACATCGCTGAAAAATTATTCAAAAATTTGCCTGTCTTCCAGTAATAGAGGGCGCTCCGGGACGGCTGCGCAGGATTAAAAAAATCAGTTCAAAATCGTAATTTCCATAAAGCCTACTTTTTTGTGGTGTGGCAGAAGAGAATGATATTTTATGTTCAATTGTAAGAATGGCAGACAATTTGTCTCTCGCAAAAATGATAGCAGACGACAATTAAGATGCGCAAAGATGTGTAGAACGTACGTCATCCATAAATCTCCATATACGAAAGGACATGTAAAAATCTTGAGCCAAACACCCTGGCAGACAACGACAAAGCGGGATATCACTTTCCGAGCAAGCTTGCTTTGGAGTAGGTAGTTGGACCTACTCCAAAACAGCTTGGTCTTCTACGAAGACCACTGTGGTGCTCTTCTCCAGGAGACGTAAACTTCAGCACTTTGTTCTTTCAAGGATTTTTGGACACACTCTGCAACTGTCTCCCCATGACAAGCAACTCTACCTGTCTACCTTGACTTGAAGCTGGGGTATGCATGTAGAAGATGGGAGGAATGGACTGGCTCTTCCCATTGCTCTTTGGCATCTCGGCGAGAACGGAAGAACTCGCTGGCCCGTATGCCACTTGATGCTATTGTTCCAGAGTTTTTCTCTGTGGGTTTTCCTGAAACGGAAGTGATTTATAGCGCCTTCCCCGGTTCGCACTAAAAATTTTGGCCGACGGCTTTCTTCGTAATGAGGGAGCCGATCTTATTGTTTACTATATTGAACCTGACATTGAGTTAGAGTACTCACTTGGAAGGCACACCACTGTGTTCCAGTCCGAAGTCTTGGATATACCAATATGGTAACGAAGATAGCCCTTGATATGGAAATCAAGGGAGAAATCATTGCAAGCCTCTCGGATAGCTAGGTAGGCTTAATGGCTTTGGGTGCCCTCGGATAAAATCTGGGTTACTGGAGAACTGCAAACATCTATGGATAAGCTGTGTACTCACTACCAGTCCCTTAAGTGGGTTCCTGGGCACATGAGCATCATGGGGAATGAAAGCGTTGACCTTCTGGCCAGGTTTGGTTCTGGTTCTTCATTCCTTGGACCGGAACCCGCTGTTGGCGTTGCTGCCTCGGTGATCAGGTCTCTTATCGAAACATATGTTCGCATGAAACATCAGCAGTGATGGGCGAACCTGAGCACTTGTAGAAGTACAAAACTTTTTCTTGATGGGGCTAATTAGAGTTTCTCCGTTTTCTCTGGGGGCTCGGAAGGGAACAATGTAGAACTATGGTTATCATCATCACCGGCCACATCCCACTTTACGCTTATCTAACAAGGATGGCAGTCGTTGACAGCCCTGAGTGTCTGTCCTGCCTGGAAAGAGAGCCTGAGACAACCGAATGTTTTCTGTGTGCTTGTCCGGCCCTTGCGCAGAACAGGCTGGATATGGTTGGATCTGCCCTCCTATCTGTGGATGAGTAGAAAAACTTACCTCACAAAGAACTGATGCGCTTTATTAAAAGGACAGGAAGGTTTTGGTTGACAGACAGGGCAGAGTCCCTTCACGCCGAACATAACATTTATTTTCCAGACATAGTTTTTCACCATATGCAGGGTGTTTCGTCCATGGTGGTCCATAGAGCAAGAGGTGATAGTACTCACCAAGACAAACAAAAATGTGTATGGCAGGGGGGTAGTAGAAAAAAAGGTAAGAAAATCCGTAATTTTTAGTTTAGACCACAATAACTCCTGAGGAAGAGGAGTACGGGTCTATTTGGGCAGTCGTTGGAAAGGCCATAAAGTTTTGCTAACAATCAGCTTTAGACAGTTACTGTACACCCTGCACTTTTTAAGATACAGGGTATTTTGTGAATAGCATTATTTCTTAATCACCCTGTATCGTCCAAACGGTTGGTGTGTTCCCCCCTCCCCCCCCCCCCCCCCCCCACCGTATCTTACAATTTTTTGTTCGTCTAGCAGAATACTATCACCCCGGCTCTATGGACCACCATGGAGGAAACACCCTGTATGTAAAGCCGTAGGCACACGAAATTATCACAGAAGATATGCTTGAAGAAGAAATATATTTACATATGAACAGATAATCATGCAGCACTCAAGGGATTAAGTCTAAATTACTCTCATCTTGCGGTCTTAAAGTAATTGATTAATTGATTGAAATTAATAACACCACGCTGATTTACTTAAAACCCAATTTACCCCGGTAAAAACCCCTAAAGAGTAATCTCTATTTTTATTAAAACCCAAAAGAATGTAAGAGTTGAGAGCAAAAATTATTGCAGAGACCAACTTTCAAAGGTATTGAGTTTGTTGGCCTTGAACTGAATAATTGATGTAGTTGGAAGCTGAGGAAAATATAAAATTTCAAGCTTTTAGGATAAAAAAGTCTACTCTAGCTAACAGTTCCGCAATTCAAAGAAAAATGAATGAGTTTTATTATACTTGAATTCGAATAAAGCTTATTTTTTATCAGTGTATCTGAATCGATTTGAGTCTTTGTGGTCTTAAAATGATCACATCATCAGCAAGCAAAATAAATGCTATACCATAAATGTTTAGAGCAGCTAAATTCGGCTTAAATTTAACATTATCCTAAATACAGCTAACAGAGGCGATACACTATTTTTTTTGTTCATCAATTTCTCTCTCTCTTCCCTTCAACCCATCTGATAAATATAAAACACTTTAAAATCAACAACTATGCTTGATATGAATTTAAAAAACAAAGAGATAATTTTTAAAAAATTTTATTTCATTATTATTTGCGCAAACTTTTTGCATATAACGAACATACCTTCGACGAGCCCATATATGCATAGAGCTTCCCACAGAATGGTAGCCAAAACATAATACCACAGCTCTTTCAGGTACTGTCCTTATATGGTTAGTGAGGAGACCAAGAACAATGCCGCTGTTGGATATTGCATTTCCTCCGAAAATTATCAACAATAGCAAATATTTATCTTCCACATATTCAGCGAAACTACTATGCAGTGGCAGCAGCCTTCCAACGTTGACTTCGAATGTTTATACATAAATGTCAGCAAAGTTTCCTGCATTGTTCCGTGTTGTCTGTATACAGCGCGATAAGGCCTTACATATGCACTTCGACTTCGATTTTTAACTTCTACACTGCAGAGAGGCAACTTCCTGTTTCCCAAAGTCGCGTCGTCGGCAGGTAAGTATGTAAATATTTTATATTCATGGGGATAGGCCAATTGGGAGCAGGAATTTGTATAACCCTCTAGAGAAATCGTTACTTTGTGCCTGGTGCCTTTGTATCCATGTTGAACTTCAAAGGCATTATTGCGGAAGGATTACATTTAGCATGAAGAAGGAGCTTGTTAGTCTTGAAATATTCAACGCCTTTTTGCTAGCTGTTTGAATCTTTAATCTCTGGGATTACAGACACTACCACATGTGTCGTCGTCGTGTAGTCGTCATCATTGTTATACAGAATTTGGATGAAGGATATGTTAAAGTATTAATTTTGAATTTGAAATGAATATTTTTTTACTTTTATGTATTTCTTGATGATACAGTATATTGAGTTCTGTTTATCGTTTGAATTATTTTATTTTCATTTAGTTGCGGGTAAATTTAATTTGAATCATTTGATTGTAATTTGCACCTTATCTTATTATCTGTCTAAATTCTTTATTGATTTTTCAAACAATTCTCCTACTTATCTATGTAACATCTGAAAATATATTGTTTTCTCGAATTCTGATGGAATGAAATTTAAAAATATATTTTAAGACTATTGAGGCGTTTCCTCTACAAATTTTAAGTATTACAAGCAGTGACACCTATCAGATGTTCATAAACATCAGCAATAAATAAAACCTCTGGTTTGTTCATTCACTTATTTTTTTTTAACATAATTCAAATCTTTCAAACTATCAATTCGAAAGAACATTATGAAAAGCAGGAGAAAAAAAAGTATCCACAAACTCAAATTTTTAATGAAAATAAAACCCTTCATTCATTTGTGTGCCATCTATTGTTGCCTAGTAAAACTATAACCACAATTTTCATGAAGTGGAAATTTGTTTGTTTTTTTATTAATTTTCAACGCATTTTTAATAATCAAAAACAATACAGCGTAGAGTAAAATTCGAACTTTGAAATTAATCGTAACAAATCGTCATAACAACGCCAAATCAATAACGAACTTCGGAATTAATATAACAAAATACCATAGCAACGCCAAATCGCATGCTTATCGTTGTCAAAATAATAAATTCAAAAAAGGAGACCCCTGTTGCACCATCAGATTGCTTCGAAACTAGATAAAAAGATACGTAGTTTTTTGGTTTTTAAATCATGAAGTATGCAAAAAATACCTCTTGTTTTTTATTAGCACTCATAAAAAAATATTAAATCAGCAAATAACATTAAAACATGTTAGTTATGCTAAAAAGAAGTATGGAGCTTTTTCCACGCCATCTACATGATAGTAGTTCGAAATTCCACTTTTTAAGCTTTCGGAAATGCCAGCTTGAAATTAGAATAGAACCTATTTTCATGCAGGTCCACTCTGCGCTACTCTGAGCCAAACAGGGATAGTCATATGCACTACTGCGTGCGAAAAAAAGGATGCCAGTTGCCGCTCTACGCTATCCTACTCCACTCTGCATTGTGAATCCGGCATTAAGATTGTTTTTGTTTTTCTTTTCAAAAAAGAAACAAAGCATAAAAAAAATTATGGGGAGTACTGAATGTATTTTATCAAGTGTGTACTTGTCCGCCTGATTACTTCAAATAGTTCTTTGTGCAATTTATATTGTACATATATATATATGTATATTGTCTGAAATATCGCATAATTATTCTAGTGTTATTGTGACTGGCGAATTCGTCGGCATGATTTTTCAGCCGACCAATTTCTGCATATTCTTGCTACCTTGCACTTAACTCATATCGCACATACTTCAACGCAACAAATCCGTCACTATTTGATTTGGTTTTTAGTTCTGACGTTACCAAAACTAATTTTTAAGATCAGCTATGCCAATTTAAAAAATTTTAATCATGATATTTAATTTTTTTCGTATGACATCCCGTTAAACCCTGAATCACCTCACAGATTTTTTTATTGTGATTATAAAAATATCAACGTTAACGCTTTATCCGAAGAGTGAGTCCTTTTACCTTAGCACTCTATATGTGATTGTTCATCTGCCGATGAGCAAACCAATATACTTTTCTCATCTCTGACCTATTTATATCACAAATATGTGACGTTAAAAAATTCAGTCTAACAGAACGTGAGTTTTTTTTATCGTCGCTATATGAGTACTAAAACTCATCACGATCGTTCTCCTTCTGATTTTAGACCTATAAGCATCCTATGCTTTTTATCGAAAGTACTGGAGAAGCTAATGAATAGACAATTAGTTGAGCATCTGGATTCGAGGGAGCTCCTAAGCAAATGACAGTCTGGCTTTCGTCGTTACCATAGCTGCGAAACCGGAGTACTGTGATAATATTTCGTTTTCACAAATTAGTTATGGAAGTCTCTTATCCTGGCCAAATAGCGCGTCTCTGGAATAGTTTTCCCCCTAGTTATCAAAACGCGCGATATTTCGGTGCATTTAAGAATCTCATAAGGATCTACGCTTTTATCTCATTTTCTATCCATCGGTTTGTTTGCCCGTCTGTCCGTCTGTCCGTCTATCCGTCCGTTTGTCAATCCGTCCGTCCGCCAGCCCACCAGTCCGTCTGCCCGTCTGTCCATCTCTCCGTCTGTACGTCTGTCTGTCCATCTGTCCAGCTGTGTGTTGGTCTGTCTGTCTGTCCTTCTTTCCGTCTGGCCGTCTTTCCGTCTGGCCGTCTTTCCGTCTGTCCGTGTATCCGTCTGTCCATCTGTCTGTTCGTCCGCCCATCCTCTTTATAACTTGAGAACATATTGACGTAAAGAGCTGACATTTTGTACACTGTCCGACAAATTGTTTTGGAAAACCACTTTAAAATAAAACTTGGATAAATTACATACGGTCAGTCTGCATTCTTTTAAGGAATCGTAAGAATTAGTCTTAGACCAATTCTAGCTTTTTTCTTATCATGAGTTATTCATAGGTACCGGACATGGACATCCTGTATAAAAAAATCTTTTGTCATTTTCGAATTTTTTCATACATTGACTTCCAAAAGTAAATACATAGAACAAATAGAAATAGAACAAAACCCATACCTACATAGTTAGAAATATGTACACATCTCCAATGTGCGAGCCTGCAAGCCAATTGCATTCGCTTCATGAAATTAAATGAATTGGTTTAGTGTTCATGAAGGACGACACTAGGCGAATTGGTAAATGTAATGTCCAATGTGGCATGGGTTCATAAATTTTCCTCTTTTAGGATACTACCAGGTAGAGTGTATGTAATTGGGATGGTGCTTTTAGCGTCCATTTCATGGTAAGCTTACTTAAATATGACCTTTATGTCAGTATGTTGTGCTACAAGCCGCAAGCTATAACAAAACCCAGCCATAATTGTAGAATGTAAATCGAAACATTAAAGTTAAGTTGTATCATATGTATGTTGGTATGTACGCCACGAATAGTAAATGCTAATTAATTAAATTCAATGCTAATTTAAGGATGATTGATTGTACATACATCACTTCTCTATGTGCGGAGATAATAAGAAAAAATCATTTCAATTCAAGGGCGGTGTTTAAACAGGGGCGAATTAAGACTTTTTTTTGCCCCTGGGCGATCAAAACCATTTTGCCCTTTCCTGCACCATTCCTTCAATTTTTTAATATGAAGAAACTTAAAGAAAGAGAAAAAAACTTATGTTTTCTATTAAGAAATTCAAGACGATATTTGTAACTAATACTGATACAAGACTATAGATTTGAATACCATCTAGATTTGATATGAACTAGAACTCAACATTCGGAAAAATGCTTATGCAAATCAAGAATTTTTTCTTTGTTTTAATTATACAAATCTATTTATAATTTCATCCTCTGAAATAGAGCTCAAACGGGAATGTCCATTTTAGGCCCGATACCTCCAGACATGAGAGATGTCTTAAACGATGCATTGTGATACTCTGATACTCTTCTATCTACCGGGGGAAAGCTGGGGGATATGGTTAAAAATTCGATCTAGTACATTTTGAAAAATCTAGTACAGAACCGAATTCCTTAGGTCCTGAGAAGAAGTTTAAGTACCCACACTACGGAGGCTTAAATAGCTATTTACAGTCATCCCAATACTCACTTTTTTAGTATATCCCCTCTTTTCTATTCGAACTGAGGTACTAGATTTTCGTACTAAATTTTCGCACTGGATAGGGTTATGTCCAACTCGAAAACGGGTTTCACTGTTCGCCTCAGCTCATTACCAGTTACAATTCATAGGAGAAAATTTGTCTCTGCATTCTTTTAGGAAGGGAACCCCGCAAGGGGGGGGGGTGGTTCCAATACCACATATTGCATATCAACTTTAAGATCTCGCCGAGTACTATCGGGTAGTGTACTTTTTCTTTCTTGGGACGTTTTTGCTACCGGACCCATTTTCATGCACTTGGGTCACAAATACCCCAGCATACATTTTGCATATATTTTTGCAGTTCTTTTTTCCATGCTCTGATGTGAACATTTTTCTCATAGGAAGTCATTTTCCACGACGCACCAATTCCGTACAATCACGAGAAGTAGAAAAGTGCACTTTTTCAACCAATAAAGTCGCTCAAGCTACATCCGATCGCCAAAGCTTTCCTCCGCCTAATTGAAAACATTGTTAATAAAATATGTTCAGAGCATCATAATGCATCATTTCAGATATCTCTCATGCCTCGAAGTGTCGGGCCTAATCTTGTATGAAAATTGGGCATTCTCTTTCATGAGAAACATTGATTAGTGCCACATAACTTGTTTTCTCATCTGAATGTATTTTTCTGAGTTAATCTTTAATCCTTCTTAATGTGGAAAAAAACCTCTCTCTAGGGGTGTTGGTAGATGAAAAGCAGAGATAAATTCTCAGTACTATCTCGATATTAGAAAACGTCGAGATCAGTTTCTCAGGTTTTAAACTTTTTAGAAGTTCTCCCAAATATAGGCTGCCATTATGACCTTTACGAATCAAAAAATATTTTTGGTTCTCTTAAAGTGTTTAGAATAGTTTTCTTTATGTCTGAAGCTTTATCTCCGGCTCTGCTTATGAATTTCACAAAACTTTCAGCCTCTTTACCATTCTGATCGGCGTATCTAATTATGAAAGCCAACTGATCTGTTCATGATGATATATCAGGGGTTGAATCAACCCCTATTGCATAATATTTACATTTTTTTATTTCAATTCCTATCTTTTCCTTGATCTTTTTTCCGTAAATCGTCGTATATAGTTTTTGAAATATAAGATACATTTCCTCATCTTTGGTTGGCCTTTAACTCCAGATGATATTTCAAAAAAGGATCAAATTAGGCAATTAACTCTAGCGTTGCTAAATAATTTCTTGATTGTTCTTCACCCAAATGTTCTATCCTTCCTCTGAATGCCAGTTCTAATTGAGATAAAAATTTCACTGGTGGTAGAATCCTCTTTAAAACATTCTTCCAGAAACCCTCTTCACGCAAGCTTTGTCTTTCTAGAGTATGTTATTCATAAACTATCTTTGAATTTTTGAAGTCAAGCTGATCTACATCTTGAATTGAATATGATTTTATAATCTTATCAATTTGTTGCTAGCGCTCCACGTTGCAGGATCAAATTGGTCAAAATCAGAATAGTCATAATCTTCTTCAATTTGAGATACAAATGTTTCCGTGTTAGTTGGGTTGATTTTCTCTGCTTCTTTGGGCCGGGGCTGGTCGCACAGCCTTAGCTTCATTGGATATTGTCCAAAAGAGAGCCTGCAAGCTCATTGGCGATGTGGCAATTACTCGTCATATCGACTCGCTCGAGCACCGTCGCAATGTTGGATGCCTTTCGCTCCTTTATCGCTATATGCATGGTCAATGTTCTGATGAAATATCTAGTCTGATGCCGTATAGAATAGTTCCTGCACGCAATACTCGCGCTGCATCCCGCGCTCATCCTTTTACCCTTCAAATTACTTTCGGCCGTACACTAAAATTCCGTGATGCTTTCTTATCCCGAACTGTGCGAATATGGAACAGTCTACCATCTTCTGTCTTTCCTCCGGCATACAACCTGTGAAAGTTTAAGGGCGACATTCATCGGCACCTCCGCCGCTCTCCTCATATCCCTTAATCCTTTCCCTATCTCCTTCCTGCCACACTGTGCTTTGCATCATAGGGTATCCCCTGAGCTTGGCTTAATAATATAAAAAAAAAAAAAATCACAAGGGTTCAAATCTGAAGATTAGAGTCTGGAAGGGAAAGCAGTTCGTAATGAAATTCAACAATTTTGGCTATGAAATTTTTCGTCATAGTGGAAGAGAAATTTTTTCTTTACCAAATAACAATAAAATCAATCCACTAGCAAAGATGTACATATAAAATATATGCTAAAAATTGGAGGCCCAACTTTCGACAGCCGCACAATGCGCCATTGCCTGTCGAACAATTACAAAACATCATGTCCGAAAGACGCTCCGAGGCAGAAGGTTGCGATGTTTTTATTAGGTCTAATATGCCGTTATTGAGTATCCATCCCCAATCTTGCCAGTTCAGTTGATTTCCTAACAAATGCTGCATATGGTAGTAAACATGATACAGGTGCTCTTTAGCTGCGTCAGCTGTTCAGGGGTAATAAACTCAAATCTAGCCACTTGTTACTGCCTGTAGCTTTTATTAAGCAAAGATATGGGTTCAAGTCATCTTGTTTATCTGGAGCGCCATACACAGCTAGAAAGATTCGAATTCCATCCGAAGAAATTGATTCTCGAAAAAGCATCACTCTGGTTGAAAATTTGTGCTGCAGCATGTAGGTCTTGACGTTTTGTTTAGAGCTGCAATTTTCCCTTTATGAAAAAGAGTAGGCATTGTGTGACATCCAGTGAAAGCTTGTAGAAGTTGAATGTTATTATTATTATTATTATTAATTACGGGGATGCAGACAGGATTCCTGCCTCTCATCTTGTCAACGCGACCTATCAGATCTTTTGTGACATTACCCCTAAGTGCCCTAAGGGCGCCCATTCGAACTTAAGGTCTTTGATGAAGCTTACAATATTCTTGAGGGCCATTTTTTCGACATCCTCTGGCAGTGGAAATGCCTTTCCTAGATGTCTTAGCCTTATGCGGCACAGAGACTCACAGTCACACAGAACATGTTCAGCGGATTCATCGTCTTCCATACAGAATCGGCAGGTCTCATCATCGATCTTACCCATCTTCTTAAGATGGTACGTCACAGTGGGCAATGCCCAGTAAGTAGGCCCGTTATGAGTCTTAGTTCCTTTCTGCTGAGCGTGAGGAATTCTTTTGTCCTCTGTTGCGAATACTTTATGAACTTCTTCACTTGTCTCAGCCCCGGGGTATTTTCCAAGTATTGCTTCTTAATTCTGTCCTCCCAAAGCCTGATCTGAGCTGAAATGTGACTCTTTGGGTCTCCAAAGACAGTCTCAGGGCCAATAAACGCGGATTTGGCTCCTTCCTTTGCAAGGCGGTCCGCAATCTCGTTTCCCTTGATGCCTTCATGTCCTGGTACCCAGATCAGTGTCACCCTGTTTATATCGGCCACTTGCTTCAAGACGGTAAGACAGCCCCAAACCAGCTTAGACTTAAAGGTCAACGAGTTTAACGCTTTAAGTGCTGCTTGGCTGTCTGATATTATGTATGGCGTGTATTTCTGCCTGAAAAATGGTTGGTAAGGCCCCCAGTGCCTTTGAGAGATGGCACCTTGGCCCATATATGCCCACGCCTGCTTCACCTATCATTTTGGACCCATCCGTGTACCATTTAAGAAATCCTTTTTCAAAGGGGAGGTCCCCAGTGTGCCACTGTTGACGGTCCCCCAAGATCACCTTAAATGGTATTTCAAAGTTATGGAGTTTCGGCATAACGTCCGAAATCGGATTAGCCATCGGCTTCTCTATGAAGTCCTGGAGTACTATCAGGTAGCCAACCAAATTATTTGTACTTTAGAGGTTTGCCCTTTGCAGCCTAATTAAAAGTATACCCCTCTCCCTAACATGCAAATGTAAGGGTATCAAGTCCAACATAGCCTCTAGGGCCGCAGTTGGGCAGGCATGGCATAGCACCGGTTACTCGTAGACATGCAAGCCATTGTAGTTTTTGCAAACTAGCTTGAGATGTCTTTTGTTTCGCTTTTGGCCACCAAATGAGTGAGGCGTATGTGACCATGGGTCTTATAATAGATGTATATGACCAGAGAGTCATTTTTGGTTTAAGACCCCAAGTTTTGCCAAAAAGCCTGCGGCATGTCCATGTTGCCACCGTAGCTTTATCCAATACTCTTTTTAAGTGAGAGTTACAGGTAAGTCTGTTATCTAGGGTAATACCTAGATATCTGACCTCCTCTGAGAATGCCACTACTGTTCCCTCAAGAGATGGTGCTTGTAAATAAAGCTTCCTTTTACTCGTTTTTAGGGCATTTTGCAATAGATCAGAGATTATCTGATCATGTTTGCCCCTAATTGTAATGATCAGCTCATCCGCATATCCCGATTGTCAGAGCCGGAGTTGGTTAGCTTCTGTAGCAGAGCATTTACAACCAGCGACCATAGTAGAGGAGACAGAACCCCACCTTGGGGACATACCTTGGCAGCCACTACTGTAACAGAGTCCTCCGCCAGTTTAGCTGTGATGCTCCGGCTTTCAAGCATAGCTTTTATCCATTTTATCAAGGAAGGTTAGATTCCTTTTTTGGTAGCTGGATTCTCAATGGCTTCAAAGGAGGTATTGTCAAATGCTCCTTAGATGTCTAGGAATGCACATAGGTCAGTCTCTTTATCCTCTACTGCCTTTTCTAGTCCTAGGACAAGACTATGTAGGGTAGTTGTGGTAGACTTTCTTGCTTGGTAAGCATGTTGGTTTGGTAGAAGTAGAAGATAATCCCTGATGTCTTCCTGATCATTAAAACTTCGAAACTTCGAAAAGAGTACAGTTTTTGCTCGACTTTTCGTTTGTCCGGTTTGAGGAAGAACATCTCTTCATTAATCGGAGTGCGAGCAACCAAAATTCTTCCCCAACAAAACCCGTTCTATTTATTCATAAACACTCCAAAGCTGTTACAATTATTAAAACGTCAGCATCATCTTGAGCATATTTAACAACAAAATTATTATGAAAGCGTTTGAATCTTAATTATAATATTTTTCTACATAACCAATATACATTGAACAAATCGAATTGAAAGATTCATTCTGATGTCACACAACCCGATGTAAGAGAAATCAAGTTCAGCTACCATAGCTTAAAGACAGTTAACAAAGCTGACTTTTTTCCCATACGCAGGTAGGTACTCTTCAATAAACATTGACAGCAAGAATGGAGCTAGAAAACTAAATCTGATGTTTCACACTTTTTTTGGTGGAAATTACTAATTCTACCAATAAACTTTATTCTACCTTTTTTGTAGAAAATTTCCTGCTATTTCTTTTTCACACATATACCTTATAGCCAACAGGAATGAAGATATTTGCAAAACATCGAGAAAAAGGTAATTGTTTCCCTGTTTTTGGGATGTCACAAGTTATGTGGACAACCGAATTCCGGGGACTTTTCACACCTTCTGTGGAGAGCTCAAACAATAACAATTTTTAGCTTGGTTGGAATTTTTCCGAAGATGAGCCCATTTTTTTGTCTACAGTTCCTGGACTATTAATCGTTCTCCGCATTTCCAGGATTATGCCATGCGAATCTCAGAAAATTTTGTTCATTAACTTTTCTCATCAGCAGATACCTTCTTTGTGGAATTTTCTATTTAACAGATACAATACAATACAAAAACGTTTTATTCAAAGGCCACATCCAAAAACGGTGGGTACATTTAGATTAATATTGGTTATTTAATTATAAGCAAATACCTTGGCAAAACAACATAAAGGAAAGTAATTAGTAAACACTTATGTAAAGCGATTGAGGAGATACTCAAGTAGGTAGAAATAACATCTAATGCCGGAGTGGCATATAAATAAAAGAAATTTTATGAAAATTTAAGACCTAGAAAAAAGGTATAACTAACTAAAGAAATTATGATAAAAAACAGCCGTGGATAGCAAGTTCCCCAAACCTATAACTACAAAATATTCTAAAGGAGAAAGTTAAACGGTTAACCAAATTCAGTTACTCAATCGGCCCAAATACCGGCCTTGAATCTCCTAATTATCACAGAGATAAAGCTAATATAACTAGTTACCGTAATATCTAAGTTATCTAAAACAGCAACTTAAGGTTAACATTAAAAACTATTTATTTACAGAAGTGAGATGTATGCGGATAACAACTTTGACCTAAGACAATTATAACCTCGTACCAGTGGCGTGGCGTCTTTGGAAGCAAGGGAAGCATTGCTTCCCTTAGGATTTCTGAATTAATAATAAAAATTCTTCAAAATATTTTCATTCCAAAAATATTTTTTATGAAGGTATTTTTTCCGACCTTTGCTGTAAATCAGGAAAGACAAGAAATTAAAAATCAACCCCCGTAGTAAAATATTATCACAACAAAACTATGGAACAATTTCCAATGAAAACTATTGCATGCGAACTCGTCTGGGCTCTACCTATGACCTCACACAGCATTGCTAGCTATTCGCCACTTACAGTGTATCTACTCTAATGAAATTCCGTTTAGGCTAAGGGAAGCAATTGAAAAAATGCTTCTATGGAACCTACAAACACAGCTATACCGGTAGCATGTATTAGGTTAATTTCATTCATATGATAACATCTTTCTTATAAGATATCATCGCTGTATTTGTTTTAACTGGATGCATTTTTATTTCTGCTTCCATCAATTTCATGTCGGTAGGTCGATTAGAAAGGATGTTCGCGAGGTGGAATTGTAAATCATTGAGGGTACTTTCTTTTCTTCTGGGTAGGGGAATTTCGTTTTAAAACAGAGACGTCTTGTAATATGATGACAAAAAAGTTCACTCGGCAGCAAATGAGCTTAATAAAATTTTCATGTTTGAAGTTTTCAGCAATATTTTAACGCCTGTCATGAACAATTTTGGAATTTCTCCATTTCTCCAATTGGAATGCAAATAACAGCTAGCTAGCTTCCTATTTGAACATTTGGGAAAATTTGCGGTTGCATGCAATTCGATTATAATTATATGTAAAGTGCATGAAATTTTAAATATTTTTGGTTACCAGTTTTCTTCATGTTTGGTTTCTGGCTTAAAATTTAACTTTAAAAAAAAAAAGGTTTTTAAAAAATATTAAATTTGTGTGGTGCGTTAAATAGTGTAGTGCACGAGGTTTGTTAATTTTGATTTTTTTGTTCATATTATTGAGATTTCTGTTGTAGGGAACTTTTCTGTAATTGACGATCTGTTGCAATGGTTTTTCGGCTCACGTTCGTTTACTGAAAAAAAAAATGATAATTCAAAATGGAAGATCGAAACCTATATTAAATATTTCTACAGAGAACAGAACATGCACTGGACATTTTACTGTAAAATTATATGATAGCGTAAATTGGCCTACCGGTTGTCAGAATAAGCAAAAAAAATTTTGCTGGCCTTGCTTGTTGTTTTCATCGGAAAATAACGAATGGCGAACTTCGGGATTTAGTGACTTAAACAATTTAATAAAGCAATAAATAGGGATGGAAAAAAATCTTCAGATCACTTCAAATCAGTGCTAGCTCTCACTAAATTTGGTTCTGGTCAAAGAATTGACCAATTAATTGATAGTAATTTCAGATCGTCAATTATAAAGCATAATGATATAGTTAAGAAGAACAGGGAAATTATTAAAATCTTAATAGATGTAGTTTGCCATTTGGTATGCCAGGAGCAGGCTTTTCGGGGCACAATGAAACCTCAATCAAATTCAATAAATCGAGAAAATTACGTTGAATTAATTTCGCTTTTGGCCAGATGGTTTCTCGCCGGAAACTAGCTCACGTTCAGCCTATTCCCAAGAAAGGAGAGAATGTAGCGATCCCTCAAATTATCGACCAATTGCAATCACTTCGATTCTTTCAAAGGTTTTTGAATCTATCATTAACTCCAAATTAATGAAGTATCTGGAAACCAATCAGCTCATCAACGATCGCCAATACGGCTTCCGGCACGGACGCTCTTCTGGAGACTTGCTGACTTTTCTTACGGAAAGTTGGAATCGTAGTCTTCACAATTTTGGTGAGTCCAAAATCGTTGCTCTAGATATTTCAAAGGCCTTTGATAGAGTCTCGCATCCAGCCCTTTTAGCCAAACTCAAAGCACTTGGTCTTTCCCCTCCTCTTCTATTATGGATTGAAAGTTTTTTATCTAGTCGCCAAATACGTGTTGTATTAGATGGCGTTATATCTGAACCTCTTCCTATTAATGCCGGTGTCTCCCAGGGCTCTGTTATTTCTCCGACTCTATTTCTAATCTTCATTAATGATCTGCTTTCCCTTACTTTCAATTCTATCCATAGCTTTGCTGATGACAGTACCCTTGATTTCGCATACTCCTTTGATTGACACCCTGGCGGATTCCAGAGGGAACGCCACATGTGTTAAACGAGACTGCATGATTAGATCATTGAATAACGATCTTGACAATATTCTCGCTTGGGGCAAAGTGAATCGCGTCGAATTCAATGCATCTAAGACCCAAAGCTGTCTCATCTCATTAAAACAAGACCAACACTTAACCACTCCCGTTTCGTTTGATGGAGCATTAATTTCTTATTCACCGTCACTAAGAATTCTTGGCATTAATATTTCCAATAAGTTAAGCTGGACAGATCACATCTTCTCGGTTGCCAAAGAAGCATCAAAATGTCTTGATTTTTTGAAAAGGTGTAAGAAATATATCAGCCCATCAAATATAGCGCTCCTCTACAAGTCCTACATCAGACCTAGAATGGAATACAATTCCCATATCTGGGCCGGGGCTGGTCGCACAGCCTTAGCTTCATTGGATATTGTCCAAAAGAGAGCCTGCAAGCTCATTGGCGATGTGGCAATTACTCGTCATATCGACTCGCTCGAGCACCGTCGCAATGTTGGATGCCTTTCGCTCCTTTATCGCTATATGCATGGTCAATGTTCTGATGAAATATCTAGTCTGATCCCTTGTAGAATAGTTCCTGCACGCAATACTCGCGCTGCATCCCGCGCTCATCCTTTTACCCTTCAAATTACCTTCGGCCGTACACTAAAATTCCGTGATGCTTTCTTATCCCGAACTGTGCGAATGTGGAACAGTCTACCATCTTCTGTCTTTCCTCCGGCATACAACCTGCGAATGTTTAAGGGCGACATACATCGGCACCTCCGCCGCTCTCCTCATAACCGTTAATCCTTTCCCTATCTCCTTCCTGCCACGCTATGCTTTGCATCATAGGGTATCCCCTGAGCTTGGCTTAATAATATAAAAAAAAAAAGAAGATATAACCCAGAACTTAAAAGTCATTTAGATACGGCAACGGTATTTTCTGGCTTATCGAACTATATACAAAATGATTTAATAACTGCTATCTCCTGTATACTTACAAAAAAATATATTTTGAAATTCAAAACTCGAAGTATGTTGTAATTATTTGCGACGAAACAACTGACAATTCATGTCGATCACAGTTGTCAACCACCCTACGGTACATTTGTTCTTCCGGAGACTTAAAGGAGACTTTTATTGGTTTTAAGAATGTTTCTGACAACCGAACGGCAAGTCGTTTGCATGAACATGTGGTGAACGTCATGCAGAGTTTTGAATGCGGTATTAAGCTAATTTGTCAGAGTTATGACGGTGCATCAGTTATGGCAGGTGAAGTAAGCGGGCTTCAAACTAGAGTAAGGGCAACGTTTCCTAATGCGCTTTTTGTGCACTGCTTCGCACATCGATTAAATTAAATGGTCCTGTCCAAATCATGTGACAAGATTCGTGAATGCAAAGTGTTTTTCCAATCAGTCACCGCTTTTTCAACTTTTTTCAGTCATTCAACTAAAAGAACCGTTGCTCTTGACTCGTTTCTAAAAAGAAGACTTCCCAAAGTAGCTCCCACCCGCTGGAATTTCAATGGCAGCCTTATTTTATCCATTCACGATAATATTGATTCTCTCAAACTTCTTTTTGAATATATTGTCGAAAATAAGGAAGATATTTGGGATAGTGAGATTGTTAACAGTGCTCGGGGTCTTTCGGTACTTTTAAACGATTTTCTGTTTATTTTTCTCCTTAAGATGTTTTCAAAAATATTTCCGCAAACTGAAGTCCTTTTTGATATCTTCCAAGCTAAACACACTGATATTACCTTTTGCATGAAAAAAATTAGAGACTTTCAAAATCAGCTCCTACATCTAAGAAACAATATCACCGAAATATGGAATGAAACTTCTTTGCTGTGCGACCTACCGCGTTGTATAGTTGATGGCTCCCAAAATATTGAATTAAGTTTTAAATGTTTATTCGCTGAAATTATTGGTATTATTCATGAAGAAATTGTATCCCGATTTTCTTCTTTAGATAAATTAAAATTTTTAGAGCTTTTTAATTCTTGTAAATTTCAAAATTATACAACGAAATTTCCTGATGATTTGCTTCAAAATCAACGGTAAAAGCGTTCAAGAAATTTATCGATATTTTATTAACAGCAATTTGCAAGATAGTTTTATTCAATGTTTTAAACTTCTGCGACTTATTATAACTTTTCCAGTTACTAGTGCGTCCGCGGAGCGTAGTTTTTCCACGCTAAAAAGAATATATTAACTTTCTCTAGAAACTCAACGTCTGAAGAAAGATTATGTGACTTAGCTTTATTGTCCATTGAAAAAAATAAATTCAAAAATTTCCTTTCCCACGAAGAATTTTATAACGATATTATTGATGAATTTGCCAGTAAAGAAAGAAGAATTGAATTAAAGTATAAATTTTAATTAAATTATTTGAATAATCTTTGGATTTCTTGAAAGGTTTTATGAAACATGTGTGTTGATTTTCTTTTTTATGCATTTAAAAAAAGTGTTTTTAACGCTTGTTTTTGTTGTTAAATGTGTAAACCTATTGAAGTGGTATTTCGTTTTGTTTATTTTGGTAGTTTAGTTTTATGTAGTTTTATTTTTTTTTTGTGCGCTTTTAAGAATTAATGCTTTGTATCTATCTACTAATATTTGAATTAAGCTTACCTATTCGGAATTTCGTATAATATATTATATAAGTAAATTGCGATCTGACTATAATCATTTGATTAACTCTATTGATTTGACAGCACGGGAGCCAAAACACTGTATTTAAAAAAGCACTCAGTGTCCTGGATCGTGGTCCCTTAGTGCTTTAGAAGCAGCCACCGAGAGAGGTATAGATCATTTATTAAAATTACTGCAATAACTTTCGATGCATGCCTATTTAACGCTTTTATGAATTTAAATTTGATTGCTTCCCCTCGCATCAAGTCCACGCCACGCCACTGCCTCGTACATTGGTGTCACAGCTAGAATAATTGACACCCGATACAAAGAAATAAGATTAACAAGATTAACATCTCATTTACTTAACTAATACTAAAATACTAAACAAATTGAGATAATACTATCTTACGAAAGAATCATCCTTAGCGGCCATATGAAGATAAATGAGGACATTTGAATTATCACAATTGACTATAATAATAGAAATATAAATTCAATGCATTATAGAAAGTTATTGAAATTATTTTCAGTGAATTTAATTCTATAAATGTAGAGAAGAGAAATTCTCCACCTAAAACAAATAAATTGCAAATGTCAAAAATTAAAATTTCTTTTACGATTTGAGCGCCATCTATTATCAAAGTAATTAACCTAACAAAAATTCTATTTCACGAGAACTACAAAAATGGGAGGATAGACAATTGAATCCCCTCGGGAGATTTCTCACTCCCTATCCTCCCCAGATGCACAAACTAATAGGTCTTAGCAAACAATCTCTTAGGCTATTTTTTAATGTAGTTACGGAATATTTTCAGGAAGATAGGCAAATATATCTATGGTGACCGCTGAAATGTATATAAATGGACTGCTCGTTGAAGCAAAAATGCATGAAAGCAAATGGCACCACTTTCATGTTCCTGTCTTTTTCGGTGAGAGCATACTTTCCCACTGAACCGTAACACTTCAGCGGTATTTCCATTCAAAACAGCCATGTAAAAAACACTTCTTTCGCCTAATAATTAAAATTTAACAATAGTCCCAAATACTTTTGTGGTAAATTCGGTAAATCCAACTAACATGCATATAAGTAAATATAGCGCCAGCGAGAGCATACTTTCTGAAATCAAAACTGATGCCACATGAAACAGGAGATCAGTCAGTCCATTTATGTACATGTCAGAGATGTTGACTGTATACGAAGAGAAGAAAGAAGCCTCCAAGCATATCATATGCGAGTATCTAACGCTTGCAGCTTTAAGGAAGTAAATCACTCCAGAGAAGCATTATCAATCCCCAAATAAGGTTATCTAGCCCCCAAGCCTATAACAAAGCTCACAAATAGGCTAAATTTAGCCTAACCACTTGCGCGTTATTGCCAAGAAGTGGTGAGAACATGCTAACTTGACACAAACTTCGTCATATGTTCCATTTTCATATGCCGTGATTCCTGTCTAACTAAGTCGAAATTTGGAATATTTATTGCGAATGAATATTATTTTTAGAAGTCCTTCCGTTTATTGTGTTCCTTGATAAATAATAAATACAGGATCTAATTCAATATTTATTATTCCTAGTTTATAATATATATATATATAATTCCGGGATGGCAGCAGTTCAAGATTTTGAGCGATTCACGGTTGGTCATGCAGAGAGAGAGAGTTCAGTTTTCTGACATGCTGTCTTCTTCTTACTTTATACTATTGAGGTGTACGTACTTTTTATGTTTAATATTACACTGTTATATATTTTCTTTACAAGGTCTGATCGCTAAATTCATTCCTAATGAGTCGGAACCTGTTATATTTGTCCCGTGTTAATATATTGCTTTCTCCCCATAGCTTCATACCACGCAAGATAAATATCAGCATCTTAGGAATTATATAGATGTGATCTATATTTTGGCGATGGATGTATCTCCGTAAATAACTACCGTTGCGTAACATTATGCTTATAATAGATTATTTTGCCTTTCAATTTTTTTTTTTTTTACATTTTATCCATTATAAGAAGTGATTTTCATTCTATTCTTCGTAAATCTATAAATAAGAAAACGTGTTATTATTCCTACATGCTTTTCTGAATTTTCCACTTATATAATTCCAATTAGTATAGAAATTGTTCTTAATTAGTGCAAGAAATTATAACGAAAATAAATTGATTTTGATTGACTGGATGCAAGACAAAATGGAGAGACATAAGCCATTAATAGAATCTCAGCATGAGCAACAGCTTCTTCTTTAGAAACATACATACCTACATATCCATGTATACATATAACTGGCAATATAAATAGATAACTAATATCCGCCTATCAAACTAAATTGGGTATATTGAGTGCGTGTCACCTACAAACTCTTGTATGAATTTATCCACCCCCCCCCCCCCCCCCCAGTACGGAAATTATTTTCTTATAAAAGAATAAAAGATAAAACTTGATATAGTAAATATATATAAAAGAAAACAGGAAAACAGGATATAGCTACTCCCCCAGAATGATAATGAATTCAAATGTAAGAAAAAATAGAGATGTAACTGAATGGGTGTGAAATACATGCATAATGTATGTATTGTCTGCAGAGTTGTATAATGCGGCAACCTCCTTGTATTGCATATGAATAACCAACTAATGACAAATACTATATTCAGGGTCCCTAAACACGAGACATCAATAAACCCTAAACACGAGACATCAATAAATTGGCAAAAGGATCCACACCAAAATACTATATAAATTCAACTATCGACAATTCTTAAGATGCTCGGGGAAGCTGTCCTTCCACCTATAAGATGGTATTGGTTGGATTATTTGAAATTTTTAACTATGTCAAACCTACCAATTGGGACACCGCCCAATCGGACCACTTGCACAATTGGACCACACTACCGACACACAAAGAGTTTCTGGAACAAACTTCACTGTGTAATTTGGGCACCTATGTAATCGGACCGTGGACCACATATTTATCCATAATTTTGATCTTTTTGAACCTTACCAAGCGGACCAGACGTAAAAAAAAATCGCAAAATTAAATAAATGTGCATGAGATTGACATTATGAAAAATGTCTGTATCTAATTACAATATGAAACACAAAATGGCTGTTTTGTGTAAAATCCCTGTACATTTTTTAGAGCAAGATGCATACATTAGAGAGGAAGGGAGACTGTATGACAAAGCAAAGTTTTACCTACATCGAAGCTCTTTACAAATTCAAATAGCTGAATTCTGCTATTATTATGCCATTTTGCTTCATATTCTAAGATTCACAATCACACTTTGCATTTGCTGCAATACATAATTAATACGTCGCAAGTTTTCGATATTATACATAAATATGCATGCGTATTTCTACTGCATACATATTTCCAGGACCACGAATCGTGCTCAAACATTTTTGTAGGTTTTTGTGTGATTCCCCGAAATTAAATTCCTATGAATATGAGTCATTTGATAAATAGATACGCATAACACTTTTCATGAGTTACGTGACTGTAAGTAAGGATGTCATTTTATGTGATCTTACTCAGGATTAAGCATACAATTTTTCATCACTGCAGTGGTATCAATAATTTGTGAAATTAAGTGTTTTTGAACAAAAATAAACAAGCTACATAACAAGGACCCCTTCATTAAATAGGAAAATAAACCTGAGGATTCATTATCAATTAGATAGGTTTTTCAAATGGGAACTCAAAACAAATATCTAATGATGTGTACATTTTAAGGAAAAACAAATACCCACTCTAACATCTTTTAAAAATGGAAAAAATACAAGGAAGCCGACATTAGTAAAAAATTAGAAGTCATAAAAGCGTTCGAAAAGCTTAGTCAGAGGAAAATTGCTGCAAAATTTGAAATTAGCATAAGCCAAGTGCAGCGAATTTTAAAAAATAAATATGAAATAAAAAAGTCGCTTGAGAGATTTGAACCAACTGGAAGAAAGCGCTTAAAATTAATCGTCCCGTATGCAAAACTGGATAGCACTTTTTTCAATGGTTTGTGAAAGCTCGTGGAAAAAATTTACTAATATCTGGACCACCTCTTCAAAAGAAGGCTTTAAAAATTGCAGAAATGTTAAGTTTGACTGAATTTAAGGCATCGAACGGATGGTTCAAGTCATTCCGCAAGCGTTACAACATTACTTTCGGTGTGCTATCAGGAGAGGGAGTAGATGTTGATCTGAGTACGGTTGAGGCATATCGCAGAACCTACTATTCAAAGCCTTTGTGAGGGATACGAACCTTCAAATATGAAACAGGACTCTTCTTCCGAACAACACCAAGCAGGTCACTTCCTTTGAAGAATGAAAAATGCTCAGATGGGAAGTTATCCAAGGAATGCTTAATGGTGGCTCTTCTCTGCAATTTAGCTGGTGAAAAGGAAGATCTTTTAGTAATGGGCAAGGCTAAAAGGCCGAGTTATTTTGGCAGAATAAATATTCAACAGCATTTATCTATTACATGGAGAGCCAATTCAAAGGCGTGGATGAATTGTACTATTTTCAGTGAGTGGATGCATACACTACATAGATGCGAAAATACAAAAACAGAAAAGAAAAATTCTTATCGACAGTGCTGCCTGTCATGTGGTCGAAGAGCTTACTAATATAAAACTTCAATATCTACCATCAAATTGTACTTCACATTTACAATCATTGGACCAAGGAGGTATCATCCAGAATTTAAAAGTAAACTACCGTAACTATGTACATGATGAAACATTTAATTTGTTATTTGAATGAGGTTGAAAATTCTTCAGAACTTGCAAAGAAAATTTCTCCATTTGATGCTTTCAGTTGGCTTAAATCTGCATGGGACAATGTAACTAAATCAACAATCCATAAATGTTTTCGAAGGTGTGGTTTTACGCACGCTAATAGTAACGAAGAAATAATTACTGAAGATAGTATTGTAGAGGAAAATGTAAAGGAATTAGCAGATGTGGATGTATTTTTGGCCACTTATGAGACCTTTCAACAGATTGAAAATAGACAAGACACTGAAAATATTATAAGTAACTCTAGCAGCAGCTCCGAAGATGAAAATGAAGCTTCGAATGAAATTTCGGCCATGACTATTAAGGACGCTCTTTCAAGAATTCGTAGCCTTAAAAAGTACGCAACAGAAAGGAACATACCTACATTAGTACAAAAACTAAATGAGTGTGAAAATATGATTGAAAGAGAACACGTAAATTCTACTAAAAAACAAACTAAGATTTCAGATTTCTTTAAGAAATAATTTTGTATTGCACCTAGGTTGTGCTTTTAGATTGCCTCAAAATGTTATTTTTCTTTAAATTTCAGTGTACATACATATAAATTTTATCAATCAACAGTTTGAACTTTTTTTATATTCGTTTTTAATAAAGCATTTTTTTAGTTTACATATCATAATTAGTTCCCTCATTTTTCATATTTATTCCTTTTATTCATTTCATCGGACACAGTGGGAAAATAGCTCCTTTGTACAGCTTTTTGTTTACATTTTTATACATACATACATAAATTCCTTTACCTGTAAAATCGGACCAGTAATTGCTGCGACCGTGAGATGGTCCAATTAGTAGGTTTTACTGATCCAAATCGTCTATTACGCCTCGGATACCTCGCCAACAACTTTCGGTTATCGCAAACGGATTGGAAACGGATTTTGGAAAGTAAGAGTATTTTCTGACGAATATAGAAATACGAAATTCCTGGAGAGCGAACAGGAAATGATCGCGTATAATATCGACAAATAGGAACTTAAAGAACCTAGATGGAGGGGGGCAAGCAAATTCAATTGTCAAAGCCTAAAACTAATTCACCTTATTATTATAATTCTGGACAAAACAACATAGCATCTAGAATAGTTGAAGTTTGGAATTATACTTACCAAATCGTTTGCATCCTCCTCTTCTGAGTTGAAAGTCTATATATCTAATCGGATATTATTGTAGGCTGATTTAAGACCAAAATGTTAACTGACATCGCAAAAGGTTGGCAAACTCTTCCATCTCGTATAGGTAGTCAACCCAACAAACAATTTGTCTCTAAATAGGATAGGAATGATGAAGTTGCAGAAGCGTTCAACGAATTCTTCGTGCAAAGTATAAAAGACATACACCAATCTATACCTATAGTGAGGTATGCTGAAACAATGTAATATGTAAGTAACTCTTTTACTTTTAATACAATAACACATAATTAAGCATGAAGAGAACTTAACCAAAGATAAGTAAAAAAAAGCTAGAATTGGTCTAGTACCAATTCTTATGATACCCCAAGGCCTAGATGATTGCCCGTATATGGTGCAATTTTGACTTTTGAAGTAGTTTTTCTATATATCTACATATATTTCTAGAACGGTTCGTCGAGTAGAAAAAATGATTATAACCAATTATATAGGATTTCATATTCTGAAGAAGTTTTTCGTACAATAAAAATGTTTAGAACTGATCGCTTTCATAGTATACGTAAAAATCCTAAATATTTTTATATGGCAACACCAAGAAGGGGTTTCCCGATTTAGACCATTTTTTAAATTATATTTAATATTTTTATAAAAAGACTGGGTACAAAATTTCAGCTCTCTACGTTGACGCGTTCTCATCAGGCAGTGTTCAAATTTGTCGTGAAAAACCAAATTTTTGTATGGCAACCCTACAAAGAAGTTACCCAATTTGTCCCATTTCGAACTTAAATTTAAGTGTAAGGATTATGGACCAGTGAATGCATTGCCGACATATGAAAAATTATTGGAAGGATAGTGTACAAGCATCTTATAAAATATTTAGAAGAAAATGCATTTATAATCTCTAATCAGTCGGGTTTCAGACAGGTTTCAAGAAATAAAATCGCTTGCGCGTTGTTGAATTTCAAGAGAGCATTCGAAATTGTTTACATGGAACTTTCACTGCAAATATATAATATAAATATGGAATTAGAGGTAATGAATTGAACTGGTTTGCAGAATTTCTGACTGGGAGAACACAGAAAATGAAACTGGGACAAGCAACATTGTCAGAGGTATCCGTCGATATAGGGGTGCCGCAGGGTTCAGTACTGGGGACACTCATGTTTTCGTTGTATATTATTGCTATTAATAGAGTAGAAAAATATTCAATATAGCACTTTTGCAGACGACATACTAATATATATCGCAGGACAAGACTTTAGGAAGGACAAAAGGGAGTAATTATTGCAAGAGGACAACAGCGAACTTATTGAATGTCTTAAAGCTAATATATTGAAACTAAATTTATAAAAAACTAAGTAGTCACTATTAATTAACTGTGAATGTAGTTTGAACCTACTGGTTGAAGGAGCAATAATAGAAGTTGTAAAAGAATTAAAGTATCTTGGGATTGTTATTGATAGGGATATAAAATTCTCGAAGCATATTGAATATATCACTAAAAAATAGTGAAACAATTTTACTTCCTAAGAAAAATTATAGGTAACCTATCCACTTATATGGCGAGCAATGTATATAGCATTAACACTATTGCGAGACCCTACTTTGATTATTGCTCCACCATTCTTTATATGGACGGCCAGCAAATGTTGAAAAAACTATAGAATAAAGCAGTGCGAATTATTGTCTGATATGGCAGGCAGGTATATAGCAATTTCATTAATGTTGGCGGGACTGAAATGGCTAAAAATTGGGCAAATCATTTCAGTGAACGTTTTTATATTCATAATCAAAATAAGAAACAACATGATGCAGGGAGTATTTAATTGGATAAGTAAATTACGTGCGTGATATCTGGCCGTATGAACTGAGATCTGCAAACAACTTCAGACTGTTGTTTCACTCTGTGTGTAAGGGTGTGTGTTCGTGTATGTTTGGAAGAGTGTAGCTCTCACGTTGACGAGTTCTCAAGCAGTGCCCATATATATATATATTAAAAACGAAATTTTGGTATGGCAACCCTACGAAAGAGTTGCCCAATTGGTCCTACTTTTTGGACTTAAATTTACCTTTTTTTAAAAACGGCCCACGTCAAAATGTCAGATCCCTATGTCGACCCGAGGCAGTGTCCAAATATATAGTGAAAAACCAAAAGTTTTTTATGGCAACACCAAGAATAGGTTGCCAAATTTAGTCCATTTTTGAACTCATATTTGCATGCTCTCTGAGATCGCGCCGCCCAGGTAGTACCCAAGTATATTGTAAACAACGATGTTTTTGTATGGCAACGCGATTGGTCCCATTTTTCAACCTAAATTTTCATTTTTTTTTTAAACGCCGTGTACAAAATGTCTACGCATTCTCAGGCTGTTTTCAAATATATAGTGAAAAACCAAAGTTTTGTATGGGAACATCAAGAAGGGGTTGCCGATTCCAATTTTTCTTTCTCTATAAACCTTGTCCTTACAAATAAGAATACAACAACAAAAAATGCCGTTCTCAAGAGATGATGTAACATATGTACATGCGGCAATTGATTTTTATTTATATAGGTTGCGAACTTCCATAAACCAATGTCTACGGCTGCTCGTAAAAATATATTGGCCGAAAACTATTTCTTCTAACTAGAATCTTCTGGCAAAACAATTTTTCCAATAAAAAGGTACGCCAGTTTACCAGAGTAAATAATTTTGTGAAGAGATATGAGTAATCGACGATGAAGGAACTCAGTGATGGAACACCCCAATAAAAATTTTCTGTATGAGGAATGTGATAATATCGTCTATGTCCGTAGATAAATCTAATCCAGTCATTGAACGTCACATTTAGTCTTCCTGAGCAAATAGAGTCCAGATGAGGGAACAAAAATCTACCATTAATGAAATGAGGAAGAAGAAGTGATCGAACCAAAAGCATTTGGGTGTTTGTTGTCAGGAGATTAGCGGAAAGCCAAAGGCAACGTAAGGTACCATATATTTTACCAATTATATATCCTTTATGATCACAGCACTTCATCTTAGTATTCATATATACACCAAGTTTTTCACACGCTCACAAAAAGAGATTGGGACACCAAGAACTGTAATGGGAGGGAGATCCAGGGCAGTAAGATCATTTCGATAAAAACGAATACACTGAGACTTGTGAGGATTCAAACTCAAACAGTTCAAATTAGCCCATAATGAGACCCTCTCTAAGTCTGAGTTCATACGATCGATGCAGTCTTCAGACAGGCCAATAGGTCGACTAAGATAGAGCTGTACATCATCAGCATATAGGTGTACATTACAATTCTTAACAATATCGGGCAAATCATTAATGTGCAAGCTGAATAGCAGTGGACCAAGGATTGAGCCCTAGGGCACACCACAGTCAAGTTGCAAAACACCAGATTTGGTATTACCTATTTTGACATATTTATGACGGCCTGATAAGAAACTACCAATAAGTGTGATAGAAGAAGATAGGAAGTTGAATTGTGATCCCAGCTTCGAGAGCAAATTAGAGTGATTAACTGAGTCGTACACTTTTGAAAAGTCAAGTAGCGTTAGAATACATACGTGATTCATATCGAGGAATTTTCGAATATGTGCCATGACGACAATAAGAGCAGCCTCACAACTATTGAACTTCCGGAAGCCAGACTGAAAAGGACTCAATAGACTATGTTCATCCAAGTAATACGCTATTTGTCGTGACATTAATTTTTCGAATACTTTCCTTAAGTAACACAACCAACTAATTGGCCGATAGTCGCCAGGATTTTTCGCCCATCTCACTTTCAGCACTGGCAAAAACACTGCCACCTTCCACTGCGAAGGAAATTGTGAAAACGTGAGACAACTATTATAAACATGTAAGAGTGGCTTGGTTATCCAAGGCACCAAAATCTTAATAAACTGTGGGAAAATCCCATCAGTTCCAGTAGTCCTCGATTTAATAGAGTATATCGCACTAATGAGCTCAAATTCATCAATACATATGAAACTAAAAGGCCGATTATTAGATAACTGGTGGTCAAAGCCGGATGAAGAGCGAGGCTCGGTTCTAAATACAATAGCAGAATTCACTGATACAAAATGAGAGTTTAGTAAGTCAGGATATAGATCAAATTGAGGCTCATCTCTGCCAAAAACACCTGACCTCGTAAGATTAGCCGATACTTTTTCGAGGATAGGTTAATTCTGCGGAAACAAATCGGAGCGTGCTGATCATGTAGAGAGTTTATAAATGATCACTAAGAATTTGAACTTGATCATGCACTGAAATGCAACCATAAAGCCTTTTCCAAGACAGAGAATCACAATCCTTATTACAGTACTTCCGGTATGAAATTACTTTGGTTTGGTCATAAACAAAATTAAAATTGTAAGTAAGAAATAGAAAGTCGTGGTCAAATATAGAAGGAGAGCTAAGTTGACTGTGATATAGAATAGAATTTCTCGTCGTTGTTAGTAGTAAATCGAGCAACGATGGATTTGATGTATTACAATAAGTTGGAAGACTATTAACAACTGTCAAGTGTACAGACTGCAGAAGAAATAAGAAAGAGCGGGTTACATTGCTTTCTTGCAAGATATTAACATTAAAGTCACCACCGATAAGACTGTCTTTAAATCTGTGTGTGAGATCACAAAACACCTCCTCAAACTCTGAAGAGTAGCAATTGAGCATTAAGAGCAGGGAAGAGCAAAAACAAAACAACGTGATCATTTGATTCTATATTGTAAACAATGTTAACGTCGCTATTTCAAAGTCATGCTTTGAATATAAGTAGTTGCATGCTGTAACATTCTAGACAGATCCACAGATTTTCTGAAGCAGTATAGATCTGAAGAAAGTTTTTCTAGAATACTGAACAAAGCGAAAATCTTAGCATCTAAGGTGGAGGTAGAGCCGATATTTTCTCCTAACAACACAGCCGGTGTTCGGCGTACGAAACGTAATTTCGAATATGAACTTCGAGATGAACGTGTAACAGATCCAAAAGAACAATTTTGAATAGAATTCTTTTATCACGTCGCACAGTGGGGCCGCCGCCCCTTAATGTTGGCCATAAATCAAAGAATAGATTGTTAAGTTGAATATTACTCATTTTATTAAAGATATATTCGAATTCGAATTTCGAATATTTTCGAAAATATGAACTTCGAAAGTTTAATCGAATTCAGTAACCGAAATTTAATTCAATTTCGAATTTTATGATTTTAAATGATAGACAATATGATTAGGTACAATCCAAAGTGTGTCACAGATTTTTGGATTTTTGTTTTGGAGGGGAAATAAAGCGGAAAATCTAAACATACTTTTTATTATTTTGTTTTTACTTCATAACTTTTATACCTTCAGCCGTAGTAAAATGAAATTCGGTGTGCTTATACATTTTTGAAACCCGAAAATTATCAAAACTTGAAATTTCGAATTATGTGATCGCATCGACTATCAGGAACTAATTGGGGCCTTTGGAAAAGTAAAAGCATGAAAAATAAATTTTGAATGAATGCTATTATTGATAAAATGAAAATTATAGTGGTTTGTATTCAATAAATAATACTAGCAAGTATTCATTAATTTTTCAAATGATGTATTGAAATATTTTATCGGAAAAAGCGGGCTCTTTCAGCATGCCCAATGTCCACCATGGGCCATACACGGTGCTAATGATAACACTACAAAATATCAAGTTAGACGCCCGCGCACAATCTTAAGAAGATCACGATAGAAAATGTCTGTGCATAACAGGAAGAGATCTGAAAGTTATAGCATACACATTTGTAGGACATATTGTAGACGCCCTATTACCCAAAAGAATTATTTAACTTTTTGAATATATTCGGGTCTTTTATTATTTAAACCCAATACTTCCCACTCTATTCATCTAAAATAAACAAAAAAAAAAAGAGCACACGACAAAGAGCTTTATTAAATTTATCCACACAAAAAAATATTTTACCTTAGTGAGGTCGAAAAAAAGGCATTTAAAAGCAAACCAATTTGTGCTAGTGATGGCCATGGATCCCCTTTGTGCATAAAACATTCCATCCAAAAAGTGAAACCAAAAATGGAGTGCATCCCCCTATTTTACATCATACATATGGTCATCATGGACAAAAGGTATCCAGTTCCCTTGCTGTTCATTTTTTGAATATTCATTGAATCGAACTTGACATCCTGAGGCATTTCATAAGCCTGAAAATTCAGTTCGCTTCAAAGAACATTGTTTTATTGATTTTTTTTTTATAGGTTATATGGTAAAGGATGAGAGATTCATGAAAAACTTAAATAATATGGAAAATGTAAATATTTACGTATTGTATGACTATTAAATTTTGAATAAAATTTATATGCAGATGGAAGGTTTAGGTAGGTATATACCCGGACTAAAATTTTGAAGAGAATATTTAAAAAAATAAATTCCCCGAAAACAAGGATATGGAAATATTCATAGTGATGTAAAATCTCCGTCACCACCACCCACCTACTGGGACACCACCCTTTTAGTATAATTTACAAATTATTGGACAGATATTTTTTTGTCCTCGATGGACAGAATTGAATAAGCTTTGAATATGAAATGCAGTTACAGGATTACTTGGGCATACATACAAACAAAAATAAAACAAACATTTTTTTTCCATCAAACTGCATCCGGGATTTTAGCTTTTGTCGATTGTTTTTATCTGACAAGGGAGATTTTTATGTTATCCTCATAGAGCCAAAAATACAAAAATATACTAAAAATAGATTAGTTTAGTTAGTACCTCTCTGAGGATGCCCTAATAGACCAATAGTACCAAAACCATTATGAAAAAAAAAATTATAAACAGGCAAAGACCGGAAAATTTAGGTTATAATTAGGAGAAAAAACAAAAATTAAATACGAAATAAAGCGAAATTGTGAAATAGGGGGGGGGGGGGTCTGTTAACGGTGGAAATTGGAATTTGGGTTTTCCAGGGAAACGTGACATCCTAGCGGAAAATTATGAAAGTTCTAGATAATAAAAAAATCTGGAATTTTTATAAAAGGCATTTTTCAACATAAAAAACATGAAATTATTGTCCAAGAAAATGGCGGAAAATCCGATTTTTCGGATTTTTCCTTTATTTCTTTTATAAAAATAATTCAATTTACATGAAGTTTTGTGAGAGTATATCGTTTTTTTTTGTTGTATTGAACAAGCACGATTTTTTTAGAATCTGGGAAACCAGAAATTTCCAAAATGTTTACAATTTTCGAAATATAAACCGAAATCTTCCGCGAAAAACTTTATAAGTGTTTTTTCCGATTTGATTATTCTATCTGCGTTCATTCTAACCGTTGAAATGTCTCCTTTAAAATGAACTATATATGTTTCCGTTCAGTGCTGCTAAATTTTTGTAATAAAAAATATTAGGCTTCATTTTGCATTTGAATCAGAAAAATCAGTTGGTCCGTTCTCGAGATATGATCTTTTGAAAATTACGCTTCATCGCAAAATCACACAATTTCTAATCCCCTTAGTGATAGGGGGGGGGGGGGGTGCTAGGGAGGATTGTAGGAGGAAAAATATGGGTGAACTATTTGGGGATATTCCCTACAAATTGTGACAGTTTCATCCAAATCGGAGATGGTCAGGCCTAGGTCCAAAACAAGCACTTTTCGATCGTTTTTGTGTGAAATGGTTGAATAGTTAGTTGATTGGTGCTAGATCTATGCCGTACACTGGAAGATCTTCAATAAATCCTGTGAGATTCAATTCAATTTATTTATTACGGTAAATTACAAAAGATCTGAGCTCTTAACCTAGTACATTATAAAAGAAAAAAGCAAAAATTAGAGAAAGAGAACAAAAATAATTAATTATTTAATTAAATTTTATTGAATTTCCCTCACTTCATTCATTCGATCTACTTGATTAAATTCACTTGATTTCATTTATGCATTAGCACAATCTGACACCACCAAGGAGAACAACAAGAGTATATTAATAAATTATCAAAGATTTAAGTCACAAATTAGACGCCTAAAGATAAAGGTAGAGCCGGCCCTCTGGACACGAACGGGAAGGGAGTTTCACATTCGAGCGACCTGGATAAAATAGGAGGCCTCACCAGTCGAAGAATGGAAACGAGGAACTAGTAGATTGGAATGTCGTGAAGATTGCAGGAAATGTATCTGGTCATCTGGTTCACCAGAGTGAAAGTAGGATATAGAGGAATATTAAAGCTTTGCTCTTTAGGTAAGAGTTGATCGACCAGCCTACCAATGAGAGTCTGTACGGAGTTATATGCTGCCAACGTTTAATGCCAAACACAAATCTAATGCAATCGTTAAAGGCAACTTCAACTTTCCGCGTGCATACGCTATCAAGTTTGGGATATATAAAACTACCATAAGTAAAATAGGGTAATAGAAGAGCTTTTACGAGTTGCAAGCGGACATTTGTTGACAGTAATCCTGCAGATAGCGACAGTCTGCCTAATACCCCATATATCTTATAGAGCAGCAGTTTGACGTGATCACAACAACTTAACTGTCCATTTAACTTGACCCCATGATTGGTGACCGAATTCACAAAACGCAGCGGGGAGTTGTCAAGACAAATATGGGACCAAGTGTAGAAACGGGTTAGATCATCATTAATGCGCGCAGCACAATCTTCTATAAGACCAATAGGCCTACTTAAGTATACTTGTACATCATCAGCATAGCGATGAAGGTGAACATCTTGAATCACCTTTGGCAAGTCATTAATAAACAAGGAAAACAGCAGCGGGCTTAATATAGATCCTTGGGGTACACCACAGAAAAGGGGGAGCAGGGAGGATGAGGAGTCTCCAATTTGTACCTTTTGAAACCTATCAGTGAGAAAAGTATCGATTAAGGAAATCGCAGAGGAAGAGAACTTAAAATTACTGTAAAGCTTATCTAATAGCTTAGAGTAGCTGTGCCAAAGTTCTTGGAGTCGAGAATCACGCGAAGATCATTGGAGACTTTTAGTATAGCAGTTTCACAACTGTTTCCTGGTCGGAAGCCAGATTGAAATTGTGTTAAGAGGTTGTTGGCTTGGCAAAATTCTGAAATCTGAGACGACAACATTTTTTCAAATACTTTAGCAAAGTAGCAGAGAATGCTAATTGGCCGGAAATCAACAACTGATTCAGGGGAAGGTACAAGCAATATGTTTTTATTTTTATACACCTCCTTATTTTAGGTCTGGAACTCTGCATTTTTGCGACAATATTCCCAGGACCACCCTAAATCAACCCTTAAAATAGCAGTCTGAACAAATTAAATGCCATTTTTAAAATATTTTTTGGTTATTTGACTTGAGTAATATGCGAACTTGCATTATCGTGCAAAAGACGAACTCGGCCGGAACAACATTTTTTTGGAAGTATACATATAGTTCAATTTCAATATGAGAGTCTATTCCATACGTCTATTCCATACGTCAGTGTTTCGCAAAGTGTATACCATAGGCATAGCTGGTGTATCGCGGAAAAATGGCAACTTTTTTCAGAGAGATAAGAAATATAAAACCTACACATTATGAAGCTGATTTGCAAGTATAAAACTACTGATTTTCATGAAAAAGTAGAGTCGATGAAGAAAAAACCTAGGCTTGTTAATCGATGAGAACTATGTAAGTTATGGCTTTATATATTGCCTAGACGAAGCAAACCCAATCCCAAAATACGGATAAATTTTGGGTAATAATTCGATAGTATCCAGTAAACTTTTGCGAAATTTACATACTAAACACCCATCGGGGTGGCTCAAAAAGACAAAGCCATATTTCTTCAACATTTGAAAGACCAGTTTAAGAAACAGGTAACTCTCATGAGTTCATCTTTCAAAACATTAGACAAAGTGCAAAAAAGAAAGCTACATGATCGCTAATATGTTATTTAAATCCAAAAAACCTCATTCTCTTGCTGAAACTTTAATTTTACCTGTTTGCAAAGAAGGTGTTAAGATTATGATTAGCCAAAAAGACACTAAGGAAATCGAAAAAATACCTGCGTCAGCAGAAACGATCTCACGTCGCATGTTAATGATATTTCTAGCGATATTCAATCAACGTTAATTGAAAAATTAAGGCTTAGTGAAATTTTCGCGCTACTAATCGACGAGTCTACTCATATCAGTGGTCAAGCGCATCTCATCTCAAATTTGAGGTACATTGACGGATGTGAAATAAAAGAGAACATTTTATTTTGTCTGCCACTACCTGGTTGTACTATCGGCGAAGAAATATTCAAAGTAACAGACCGGTACTTCAGTGGGCATAATTTGGAATAGCACAACTACATAAACATTTGCACAAATGGAGCAGCAGCTATGACAGGAAAATTGAGGGACTTGTAATCAGGGCTTCTGAAAAAAACTCTAATATGAAAAATTTACATTGCTTTTTACACATATGCAAGCACTGATGATGAAGTCTCTCTCTGGTGAATTGTTGTCTGTCCTTCAAAAAGTCGTAAAAGTTGTCAATTACATCAAGTCGCGACAGCTGAACTTTAGTCTGTTGAATGGATTGTGTTAGGAAATGGGAGGAGATCATCAGTCACTTTTATTTCATACAGAAGTACGAAGGATTTCTAGCGGAAAAATGCTTTCTCGAATTTACGAAATAAAAAATGAGACCCAGGCGTTTTTAGATGCCAAAAGTTCAGATTTTGCTTCTCTGTTTAAAGAATGGGTAACAAGCAAAACTTGCATATTTGGCGGACATATTCGGTCATTTAAATGAGTTCAAAAAAAAAAATTCAAGACAGGAATTCTTATGTTTTAACGTCATCGGACAAAATTGAAACTTTTCGTGCTAAGTTGGTGTTATGGATCAGCCGCGTTACCAATGGTTGTAATGAAATGTTTCCAAATGTCATGGCTGCCGATCCAGAAAAAAAAATGCAGACTTTGATATTGAAATGAACTCTTATTTTCCAAAATGTAACCTGCAACCTATGGACTGGATACGAAATTCATTCTTAGATAGCTTTTCCTTTTGACACTTAGCAATTAAACGAGCAGGAAGAATACATGGAGCTAAAAACTGATCCGACATTAAAACTAAAATTTTCTGAAACAGATCTAGCACATTTTTGGCTACATATAAGAAAAATGTGTATCCACTGCTTTCAAAACGTGCTATTGCAAATCTTTTACCATTTGACTCGATCTACTTATGCGAATTGGGGTTTTCAACTCTCACTATGATTAAATAAAAGGAAAAAAACGCCTGAGAACGATTGACGAACAGATGACAGCAGCAGTGCTATCGTTTGGAAAATTTCAAGAGTAGTAAAATTTACTGCCAAAGCGGAGTACTTTCGGAAAAAATGGAGTACACGACTACGAAATTTAATAAATTCAAATTAATTAGAATGGGATGTCCAGAAATCATATTAATGTGCATAAAACCATAGATGGCACAAGAAATAGATGTCGCATGTCATACTAAAGCAAAGTATACAGATTGTGAAATGGGTAGTGCATTCATGTTTTAGAGCGTGACGAAAGCAATTGTTTTTATAATACAGTTTTGTATACATTTGATCTACTTCGTCAAAACTTCAGATACGAAAAAATACGAATCACTCGACGTATACATCATTTCAAATGCTGTGGTCCATTCCGGAATGGACCACCCAGCCATATAAATTTTATATACTTTTTTGATACTGCATGCGACATCTAGTTCTTGTGCCATCTATGATAAAACCCATTTTCATTAAAATGATTTATATTTTTTTTTATATAGAAACAACTGGTTATTTTTTAAAAAAAAAAAAATTTCAGTAGTAAGAATTTCTTAAGTTTAGTTGACAGCTGTTTATTTAAAAGAGTCTTTAATTAATAGCTTTGATTCAAATCATACTTGCTTGAAGTAAAAAGGTTCTGTCATGAAAAGCTATTCTTGATAAAAGCATACCTATGTACATAAACCAAACCAATACAGGTGTATACTAATAAAATACATAAACTCGATCATTAGTTTATTTATTTAATATTTTGAATTTTCATAATATTTGTAAGGATTTTAATATAGTCATCATGCAAAATTGTACAGACAATTCAGTCGCTTTAGGTTTTCTGCATTTCAAATCTTTTACAATATTTGAATCAGTAATGCACAGTTATAATTCTGATAGAGCACACCTTAAATAAAATTAAAAGTTATTTTGATTTTTGGCATGTCTGTCCGTCCGTCTGTCCGTCCGTTCATCCATCCTCACGATAACACAAGAACACGTGTACAGAGAGCTGAAATTTTGCACATATAAACCTTTACAAAGAAACGTAAAATTAAGTTCGAAACCTGGCAAATTTGGGGTAACTCCTTCGTAGGGTTGCCATGCAAAAATTTCGTTTTCCACTATGTATATATTTTGGCATTGCCTGAGAATGCGCCAACGTAGAGAGCAGCAATTTTGTACATAGTGCTTTCTAAAAATTGTAAATATATGTATTTTAAAAAATGGGCTAAGTCGGGCAATCCCTTCTTGGTGTTACCATATAAAAACTTAGGATTTTTCAGTATACTGTGAAAACGATCAGTCCTATATGGATTTCATATACTGAAAACTTCTTCAGAATATGAAATCCTATAAAATTGGGTGTAATCATTTTTTTTGTCCGAAGAACCGTTCTAGAAATATATGCGAAAAACCCCTTCAAAAATCAAACTTGCACAGATGGGTGGTGACCATATTAAATTCGAGTTTTTTACTTGTTTGCAATAACTTTAAAATATATTTTACAAAACCGCCTATTATTTATAAGGCTGCTTGCATACAGAGAAAAATTTTTGAACACGCTTAGTTTGTTTATTATGTGTATTACCACTTGTTGGCGAAAAAACAGCTTCCATAGAATTTCCAAGAATGATTTCTTGACATATGTATTTGGTCGTCATGCTCTAAATCTGTCGTTGTACTAGAAATTATATTTTCTTTATTATTTATGTTTATTGAATTTCCAGGAATTGTTTTAGATTGCCTTTGATCTTCGGATGTCAATCGTCATATTCATATTGGTTGTCGCAACCACTACATTTAGAAATTTTAATACTGTGTCTGCAATATTGACAAGAATTGACTTTAGTATTTTACCTATGGACAATACACTTTGGATGCTTTGATTTTGATCACATTAGATTTGTACTCTGCACTTCACAGTTTTGTATGAAGTTCTGTTTCCCCGGTAAATATGGAAAATTAGTAAACAATATATCTGAAAGAAATTTGAGGTCATTATAAATAATGGTCGATACTCATTAGGGTCATTGGAAATAGATAAAAATTCGCACTTTCCTAACCCGACCATCACCAATCTCGTTTTTCTTTTGCTGAAAGTTAAGTAGCTCTCAGATAAGAATACAACTATTTATTTTTGTGCTGCGCCACATGCTGGTTGAATTAAAGGACTTTGAAATCTTTAAAATTCGCCGATTTTTGTTCTGCTGAGTTATATTATTAAAAAAATCATAACTTTGGTTCTGATTATCACAGAGACATGACCTTTAGGTTATTTAAAAGATGAAAGTACAATCCTTGAGGGAAAATTAAAAAAAGAGATTCCTTTTAGAAGAAGAAAAAATTATGAATAATTAATATATCCTTTATCCTTGAATATCTTTAAATGCATTCCCTTAATTTTTCCTTGCTTTATTTTTAAATTAATGCTAATAATGTTTTTAGTAAATGGTAAAATTTTTAAATTGGGATCTCAATGGGTTTGGAGACGAGAATTTCTTTTTTTCGTTTGAGGTCTGTTTTTTAGACAAAAATGTCATACAAATCTATTTCCTTCATACCGTAAGAATTTTTCACCAAGGAAATAATTCTTTGTCTTCTCAATTTTGCAAAGTTTGTGCTCTTTAATCAAAAACCACTGTTTCTTGTGGAATTGTTCACTAGAAGTCAAAACCCCTATCTCAATCAGATCATGCAAACTAAACTGTTCTTATATTGAATTTTCGGGGGTCTACATTCTATATAATATTTACAAATAAAATTAAAAAAAAAATACAAAAATCAGCTTTACTAACGAAATATTTCCTTAGTTTTTTTTTTCACAAAAGACGACAATCTTAATCGTCGTCCCTCAAATTAGCCACAAAGATGGTGTTAGCTGTAAGTTCTTGAATTTCGTATTTTGAAAATTGGGAACTATTCTCAAGTTTTTCCTTTGTGTCACAATTACATATTACAAAAAATCAACGATTTTAGAACACTTGAATTTTTTTCATTTTTTCATTTGTTTTTCAAATCACCCAATTTCGCTATTTGGGACCTGTTGATGAGTCAAATCAAGACTTGAAACTTGTTACCAAAAATTAATGAGTTGTTTGATGAAATAACAAATTAGAACATTTTTTAGCTTTTGCTATATATCGAAGAATCCCAAAAAAATCCTTTTTGAACAAAACTTGAATTAAAGTAAACAAATCACTAAATACCTTCGCCGAATCATAAACAAAAACCCAAACTTCCATGATAAATTTACTGTTAATTGGAGTTAGCTTTTGTGAGAAAGAACATGAAGTAAATAGAACATACAAAGGAAAAGGAAAAGAGCCTAATGACATTATTAGGTAGGTGTAATAGGCTAAAACAAATCAGATTACACTTTAGTGGGCTACGCGCCAACGCTGAAAAAAATTATAAAACATGGATGCGCTAGGTACCAAACCAACTTTTCAACCGGACTCGTTAATAGATTTTATTACTACAATGTACTACGAATGTATAGTTTTAAATGAAGGGGAATAAAACCTTTTAGATTATTTGCTAACAACATATATGTATATAGGAGTTTTAAGTGTGAAGAAATGAAAATCTCAGAACTTTCATAAAAGGAGTAGTACCGGAGTACGCTATTAGTTTTCGGAGTACAAACGACAGCACTGGAGAGCAGCCTTATCAACTGACTGCTCGAAATTTCGATCGCCTATGCTCAGTTAGACGGGCTCACATTTCTCATTAAACATTATTTTCTCATTTATGGTGTACTTCTAATATTTCTTGATTTGGTAGGTGTACCTTGAACACCAAAATTTTGCGGAACACCGCCATACGTGACCCATCGGGATCATTGAACAAGGGAGCACATATATATATATATATAATCGACCACATCTTATACATCAAATTCTAACATTAATTGGGTATGAATTTTCACAATAATTTTAAAAATTAAATGCGCGCCATCTGTGATTTCGAATAAGTAGCATCAGAACTGCCACTATAATCTCAAGTGCTGTTTCCGAATGCCACGACATTCATTATTATTTTTATGAAAGGGAAATAAGTATGCATGACTAATAAATGAGCGGAAGAGAAAGACAAAGAGAGAGAAATAGAGAGAGAGTGAGAGAGAGAGAAGAAAAAGTTCTGGAATTCTTAAAGAATTACAATAAAGTCCCACATTAGTTTCTTGTTGCATATTAGAAGGTATAGTCTAGATCCAATGCATCAATAGCATAATATCAAAGCCTCAGGATGTACATGGTGTAAACTTGTGCTGTTGTGTACTTTTGGTCACTAGCCACTGCAATCCCCCAGGCAAAATACAACGAATATAGATTGAAACTGGACGAATGAGAGAATACAATTTTTCACTTTCACTTTACTATTCAAATCTACATCGTTATTTCTACAGACACCAAATAGGAATGAAACAAAAGCCAGAGGCAAATGTGGTTACTTCGGGCAGCCATCAAATATGTATCCGTAAAAGCAACAATTTTTAATTCTAGATCCATAGGAAACTGTTCGAAATGTCGAATTTCAATTGAAAATGGAAACAAAAGGGGACGAACATTCCGTAAATATATTTCTGGTAACTAAGTGTGTACCTACAATGACCTGTTGCTTGCGGCAGCTTCTCTGAACAATGTTCGGTTTATTCATTTCAACCCTATACATAGATGTGGTTCGAATCATTTTGAATTTTTCATGAGTTTATTGGAAATAAATTATTTAAAAAAACAACCCGTACGCTACGACATCGGGTCGGTTGCCTTAATTTCATCCAAAAGCTGATTAATTTTCCTTTTCCATTGTTTTATAATCTGAGTCTAGTCTAGAACTCGAAAATGTCAGATTATCATTTTGCCATATTTTCGAATAATATTTGTCAAAATGAAAGCGGCTTAAAAACGAAAGACAACGGAGACATTTAGTATAATCTTGTAAGATGCGATTTGTGTAATATTTACAAATTCATTTACAATATATATATACATATAGGTATATATTTGTATATGTATAGCTACAGCAGAGAAGAATTTATTTCACTAAAAGCACAACATAAATTCTAAGCTTCTTAAAATTCATATTTAAAGCAAAGAAAAAAAATGAAACAAAATAAAAATTTTTAAACACTACACCGCAAAGCAATGAAGTTTAATATAAGTGTAAGGTATGAAAAATTCTGTGTATGTGTGTGGAGTATACATCATACCCATACTATGCTCAAAACCACTGCAAAATATAATTGAAGGTAAAAAAAAAACATTATAACGATTTCAAAGAAACGAACCGTACCTACCTATCTAAAAGCTTATTTCAAGTCCTACCCCGAGTGGTAAAACACGAACGATATTCAAATAATTCATGGAAAAACGATTGAGACTGATTCACAGATCTGAGCAGCTCTCATTTTATTGAACGATAATATTTGAACAACATCAGTGAATTTTTTCAAGAATAATTATTTCTAAGAAAACATAGTCCCTCAGGTTACGGAATTTTTGATTTATAAGGTTTCTGATGTCGAAACTTTAAAGACTTAATGGAAGCACCTTTTATTTTACTTAAAACGCTTGAATCGTCTAAGAGTGGTACTACTTAAAGTATAAAACAAACATTCCGAAGTTTTTCCGGCTTGTGTCGCTTTCGAGAGTATTTCAAATGGAAATATAGCCTACGCACCTATCTACCTAAACCACCTACCTACCTACGTAAGGGTGTCTCAGTAAGAACTTGAATTTTACAAATTTTAAAATATATATTTATTTAATATTTTATTTACATTTTTTTCTACATATGGAGGACGTGATGACATTTTCACATGAAACAAAATATCGGTTAAGTGGCCACCGTTGCCCTGTTGGCAGGTATGCCCTCTTTTAACGAAATTTTGCAGTACATTTTGCAGTAAGCGCTGCTGGATCTGACGAATTTGACGTGAAATTTCTTCTTTGAGTTCCTCAGTTGTCTCAGGATGGTTCGCATAGACCTCACTTTTCAAAAAAAATCCAGAGGAAATAGTCTAAACAAGTTAAATCGCAAGTTCTTGGCGGCCAGTTTTGGTCTCCAAAGCAAAAGATGACACGCCCTGAAAACTTGGTGTTTTGGTTTTAATGAAAAGAAAACTTGCAAATGCACAACATGTCAATTCCTGTAATTGACATATGGTGACCTGTGTTTATAAATCACAATTTTAATCAATTCCAATAATTGACATGTGTGGTATTCTGAAATTCAAAATGGTGGTGGGTAGTGTAGCGCGATTAAAAGAGATATCATTGGTTATCATTCACTTTTAATCATCGAATTCACTAATTTAACAAAATTAAATAATTCTACACTTAAAATCAAATTTAGCACAACTCAAATTCTATTTCCTTCAATAAATGCAACAAAGAAATTACTCAAATATATTATCAATTAATGACACACACGTGCGTTTTTTAATTCATTCTTTATCTATTTAAATATTTCAGGAAAATTCACTCTTAACTACAATTACTTAATATTAATCTAAATAATTTATTTTAACTAAATTTTTACTGTTTAAACATGTTTTTTCAAAGATACCATATAGGCATATTTTTCGCAAGATGTTACCACAATAAAAATTACAGTTTAATGTATTTATATAATAAAATGTTGAAATGAAAGAATGACCTTTATTAGTGTTAACAATCAAATTGTGTTGGTTAATTTGTGACCAGTAATTATACCCTTATGGCATGCTATTACGTTTGTCCCTTAACCTCAAATTGTTTGGAAAAATGAATAAAATAATTACCTTCTTGATAAATATTAACAAAATAAATTCCTTATGAAATATTAACTTGTTGAAGCCTTTTGCTGATCCGTACAAATTCTCACAAAATAAAATGGCCACGTAATTTGGTGCCAGATTTTCACTCAAATTTCTTAAGTGGAACCGATGAACAATTTAATGAAAAGTTCTAAGTCCAAAAATCGAAGAACAATTGATACCCAAAAAAAACCTTCCATGTAAAGTAAACTATAACCACCTTGGCATCTGTTAACTTTATGACAACTCGAAAGAAAAAGAGATCGAATGAAGGAACAACACGCCTTTTATAGACAGATTTGTTTAAATTTCACTATCCATAATGTGAAATTATTAAAATATTGGCCCTTTGTGAATAACTTAAGATTTTTAATTATTATTGGTATATGCCAAAATGAATTTTACATTTTTTTTGGCATGTTTACCATAAGGATTTAATATTAATTTTCTTGATTTCCATTGATTTTTACGAATTTTTGGTCTACCTTATCGACGCGCCATTTTTTAGTTCATTCCAAATAATTCCCCTCACGATTTTTGCTGTTTTGTCTTGCTCACACGGTACATCTCTTTCGCACTCGTTAGTGTGAGTGGTAATTATAAAAATCGCGAATTACGCGAATCGCGCGAAAAACATCGCAAAACGAGCGCGGCCATTGAAATCGCGTACTGATTCTACCCCGAGTTAACATGTCAAATGTCATGAGAACATGAAGTCACGCGTGTTTTTAACTCTCAAAAACGTCAAACGCGCGCGATGTGTTTTGTTAATTTTATTAAATTTAATCGTGTTTTGTGTAGTATTTTGTGGATATTTCATCTCTGGAAATCATATTACGCAGGTATTGTATACTATTTGTTAAACTTCTTTTAGTTTATTGTGTTTTTCTAATGTTGGTTGTTGGTTTTGAGATTGGTGGACACCTGTACAGGTGAGCTTGTTTGGCTGTTTTCTCACCTGAAATGTCCACCGATCTTCAGTATACGTCTTGGTAGTTGTTAATTGATAAGTTCTGTGTGCTTCTTATCTTGTGGCAGGTGAATTTATTGCAATTTTTACTGCCTTCTACTTATTTGTTTGGTTGTGGTTATGTGCAATAAAAAACTCTTGGATGTTCGTTTCTTGAGTTTTTTTATTGTTACACTTGTTCTTTTAATTCAGTGCCGTATTCATTTTAATTTAACTGTTAATATTTGTTTAAAATTCTTAATTAATTTCATTTTTCTTTTCAGGTCATCGAGGGACCCTTGCACTTGTCGCATACTCCAGGTGCAGGTAAGATGCCTTGCCTTATTTTTGTGTTGGACGCGATAAATTATTTTTCTTTTCTTTTAAGTTCGTTGAACACTTGGTTTGTAACAAAGTCATTGTTTCACTTGCGGTGTGACAGATAGTGCCATAGTGTTGAAACCACATCTCATTTAAATCAATTCCGTTAAATTCTTACCAAAAAAAAAAGTCTGCTAACATGGCCCGGTAACGATTGCCGTCGACAGTCACGGCGACACCTTCGCCATTTTCAAAAAAAAGTACGGTCCAATTATCCCACCTGCCCACATGACACACCAAACTGTCACTTTTTGAGGATGTAACGAAAGTTCTTGAATGACATTTGGATTTTCATCTCCACAGATCCGGGAATTCTGTTTGTAAACGAAGCCGTTCAGGTGGAAATGAGCCTTGTCACTAAAGATGATTTTGTTGTGAAATTCATCGTCAGTTTACAGTTGTTCCAAGATTCAGTTGGTAAAGTTTCTGCGCTGTCTATGATCGTCAGGCTACAGCTGATGAGTCAGCTGGATTTTGTAAGGATTTTAAAGATGTAAATCTTTACTCAAAATCCGTTGAAGAGCGCTGCGAGGAAGGTTTAGCTCCTGGCAATGATATCGAATGGAGGTGCTTGGTACTGCCATATTGTCCCTCACAGCGGCGATATTTTCCGCCGATCTTTTGGGCCGCTGACGGGTAAGGTCTCTTTTATCTTTCAATGAAAACGACCGATCAAATTTATTTTATTATGCACGCCGAAAAGATCACGTAACTTGCGAATCGTCACTGTAAAATTTTCCCAATTTTTGTAATGGGTTTTCACTATTAATTATATAAAATAAGTAAAAAACGAGTTTGCAAACAAAACTGAGGCTAAGCCGCATGAAAAAGCAGAAAATAAACTTTTCTTCACAAACAGAGGTGGACTCAGATTTTTTGATTGGGACATTTCTCTTGAATATTCTTTCTCTTCATGAATCAAATCACTTATTACCTCTGATTGATCATACTGAAAATATATCGGCGATTGTCAGCGAATAAAATCTGAGTCCACCTCTGTGTGTGAAGAAAAGTTTATTTTCTACTTTTTCATGCGGCTTGGCCTCAGTTTTGTTTGAAAATTCGTTTTTTACTTATTTTATTTTCTGCCTTTTTCACGTTAACTAAATTGTTTTTGAAGTCATGTTTGGTACCGATCCGAAAACAAAAATTTTTCGAGTATCAAATCGTTGAAGTACTGCAACTGTTTTCTGAAATTCAAATTATGTTTTAAACAGCGCTTTTTAGCTGTATTCCAAGCAGTGCACGTGAGTAGGCATTTCAATGACACTCAAACCTTAGGAGCGGGGGGAGAAATGACAAGAGGGCTGGTAACTTATTTGAAAATTCTGTTGACAAGTCATTTAAATTATCATAGGCAACGACAAGGAATATTTTCTGATGAAAAGGGGGCGCCAAAAATTTGTGTGTTTTACATAGCAGTTTGGATTATAAAAAATGTCCCCCTTCAAAATTTCTCGGTTTCACTATTGCCATGACGAAACGAATACAAACAGAGCACACTAATCCAATTCGCCGAGATGCTTACGTTTTCACCCGATATGCCGTTTCCTTATTAGTTATTTATTCAATGATTCCAACTTGATCCCATATAACATGAATTTTCCCGATTTTCCATGTTTTCCACAGACTTTTCCTATTACTATGAATTTTTTTTAAAAATTCACATTAATTTTCCTCGATTTTTCATGCACGTTTTCATGATTGTTGAAGAGAAAGTATTGATGCCAGTAGGACGGAAAAAAAATGATTTCGCATAGCTTAGAAAACTTTTTGTCGGAAAAATTTTCTGGAAAAGTCGGAAAATTCCAGAAATTCCAGAAAAATTGGAAAATTCTGTACTTTTCCTGAAACAGATTTATCACTAATCATATCGATGAAAATTTTTCCGCTTTTCCGGGTTTTCCATGGAATTTTCCACAAAAGCAACTACATATATGCAAGTCATTTCGCTCGACAACTTTGTCTTAGGTTGCAAAACGCTCAAACGCTTCCTTTGTCGGAAAAACTCCGGAAAGCGTTTTACATGAATTTTTCTCCACTTTTTCTGCAAGTTTTCACCATTGTCGGAGAGAAAGTAATGATGCCAGTTGATAGGGAACTTGATCCTGCATAATTTAGAAAAACATTTTTACCGGAAAATTATTCGTAAAAATAGGAAAACCCTGCATTTTTCCTGAAACGGATTTAATCAAATTTGTACCAAATTTCCAAATGATTTTTCCCGATTTTCCGGGTTTTCCATGGAAATTTCCTGTTCAAATTTTGATTGATTCAATTGTCACGCGACATGAAAATAGTAAAAAAGAAATATACAGAC